>JABXJD010000073.1:0-120000 GCA_013375575.1 Percina caprodes
GATTATGGAAAACAACAAAATAAGTTACCATAGTTATGCGGACACACACACAATTACATAACCTTATTGCCAGAGGACTATAGTCCATTACAAAAACTGACTTTGAACATTGAACAAATTAACAGCTGGATGTGCCAGAACTTTCTGAAATTAAATGAAGGAAAAACTGAGGTGGTTTTTTGGAGCAAAAGAGGAACGATTAAAAGTCTGCACTCAGCTTCAATGTTAAAAATAACAGACAAAGACAGAAATCTTAGTGTAGTCATGGACTCTGACCTGAATTTTAATAGCCACATTAAGACAATTACAAAGTCAGCCTATTATCACCTTAAGACTATATCAAGGGTTAAAGGACTTATGTGTCAACAGGATTTGGAAAAACTTGTCCATGCTTTCATCTTCAGTAGACTTGACTACTGTAACGGTTTCTTTACAGGTCTCCCTAAAAAAGACAAAGAAAAAAAGAACTAAAAAAGACTGCAAATCAGACAGTTGCAGCTGATTCAGAAGGCTGCTGCTTGAGTCCTCACTAAGACCAAGAGACTGGATCACATCACTCCAGTTCTGAAGTCTTTACGCTGGCTTCCTGTGCCTCAAAGAATTGATTTCAAAGTACTTTTGCTAGTTTATAAATCACTTAACAGTTTAGGGCCAAAATACATTTCTGATCTGTTACTACACTATGACCCCCCCCAGACCTCTCAGGTCATCTGGGACAGGTCTGCTTTCTGTCCCGAGAGTCAGAACTAAACAGGGGGAAGCAGCATTCAGTTTCTATGCTCCTCATATCTGGAACAAACTCCCAGAAAACTGCAGGTCCGCTGCTACTTTCAGTTCTTTTAAATCAAGGCTGAAGACCTTTCTTTAAATGATGTTCATTTCTTTAATGTTTAATTTCTTATACTGCACTGTAACTTTTATTCTTGTGTTTTATCTGTTTTTATTTTTATTTTTAACTGTTTTTTCTTGTGTTTCTTAACTGTGATTGTGTAAAGCACTTTGAATTGCCCTGTTGCTGAAATGTGCTATACAAATAAAGCTGCCTTGCCTAGTTTTTGCTAGATAGCTAGTGGGATGTAGTCTATAGCCACAACGTTCCACTTCCGGGATCGATTTGGTGTTGTGGGAAATTCCGCCGGATAGCCTTCTTTTGGATGGATGTCTGTTACCTTCCGCTTTCTACGTGTTGGAATTTTAAACTCTGCGAAATTTCTGAGGACTATGGTTACCTGCTCCTCAGAGGTCTGCAGGGTAAATCCAGACAGCTAGCTAGACTATCTGTCCAATCTGAGTTTTCTGTTGCACGACTAAAACAACTTTTAAACGTACACATGTTCCACCAAAACAAGATATTTCCCAAGGCTATCTTGCAGAAGCCCCAGGGCTCCGTCCAAAACTTAGCGCTGCCAAAGATGCTTGTAATTGGTTTAAAGTAATGCCAATAAACCAGAGCATGTTTTCCTCTATCCCTGAATGTTGTGGACTAGCCAGACCCTCCTTTGCAGTACTGTGGAGGAAGGTCTGGCAATGCGAGACTAGTTTGGATGTAGCTTGATTGAGCATGCTAATTCAAATGTTTTTCTTAATCCACTTCCATTAATTTTTTATCTTCAAACATTTATGTTATATATTAGTTATTCACTTTAAAGCCCAAGTTTGCACACAGCCCACAGTGTCGACAAAACCTTTCAAATTACCTTTCCCCATAACTTGTTAGCTAGCTAGCTACAGTAACTTACCCTAGCACATTCACATTCACATTTACACATGAATGACTTTATTTGGCAAATTAATGGATTCTGATATGGTAAAAGGTTTGTTTCTCTTGGCTTATGGCATGGTAAATACAGCCTGAGCAAATACCAGTTTTTCCTGTTATTCCTCATTAATTCCCATGGAATGTTTCTACCTTCAATATTAACAACATTTTGCAACTCTAGTTATGATTAAAAAGCATTATCCACGCTGACAAACATGAACAGATTGTTCTCTGACACTAGAAAACCTGAGGAGGCAATCACCTGTGAGTTTTGTGCTTATCAAATAGTACATGCTTCTATTGAGAGCCAGAAAAAACAGGAAGCACTTATCACTGTGCATGTTGAAAAGCCACTAATCCACATTCAGGAGAAAGCTAGATATTGTAATTCAACAGCGCTATGAAGCAGATTTATTAAAGCCGACAATACAATATCTTTCAGAGATCAATCCCAATATTACTGAAGACATCTGCATTATTTCTGGTACAAATAGAATATTGATGCAGGATAAAAAACAGTATGAGAGGAGCTATAATGCCAACCACAAATGCTAAAGTCGCACAAACGAAAACAGCTTAGGTAAAGGTTTGACCTGCCTGTGCCAGTATTATCTAAATGGAGCAGCACCTCAAGAGTCACACCTGCAACTCCAAAAAGAATACTTGAGCACAGAAATAAGGTAATTGTATGCCATTAGTTGCCGTCAGTGAGAAAACATATGCACCTGCATGTGTTGCGTTTCCATAGTTAGACTGCATAATGGACATACCAAATGTTTTTTCCCTGGTCAGGTCACAAACAAAGTACAGTACTTGTAGTACATTTGTATTCTAAGCATTGAGCTGAAACCCATCACTGAAAGTTAGCACAACAGTAGAAAAGATTGTGTGAGCAATAGAAGTCACTAACTATTCCCAAGAACCTTGAGACATATTGTCTCACTTAAAAGGCTTTGGGAACATAGTTTGCTGACAATTTGGTCAAAAAATTGAAAGTAGTAAAAGTTCTGGGTGTGATTCAGGTGGGAGAGAGAAATGCAAATGTACTGTTTTTTGTCTCTTGTTCTGAGACAACATAAAAAAGTCAAATCACTCTTTTATTAAAATTATAAGGGAGCTGAATCCATTGCCAAATTCACCTAGTTTACAGCAGAAAACTTGCTTAAAAATTGTTGTATGTATGCAACAATTTTCATGGCAAATAATCGAATAGTTGTTCACTCTGAACCAAACATTTTAAATGTTAAATCTTTTTAAATTAGGATACATTTTTGGGACAAACATGAATGTATGTACAGAGGTTCAGTAAATGTTAGTTTTCTGGATTAGTGAATACTTTGACCCGTTGCACTAAACCAGATCATTTCAAAGTGGGCCTCAACAGGGCAGCTTCAAACTGTTTCAAGGTAAGTTTACTAAGCAAGTAAACTAAGGGGTGGGGGAGAGAAATCCAGGTGATCAATATGTCATAAGGACCATAAATGTCAACAAAATGTCATGGCATCCATCAAAAGGATTACACAGACATGGCCATTCCGGGGCTAAAATGTCCCACAGAAGTTTCAACAGTCTTAGTTTCTTGCCCTGTAGAACAAAAGTTAATGTTCCAAGCATTGCCCAGTTTAACATTCTTATAGTTTCACACATTCCCAAAACAATTGACAAGTACCATCCTGCTAGCAACCAAACATCTTCCCATGGTGCAGCTGGATGATTATATGCCTCTCTAAAGGGCAGGTCTAGATAAATATTAGTGGAGTGATGGAGGAAGATGGTAACCATTATTTTCTTGTCAAGAACAGATTCTTCCTGCACAAACTCACTTCTCTAAACTTTAGGCTGCCAGCTGCCAGCAAGCATTTACACCTGGGTGTTAAAATGCTAACATTGAGAGATAACGGGTAACTACCATTCTTTTCAACCTGGATCCCTATTTTAGTATGGTTTTGTGTCCAAGTGACTAATGGACAACAATCATCGAAATTGGTTGAGTATTAAGTATAAAAGTATACATTATTAAGCGAGATTGCTGCAGTTGGCAGAACAAACTACAAACTAATTGTGCAGCATGTCGCTTTTATTAAAGAGTAAGATCTTTTTTTAAGCATAAAAAACATCTGCGAAATTGTGTCCGCTAAACCTGCCAGACTCAATGTAAATTTTATATTTAATATGTCATTTCAGCAATGTAAAATACACTTCATTCAAAGCCGACAGAAACAAAATAAAAATATTAAACGCCATTTTGGTGCGTCTTTCCACTTTTCTAACCATCACAACTCTAGTTTTGGTTGAAATAAACACTGATTTACATGTGATAATATGTTGGCTCTATACACGCTAAAAGTATTGTTTTTTATAGTGCTGTCAAACGATTAAAATATATAATCGTGATTAATCATATTAACATCATAGTTAACTTGCAATTAATCACAATTAATCGCACATTTCTATCTATTCTAAATGTCCATTGATTTCTTTTGGTCCCATTATTTTTTTCCTCATTTTAATGCTCTTATCAACATGGAAAAGTGGATCGGCATTTAGCCTACTGTAGTGTTCAATTTCACACAAGCATTCTCACTTGGAGCAAATAATCTCTCACACAGTGTAACACTGTCCATCAATAAAAGGTGAAAAATATACTTTGACTGGGGGTGGATTGGCATCAGCTGTGTTCTTGGCCATTAAGTAGTTCAGGGGTTCAGACTGGACATGCTGTGATAATAGCTCAGTTCACAACAACAAAACACACTTTCCTCTTACTTTTTACTTTTAAAAAGAGAACTTTCCATTTAGAATCTTATTGCCACCCATTTCAGCATCTCGCACTTGCCATAAACTCAAAACGTAACGCTATTACTCTTTGGCTGGCTCGCAAGCCCAAACGGTGTGTGCGCGGCGTGCCTGTTGGTTTGTTTCGGTCTAGCTAGATCCGGTGTGGTGTTACTAGTTGTTGCAACAGCATTTGAAACAAACTACAAAGTTTGCTATGCCAAAAGAACGTTAATCTCGCAATAAAAAAATCTACGCGTTAAAATGAATTTGCGTTAATTACTGTCGTTAATAACGTGTTTAACTGACAGCACTACTTTTTTGTTGTTTCTGGTTTAACAGTTCTCAAAGAGGTTCAGAGAGGTCTATCTCTATAGGGATGATTTCCATTATGTTGTCAGACACTTAGAATAATTATAATAATAATTATTTGATTCTTAAAGTGGCAAAAACACCACTTTAAGTGGACACAACTAACTGAACATTTGCCCCATAGGGTTACATTGCAGCCCGGTCTGTGGCTGCGGTTACAATGTTCACGCTTAATAATGGACTAATTTCAAGGATTGCTGTCCATTTCAGTCACTTACACACAAAAACATAGGAGCAAAAAAATTTAGTTACCCTTTAAGAGTTATTCCACCGAGGGCAAAGATGAACTGAGATTACTGAGCAAATGTCACAGGAAGAGGAGTAAAAGAACAGCCAAGATAGCAGTCTCTATAAGCTACGCTGCTATTCTCACAGACCTGATGGCTGCAAAACAAATTAAGGCATATCTATCTCTGAATACTGAATTGATTCAGCCAATTTTACAGTTGTAGCATGTATTTCTCTAGGGCTGGTTCCAGTATGCTGCGACATGCGGAATACAGCCGGCAGCTCTCCCTAACATTTAAAGTAATGTCTTACATTTGACTTAAAACAGTGAGGAAAGCAATGCCCGAGCGATTACAGGGATAATGTTTGCGTTATGTTACTTCATTGGTTTTCTTTTTCATATGTGAAAGCATTGGATCCTACAAGAAATAAGTAAATTAATTGGACTTGCATTCATCCATGTAAAGAAATAAACATATCCTGCCTATTCACACAAAAGTAATACAAATATTTTAGTCCCACAGTTTGATGTCACGGTTATTGAACTAATACTGCGCTGTTTGTAACAGAGGACTGTTTAAAAAGTTGCAAGATAACATCTAGGCCTATATTTTCAGTAATAAATTGTTGTTACAGATAACAAGTCATCCATCTCCATATCATTACACGCAGGGTTAGGTCTTTATCGTTTAGAGAATATTATATTTTCACCGAGCAAAGAGCAAGTAGGAAACATATTTAGCAAATAATTTGACTCAGCATCTCTAGCTTCACGATTTATACTCCACACCACCCATCACTTTATGTAAAGCGTGCTGCACCTACAGAATATGAAAACAGATCCGCTCTCTGCAACCTTGTGCACTGCACACGGTGACGTGCTTTGTTATGGTCTTTACAATTGTGCCATTAAAATGACTTTTCTGCTGCCTGCATTTCTTCTTTTACTCTCATGCCTCATTCAGTCACAGCTTCTGCACTGCTCAAAACTACAATCTGACAGTGAGTGGTAAACTGGATGCAGTGAGACAGATACTCGAGATGGAGAGTGGAAGGACTTTTGGGAGGACGGCTTGAAAAATAAATTACTTGAAATTCTATATATGCATCCATCTATAGAGGATGAGCAGAACCTTGATAATTAAGTATTGCCTTGTAAAACTGAATTCAATCCAATTCATCCTGAGGAGCCTTACTTGTTCCATTTAAAAACTGTTAATATTATGGAATATTATGTTAACAGACCATGAGAACACTTCAAAAGGAGTGTATGCGGTGTTCTGTAAACGATAGGGATGTAACGTTATACTCAACTCACGATTGGATATGATTGACAATTTTAGACGATTAAGCTGCAGACAAATGACTGAAAAATACTCCTTTGTTTATAAAAAACTGCAAAAACAGATGTGTCATTAAATGCAACTGAAATTGTATTTTATCCTAAATAATTCAATAAAAATGTGCTTTCTAAAACAAATCCTACATCAAAATAATTAAATGAATAGAAATAAAGCAGTGAAGTGTAAAGCATTTGTAATAATCAAACATTCATATCAATTTTAACTGATTCACAATGCATCGTTACATCCCTGTGTGGGTACAATACTGTAAACCTTACTGTAATGGCTCATCTGCTGCTTTTAAAACTAGAAATAACTCATTGGCATGCAATTAAAAGGAGGTTCTTATTCATTATTACATTCCCAATACATCTGAATATTATATTCTGTGTAAATCCATGTCAGAAAAAACAACATGCTAACCTCACAAAGTATTCCTAGCAGATACCGTCTACCCCTCATTACGCTTATTTACCTCACACACAACATTCATCTGGCAGCGGCATGGCAAAATAACTAATTCCCATTTGGATGAATGCCTAGACCTCTGCTCCAGCTTCTGTTGGCTTGTTTTCAACAACTGTGCACGGAATGCCAAAAATTACTGAAGATCCTTTGAGATGGTGTTGGCTGAATTCTGTGAAACATAATACCCCAAAAAAATATATGGTTTAATTGCATTAAATGCTGTTTATTGGCCTGTCCTTTACACTGGCTTACAACCCCTTGCTCATTACAGTACACATGCCATTTGGCTTGTTTCAGCATGTGTATTGCATTCATAAAATGAATGCCAGTGTCTTCCATTGGTGGGCAAACATCCACTGTGGAGCCAGATATCGGCATGCATTATGAGTGCTCAAGGTAAGAAGCATGAGAAGAATTTTTAGGAATGAGTAATTCTGTTTTTACTAAAATGGAAGGAGTCCGTCTGTCCTTCGATTTTCTCAACAAACTCATCTTCAAACTTGGAGGCTGTAGAGCTGAAGACTCAAGTGCAGTGTTGAGCGTGAGCTCTTGAGATGAATGACTGAAAGAATGAATGACTTGGAACTGTCAGAACTGTCTTCCTCAATAATACCATTGAATTTTTATTTTTTTATTTCTTATCATATTCAAATATGTAATGCTCAAATGCAGCCTGTTATTAATATGTAATATTTTTTTCCACATAATGTTGTAATAATAATAATAATAATAATAATAATAATAATAATAATAATAATAATAATAAATTGAATTTGTATTGTGCTTTTCAAGGACCCAAAGTCATACTACACTACTCAGGCTTATATATCGTCCATGTCGTCATCGTCCACTATAAGCATGTGGTTGTTGTCACACATTCTGTCATCTAGAGGGACTTCCAACAATAGCCCCACCTTGAAGGGGACTTAAGTCATGGCATTCTGCATTGCTTGCATGGCACTTTGTTTACATTCATTTTCCACCACGAGGACACAGCAACAAACACAAATCAACAGAGGATTCTGTACTGAAACATTATCTAACAAATGTATTGAAGCAGCTCTGTTGTAAAGGCTAACAGCGCTGGATAGCACAATGGCATCATGTTGAAAAGCACAGCCGAATCAATTTGTCACAAACAAATTAACAATAGCATTAGCCATGATGCTGACGGTATTAATAAGTAAGCCAAACGGTGCTGATTTATAACAACCCGTTTCTTGCAGATTGTCATGTTACCAAAAATACAGCTGTTACAAGAAAATATTAAGTCAAATGACACCTGTAGGGCAGGTAAGCTCCTATAACTCGCAACAAAGTTAGGAAACAAGAAAGAGCTAACTAATGATAACATTAGCATTTTTGGATGTCGATTTTAAAGTCTGGTTAAAACTATCCGTATAGACTATCCGTCCTCCAATTTTCCCCTGTACTAATGTTACTCGGCACGTAACGTTGGCTCTGTGACCTTAAGACCTCACAATGCCTTGTGTTCTCACTCCCGTCAACTTATATTTCATCAGACATGACGTGACAAAAGCATTTTGTTTTCACAGGCAAGAAGAGGGAGATGAGCTAACCTTATCCAACATATTTATAAAAAAGATTTAAAAAACTAAAAATTTAAAATCACATTCAACTAGTAATTTCAGCATTCAAATAGTGTTGATTTCTTTACTATTAGAATAGTATTTGACTTTCAGAATTTGCCCTAGAATGAACTCTACAAAATAGGTTGCCTTGCTATTTCTTTCAAATCAACAGGAGAGGAAACACCTACGCTAATATAACTAGTTTATATTGGCTAATACCTTTTGGATGTGACATGATCCTCCACATTACGTACACTGGCAACAGTTTGTTCCAAATCAGCGGGTAGTGTGACGTTGCTACGCAGCAGTGAAAACTTAACAGCCAATGAAAATTTTTGTACATGATTTGGAGCCGCCTTCATAAACTCTCTGTGGAGAAAACACCGTTGTGTTCATTCAACTGAGCCCTGACTAGAAAAAAAATGTTTCAAATGTTCCCAGCAATTAACTTAAAGAAACAGATCTGGGCTTAAATGTTGCCCATAAACGTCATTTGCTTTAATAGCTTTCTCAGACACTTCCAAGAATAAACAGCGTCATTACCTAAAACAAACAAAGAGAGGTGACACTGGAAGAAACGGAAGAAGGGATACAGATTTATACAGAAACAAAGAAATTATTAATTGTTGCTAATCTTTGCCAACAGTAGCAGCTGAGAGATGCTGTGTACTCGGACAGCATGACAAGATTTTCTGATGTGATAAAGACCTTGTGTGTGTGTGTGTGTGTGTGTGTGTGTGTGTGTGTGTGTGTGTGTGTGTGTGTGTGTGTGTGAATCTAAAGGGTGTGTTTGCATGGGTTGGATTCATGGTGTGTGAGTTTGGGGGACAGCATTTGTAAAGCATGGGAACACGCAAAAAGAATGAGACATGCAGGTCGTGAAAAACCCACCAACTGTACGAATAATTTATGAAGCAAAAAATAAATAAATAAACATACATACAACAATTGTCCACAGACAGCGTTTTAACTTGGGGGGGCAGTACGTTTGGACCAAATTAAAAAGTATGAAGAGAAAGTATGGGTTAGGGTTAGGGTTTTTAAATCTCTGTATACGTTTATCTTTGTCTTTTTTAATGTATGTTGTATGGACCTTGAGTCTGGCAATAAAGATTTGTGGGGGTGGTTTTGTGGAATAGCCTGACCAAACCAATTAAACAAAGTATAAATAAAGTGCAAATCAAAAAAAAAAAAAGTACAAAGGATATATTTTTGTACAGAAGTGAGGAAGGAGTGTTTTTTTATTTACCTGTTTTTCATCAGTGAAATGCTGGAATAATGTCCTTTTTTCAGTGGATTTTTTCATTTATTTCAGAAATTTCAGTTTCATGTTGTAATGCTTCATGACATGTTAAAATCTGTTACACAGTAAATATTGTTTTACTGAATAAACTTAAGCCAAACTTTTTTTTTTTTTTAATATAATCGCAAATTGAATTGTAATCGCAAATAGATTTCAAAATTTTTTTTTCAAAATCCCTCTTCAAGTCAGACTCAATGCTAGTAGATATGAGACAGAGGAAAAAGCTTGGAAGCTGAGTGTATTTGCTATGCTTTGCACAATAAAAATTATGGAATAAAGGGCAGGAAGAAATTTTTAAAGAATTATAAAAAGCTATTTCTGATTGCTGACCATTATCAAGGACTGAAAAATAATCTCCATCATTAAATGTAATTTTCCCTCCATCACTATCTGCCACCTATCTGTTTGAACTTCTTTTATTCTCCATCTGCAGCCAGAAAGCAATCCCAAGGCTGCTCATGACATTCTTCTTTGAAAACAACATAAAAGGGAGAAGAATCTACTTCCCTCCTTTTTCCATTTCCATTCAAGCCCTCAGGCATTTTTTTCTCAGAAACTGATATAGCTGAATAGTTGAATTTGTCCAATATGAATGCCAAATGTAGCAGTAACTCTTTCACTCGGCACAGCCAGATCGCAGAGGCACAACATCTGGGAATGCAAAGGACTGCCGTTTACGGCCTGCATTCAACAAGCACAAATTTGCATAAGTTGGATATCTTTGGCCGCATCACTTAGTCTCTCTACATCTATATATCCCGGATTATTAATACTGATAGCTTCTTAAAATTGTTTCAAGTACACATTACTTAATTAATTGTTACAAAACCAATCCTGTATTTTGGATGTCTGAGAAGTCTCAACATTTGATTAAAAGCACACACTTATAGTGAAAGAACCCAAACTACAACCAAGGTAGAGCAGTAATTAGGAAAGTATGTGGAAAAAGTACTTTGACCAGTCCTACATTTGTATATTCTATTAATAACTCCATCTACAGGACTATCGCAGCCAAAAACTGACATACAATATAATATGCAAGGAACAGAATGAAAAATTGAGTTTCTTATTAAAATGAATTACTGTAAAGAATATTATGCCAACAAGAGGCTGTACAGTTGGAGAGACTATCAATAATTCATAGTGTTCATGCTGAGTGGCTAAATTCATCAAAAATTTATTTCAGAAAGATATGCTCCTCACAAAATTGGAAAGACGTTAAGCAATCGTCGGACAGAAACACCCTCAGCTCTTCCCTGTTTATATCATGTCAGTGGAATGTATAAGAGTTTCAGCACAGCCTGGGACATAATTGAAAAGCTATGAAAAGCTGTTAAGCTAATTAAGATTAGGTCGGATTGAGATGCAATCTATATTTTTGCCATTCGCTTTCCTCAAGGAAGCGTGGCAATATCTTATCATTTGACATTAGACATCAACTCACTTATCTGAGCCTGTCATTATCAACAATCTGAGAATCACTATGAGGAATTGGTATTATGTTTTAACAGGACAAAAAAAAGAAAAACATCCATTTCACACAGGTGGCTGTGTGTCAGAGCTAGAGCGGGTTGGTTGTTCTATATCTATGGGGTTGGCCATCAACCAAAAGAGATCCTGATGCTTAGAATGGGTTCAATGCAGAGATGGAATTTAACTACATTGTACATAGGGCTGGGCAATATACCGATATTATATCGACATTAATATATGAGACTAGATATCTTAAATTTTGGATATTGTAATATCATGATATTATAACATTTTAGAACTATGCAGGCTATTCACAATGTATTTAATAATAACACCAGTACAAACAATGTACATATGATGATGAGCACAGATATGTAAACAGTCAACACAAGACACCGCAGTGAGTGCAGAATGTGTTTGACGTGTTCAGGAGAAAAACAGCCAACAGACTAAAGAAGACAGACATCAACAGGTGTTTTGACTTTGGTTCGGTAAAGTGGCGACCTTTTGAAGTCAACCAACTTCACTTAATCCACATATTAACCCACGTTCTCCTCCCGCTTTGGTGTTCCTGCTTATTTACTAACCAGCTATCAGGTCGCGGGGAAAGCAGCCTGTAGTGTTCTCTGTCCCGCGGTTGTCTCCACATGCTGTCCTTACGCCTCTATACATCCATGCCAGTAACGTTACCGGGTTAGCTTCTGTTTCGGCAAAGGGGGCTTGGTGTTCTCCTTTACCATGTTAAGGTAGGCTATGTTAGCCTCCTTGTGTTCATTTCTCTAATGTAGGCTACTTTCAAATTGTGGGATGTTTCCTGTAATACATATTCACATATTCAATCACCTTCCACTTCAATTTGCTTTTATCTGACACAGTCATAATCAAATAGGACTCTGCCACTTTCTTTCGATTTTTTAAGTACCGCCATAAGGCCAGGCGAGGCACGGACTATGTTGGTTGTTGTGTTCAATTTAACATGGAATATCAGAATTTCTGCATTCCCAGTTGGAAACTATACACGCTACGGAAATGGCACGGTCGGAAAGATTTAACATTCCTCAATAATTTTAACCAAACATTTGTTTTTGCACCTTAGCACATTGCGCATCACCACAAGCCTGTAAACATAGAGGCCTCAATGAAGAGGAGGGAAGGCACTGCAGCGCTTTAAGCCTATTTTATACAGTATATATGTTTAAAACTCACAGAAGAAAGTAGTGGTGTTTGTGACGCATTCGGCTCGTAAAATTAAATGAGAATCAAAGAAAAAAAGAATCGAGATCGCGATTTTAGAACTGCAGGCCTAATATTAACACACGCTTCCTCCTGCTTTTGGTGTTCTTGCGTATTTAATAACCAGCAGCTATAGGGTTGCCAGGGAAAGCCCTCCTGTAGTGTTCTCTGTCCTGCTGTTGTCTCCGTCATGCCGCCTGGCCCTGTACGCATACATCCATGCCCTGTACGGGGGTCAGCTTCTGTTTTGGGGAAAGGGGGCTTGGTGTTCTCCTTTACCTTGTTAAGGTATGCTAGGTTAGCCTCCCTGTCTGTGCTTTTTAAATGTACTTTCAAACATATTTTACCACCTTCCACAGCCATGGTCAAACAGGACTCTGCCGCTTTCTTCAGAGTTTCAGTACCTGATGCTAGGCGAGGGGCATGGACACGGAATTTCTTGGTTCCCAGTCGGAAACTATATTTCTATGGCATAGACTGTATAAAACAGGTCTATAGTCGGAAAAGTAAACTTTGAAAGATACAAGTTATTTTCTCTATTAAAGACATTGAGAAAGACAAAAACTAAGGAAATTTACTCAATTTTATTTTCTTTTATGTTAGTTTTGCAAAAAGACATTACAGTTTTAGTTAGTTATCGTTTTTTTGCCTTTTTTGCGTTTACGACAATGTTTTTCCCACCTAGTTTTTGTTATTTTGTTTGTTTACGTTGACGATTCTAAAGTTGATCCAGACGTGACGGAGTTTGGTTTTCTGATCTGTTGTGGTACCTGTTCCACAACAGGTACCACAACAGCAATAGTGGTTTATTTCGACTAGGTTGATCTCAATATGATGAAAACTATTTTGTTCCAAGTTAGTAACACTTACAAGGAATTTGCCATGGTGCCAACATAAACATATTGAAAGGAAATAAAACAATAGCTGTAAAAAAAACAATCTTAAATGTTGCTGTAATGGTGTCGGTGCCTACAGCTCTGCACTGGTGTGAGTAACGCATATGAAACACAAATGATCCCAATATCATCCCACGGTCAAACTTGCATGAGTAGAGCAATGCAAATGTCCCCGTTCTGTGTGAACACACCTTACAGTTTTCTCAGTGGATGCATTCAAAAGCTTTAAGGGCAGATATAAGGTATAGGGTAAATCTTAATGTAGGAATAACTTAATTAGTTTTTGTGGTGTATGGAAATTATGAGTGTTTTGAAACTAAGTCTACACAGGTTAAATAAAAATAAAATATATACAGTAAATAATACTTGTTAAAAATACTAGACTTAACAGACATTACAGTTTTTGGTTTTGGTATGCTTATCCGTCTGCAATGTGTGTCAATAGCCAAGTTTTGTTTACACTTGTCTGTTGTGCCGCCTATAGGGTATAAAAATCAATTACTGCAGATAAAGAACCTCGTTATGTAAAATCAGATGAATGTTTTACATTCTGTAATGCACCTCACACACTGTGGAGCTGTTCATCCTATAATTTTCCCTCTTTTAATACTTTTTTAACTTTTAATAAGTTACACAGCTTTGCAGCTCGCCTAAATCCCAGCAGAGATATAGCACAAGACAACTTTCATTATTACAGTTTAAATTATTTAATAGATGTCATTGATTCCCTACCCTGACACACTTGATAAATATCGGCCATGAACTGCTTACCCCTCAGGAAATCAAAACATGGAATTGTAAGAGTCACATAGTGAGGTTTACGCAGTGTATTTTCTCTTGGAACATAATACCTCTTTTGACATGGTGAGGCCAAGATCTCCTTCGGGGGGGGGGAATTAATGTGTTGGTTTTGTCCAAAAACCAATGACATAGCAGCATCCTCCCATCTGTACTGTGTGTGTGTGTGTGTGTGTGTGTGTGTGTGTGTGTGTCAATAGAAATCTAACTCACCCCAGCTGCAAAGCCTAAACTTCCATCCAAAATGCGTTTCTGAAAAAGGCAGATAAAGAGAGAGATTGTGCGAGTCAGTTGAATCAATATCGTCAAACCCTCAGTCAACCTGTTATTGTTGACATAAGTGGCGGAAACGCAACAGGTCCCGAGAGTCAAAAGTCCAGAGATAACAAAACCTCAATCTACCAGTGAAACCATTCTGTCGCGAGTTGTTTCATGTGATGTACTTTGACTCTAGCGGTAATATTGTTAAATCAGTGGCTGAGAACATTTAAAACTAGAAGAGCACTCAAAGAGTTAGAGCTCCGCCAAGGCATGCTCTTTATCACAAAGTTGATTCTTTGGTGTGAATTTTTCCAACTCTGGGTGAGACAACACATCTCCAGTGTGTCACTCAGGCAATATCGGATCATTCTGATGTAGGATTTTGAAAATTAAAGGCTTAAATGTCCATGTAAAACTATATTGGAATTATTTCAGGCTGTTAAAGCCATAGTTCCATGTAAAGCTATATTTGAAATTGTATCTCTTTTCAGGCCCTCCTTGTCGTCATGGCCACAACAATGCAGCACAAACACCCTATCTTGCAATATTGACAAAAGTAAAAGATAATTTGTGTACCCGCCCAGGGTTTCAGATTCACTCCAAAATGTAATGGGTTCTTCCTTTGGCACATGCTACACCTTTCCACCATGTTTAATGAAAATCTGGCCAGGAGTTTTTTTTTTTCATAATCCGGAGGTAAAGATTCTGTTGTATCATCAATATCAAATTGGTCATTTATGTGCTGTTTTCATGTAGAAAGTTTCACTTCTGTTTTAAATGAATCCATATTTCAATCAATATTTTTCCACTTCAAGTCCATTTTCTTTGGTTTTAGACGCATAGCTACAGTGATTGAGTGTTAACGTGGGTGGCCTGAACTCAATACTGCGCCTGAACGCATCCTGTGTGACACCGATGGAGCACTGACGCTGCTGCTCCCTGCTCAAGTGCTGCTTTCTAGGGCTGCTTGATTATGGAAAAATGATAATCACTATTATTTTGGTCAATATTGAAATCACAATTATTTAACACAATTACTCATTAACCTTTGGTTATAATGGATAGTATGGTATAATCTTTTAGTGTTCTTAATCTCGCAGAAAGAGTCTTTGGATCAAAATTTGTTTAAATGTGAATGTAATTGGAGTGTTCTCATTTAGTGTTTTTCTAATTATAACGACTACTCAAAGAGCTTTTACATTGTACAGGAACCATTCACACACATTTGTACACTGTGACCGTACAAGGTGCAACCTGCTCATCACATAAACACTTACACAGCACCAAGGGCAACCTGGGTTCAGTGACTTGCCCAAGGACACTCCGACGTGGGACTGTAGAGCCAAGGATTGAACCACCAACCTTCCAATTGGCAGCCGACTGCTCTACCACTGAGCCACAGGCATCATCCAATACTGCATCACACGTGGATGGACACTACTAACCTGCTGTCATTACTAAATATTGTGCTAAAATATGAACAATAAGGGGCTTATTTACTAGCCACCTAAAAAATCCAACACATAGACAGTACTTTAGAATAACATTACTTGACTTATGTTGAGTCCTTTTACAGTTTAACAAAAACACTAAATGCTGAAGGAACATTCCTATCTTTTTCATGTTGGCTTTGAGCGGTAGGCCTACACACCCCACTAAGCTGGAAAAAGTTTTAAACGGTAAGTGAATACAGTGTGTCGGGAGAATACAACGTACATACGCGTGTCATTATATTATACAAAATAAGAGTGTTGTTACAAAACAGAACATGACAAAATCGTTTTTTTCTCGATTATACTATTTTGGTGATCGTTGGGAATTGAAATTCAATTAATTGCACAGCTCTACAACTAGATTTAGCAACTTTTCAGGCTACCATATCTGCCGACTTTCTGTAGAAAAGACGCCAGTAATGTCCAGCGAGCATGCAAGGTATTTCTTTCTTGTGGCAGCCAAAACAGTCTGTCTCCTCACTACGCGGGAAGGTGGGAGGGGAGACAGGGTGCGTGGCGGTGTAGGTACGAGAGACAGGGGGAAGCAACGGGAGAGAGACTTGGCTAAGCTGGCCTGGCCGTGGTAAATATATACTATATTATACTATATTAGCTTTAGCCAGGAAGCAGCTTTCTGCGGTGAAAAATGGCCGTGATAACATTGCAATAATTAGGTAATTTCTTTTAGCAGAGAACAGAGATGCTGTATTGTCAGTTTTATAGCTTATGTCTTATTTTGTTTACAAGTCACAGATACAGAGTCTGAATATTATCTGGGGTGCTTATTATTATCATCATCATCATCATCATCATCATCATTATTATACTTTACATACTTTATTTAGGCTGTTGCAGCTAGCTCAGGGGAGAGCCTATATAAACACTAGGTGGTACACACTGAGACATAAACAATGGGTAAAAAGAAATCACCAAACCGTGATGTCTGAACCTTGACTTCTGTGTACTGTTCCGTGGATATAACATGGAGAACATCCACACATTTAAAGAAATAGGTTTTTAAGTTTGGGGAAACAGGCGTATATTTGCTTTCATGCCAAGAGCGAGATGAAAAGATCAATATCACTTTCATGTCTGTCTGTTAAATTTGATGTTTTAGTCAGGAGGGAGTTGGATTAAATTAGCATGAAGATTGGAAGCGGGGGATGGGGGACAGCTAGCCTGGCTCTGTCCGGGGTAACAAAATCCACCTACCAGCCCCTCTAGAGCTCCCTACTCAACATGTTAGATCTCATTTTTTACAAAATTAGATACAATGTGTTAGCTAGGTGGGGAGTGCCATCTTCTCATCTTACTCTTGCCAAGTCAGTGGATAAGTACATATACCAACAATGTATAAAATTGTGTGTGTATGGGGGTTCATCCAGGACAATACCTGCCGGCTGGAGAAGACAAACACCAGGGCTGCTCCGGCAGCAGTCAGACCCCAGGTGAACAGAGTCCCCAGCAGGGCCTGGGTCACAGGGCTGTAGCCTTCCAGCATGGTGCCAGATCTGGGGACACGGACACACGGACACACACACAAAATATGGGAAGATGTGGCAAATAATATCTCACTCTTATCTTTCCAGTGACAACTTTGAGAACTGGAGTTTGAAACTCTTTCAGTAACTACCCTGCCTTTAAATACTAGGAGCCGGTATTTATGATAAATGTGGCATGTCAAATAGGGATGGAACGATTACCGTTAAACCACGATAAAAATGTTAACAATTACCGTTTTCATTTGAAAAGTCATTATTATCACGGTGGATTACTACGGTGTGGAAACCGTGTGTTTAATCTTCAAGTTGAAATGACAGCACTCACTTATCAGCCCTCTAAGAGGACCAAGGCTGAAGCATGGGCATATTTTGGTTATTATAAGAATGCCGAAGGACAGTTGATTGAAGAAAGTTATCTTGTCTGAAGAACGCAGGTAGCTGCAGTAAGAACTAAGCCTTTGTACATGGGGCACATGCTCAACCAGGTGAGCTACCAGAGCTTATTTTGTAGCCTCTATTTGAGAGGACGGATGAAGACAAGAAAGAGGGAGAGAGAGCGCGAGAGAGGCGGTGATTCCTAAGTTCAGACAAGAATGACAAGAGAACAAACAACAGATCCTACAACAGGGCTAAATGCGCTTAGGCTGACTCATCTTAAATGTGTGCCTTTACGCCCTCACATTACTAGTCTGACAAACACCTGCTCTGTTTGTGTCAGCACACAACTAAATAAATAAACAGAGAGTAAAAATCCTGTTTGCTCAGGACTTGAATATCCTGGAATATGAATATTAAATCGGTGTAGCCAAACCTGTTGTCCCATCAATTTCCAAATAGAAGACGATACATTACAGCCTGCATTATGTTGATGGTTGATGTTTCTCAAACGACACATGCAATGTACACTAGGTGCTGTGAATACTATGGATGTGACTTAGTCATTTATACTAACACCCTTTTATTTTATTCCAATGATTTAAGTGAGAGTTCTACATTCATGTTAGTGAACTTAAGCTCTACAATGTGTTTATTTGGAGATACAGATGAGTTTGCATTAAGGTCAGTGTTATAGTGCAATAGTGTAACAGTGGCACAAGAAGATAAGCGTCATAAAGTCATGTCATGTCACCAATATAAAGTTTGCTAACATTAGCCACGACGAGCTTGTCTTATTTCTGCTTTCCAAAGTTACAACTTTAAAGTAATTAAACTTGCAACTTCTCACATTCGTATGCAATAAATAAACATGTGTGTATTTAGTAATGTAAGCTGCAGGAACTGCTTTCATGTATTCATCGAATTTGTATGAGCACATAAAAACATGCAATTGGAATATTAACCACACTGTAGCAGGGAAAGCAACTTTAATGTAATGACGGCTGACAACTCAATATGGTAAATATGACTTAATATACATATTAATTTCATAAAAGCGCAATACATTTTTAATGACAAGTTAACACTGCCCTGAGTGGTATAACTGGTCTTCGTGTAGCTAGGTAACGTGTCTAACCTGTAAATGAGAGCCATTTTTTGCTCGCCTTATATTATGAAAAAAACAAATGCTGTTATATTTTACATACACTCTATTTAAGGTATTATGAAACAACATGCATTCATTCGGCAAGCTTTAGTTTTACCCTTAGTTTATGTTATCAGTAATTTGTTGCATTAGTATCAGGTTTACTCACTTATTTCCAGCGGCACCACGACTCTTCTGTATTTACTTCCTACTTCCCGGTACACGTGTCTATGACAGTTTAAGACCCGCCTCTGCTCGCAGCCTATTGGTCAATCACTTTGACAGCAAATATAGCAGTGGGGGCGACTTTTTTTTTAAGAAAAATAAAGTGCAACAACATGTCCCTGTCTTATCAGGGATTCAATAAAAAATATTTCAGTTAGTTATTTTGGTTAGAAAGAACCTGTGAGGATCTAATGACAATACACAGGAGAAAAAGATGAGCAAAGGGTTAAGCAGTTTCACATATGCATGCACCACTCTGTCACAGGTCTGTGACAACTACAAGGTGCATGTGTATGTAAGGTGGTGACAGTGGAGGAATATAACTAGGTACTGTCCTTAATTACAAATTTGAGATACGTGTACTTTAGAGTTTCCATTTGATGCCACAACAATTCAGGGAGATTTATTGTGCTTTTAATCCATTACATTTATTCGACAGCTTCACAAATTAAGACTCTTCATTTAAAACTAAGTTTTAAACAACTTTTTTTTTAAATATGTTGCATTCTTATAGATTAAACTACGCCAGAGTTGTCCTACTGTATACATGCTAAAAGATAGATTTAGGTCCACCTCGACCAACCACAATTTTAATATGCTACTGACACATTAATACAGCAGTAATACAGTTTTTACAATCACATAGGCACTAATTTAATTAATTTTTCAAAACTCTAGAAACAAAACTCAGAGATCCCTACCCTAAGATCATTTGTTCATTTAACAAAAATCACCTGCTCAATATGACAAAACTTAACATCAAAGTACTACTACTTCAAAAAGCAATTCAAACATTACATTTCAAATAATTGTCTATTCATTTTATTACAGTGATACAACTATCAATTGATACAACTGCTCAAAATGAGAAGTACCTGTTGCATTACTCTTAATGCATAGTTATATGAAGACAAAAACAATATTCCATGTTTAGATCATGAAAGTTTCAAGATACCGAGAATCATTGTCACCAATTAGCGTGGTGCATGAACCAATTAGACTGATTATAGATTGTGTATGGATGTAATATTTCATCATCATTCTTTACTGTAATGTCCTACTGTTTATCAGACACTGTTTCTATGCTCCCGTGTACCACCTTTACTGTAAGACTTTTTACAGAATTGACAGTACTGCACTGTATGCATGCAGGCCCTCGGAACTGCCCATCCAATTCCGCCAACTCGTTGCTGAAGATTGAAACATATACTTTATATATAAACCTACATATGGACATATATAGGTTTTTCCAAGATGTTTGGCTCATTGCAGTGTAGATGAGAACCTGTGGCCAAATCCACATAACAGAGTTGATGAAGATGTAGAAGTACAGTGATCACTTTGTTTTGCTTTTTACAGTACAAGCAAGTTTAGGAACACTGCATTTGATGTTTTACAGTACTACAGTAATTATTTAGCTTTGATTCCAAAAAAACAATGTTGTGATTGTACTGTATTGTTTTTCATCAATACATTTCAGATTTTGTTCAATGATTCCACTGTGTCTGTAGTATTCTCTGTACTACTGCAGTGCTCTTACAGGGATGTATTTTCATCTAGTACCATAATGAAATATGTATCACCTATTTTGTACTACAATATTTAATGATTGTATGAACAATGACACAGTGAAACTATGGGTAGCTTGTGTGTGGGTGATCTAAAGTAATGTTTCAATGGTATTTCACAATATATAAAGTTTTTTAAAAACAATGATTGTGCATTGTGCTTGTGATGACCGTTCTTAGTTTTGTGTCTAGAGATTTGAAAATGACATCAAGGTTCTAAAATTAGTTGCAAAGTGATTTACAGTAATTACAAATATGGATGGTATAACACTCACAGCGGCATTCTTTCGGCATTGAATACTTTATACTTTTAAGAACGTCATCATTGTCAACAATACTTACTACTTTGCTCAAGTAACATTTTCCATAATGGACTTGTAGTGTACAGTGTGGCAGTACAAGCTTCACTTAAATACTTCTCTACTGCAGAGGTGTGTGTGTGTGTGTGTGTGTGTGTGTGTGTGTGTGTGTGTGTGTGTGTGTGTGTGTGTGTGTGTGTGTGTGTGTATGCGTGTGTGTTTTTGTGTGTGTATGTGTGTGTATGTGTATGCCTGTGTGTGTGTGTGTATGTGTATGCCTGTGTGTGTCTGTGCGTGTGTGTGTGTGTGTGTATGTGTGTGTGTGTGTGTGTATGCGTGTGTGTTTTTGTGTGTGTGTGTACGTATGTGTGTGTGTGTTTTTGTTTTTAGGTGTGTGTGTGTGTGTGTTCCTTCGTGTGGACTTTTTACTGGCTTCTGACGAGGACCAGATTCTGCGATGTTCCTCTTCCAGGTTTGCGGCTCTCATTCACCTCTCAGTGGTAATTCCTAAGCACGTTGACCTTTGACCCGCGGTTAGTTCAGCAGTAAGTGATTCCACTCTTCCACTAAGCACTCAATTTCCTGTTCTCCAATACTTTCTACTCAATGTTTCAACATAAGCCACAACTTAAACGTGGCCTGTAAAGCGCTGCTGCAGTAACTTTGTAACATTACGTTAACATTTTTGTATTTTTGTACAACAGTCAGATAGGATAGTTTCTTTTAATGTATTTCTGTTATGACTCAAGTTGACCAATATTGTTTTTGAAAAGGCTTTTGTAAAGAAAATTAAATTAAGCCATCAAATTCCTCCATGACTCTGAATGCAACATATCTTACATATCCATATCCAGTTAGTCTTTCTGTCTTTTCTTCGATGGACTTCTGTCCTGACAGGATTGAGGAGACCTGACTGATACTGACACCTCTGGTGTGTGTTTTTTTTAAATATCCTACACTGCATATTTTCAGGCAGTTTTGCATCAATATAATAGGAATACTCCACCAAAGAAAATATCAACAACAGAATAGCCTTTTTAATTTACAGTGTTAAAAGTTATTGAGTAATTCATTTTAATCAGGTGTCTTGCTTTCAAATAATTGCTAAAATCACTACCCATTAGGGAACATGTAAATACGTCCACCTGGATACCATAAATCAATCCACTAATGTGCTTAGATTATGTTATGACATTCCTATTCATTGTATTAATGAAACACAGATGTTAAAGTGCAGTTGGGACCAACAATCCCATACAATGTTTACATTTCTGTGTTGCAATTGCAGGAAGCCTGATTCGTATCACTCATGAGTGACACAAAAACAATAAGATGAAAAATAAGCTGATACCAAGAAACAATAAACAAGATGTAGAGTTTCCAGATATACTTCTGTGGCTTTCTCTCACTTCAGAGCGTGCTGAAAGCATTTGGTGGAGCGTGCTATTCCATAATATCTTTTACTTAAAAAGACTTCTGGTGAAATGATTCTGGCAAATCTGCAGTACCACAGTCTGATTTCCATTTTACTGGCAATATGTTGCAAGCTACAGGGGCTTTAAAAAATATATTACACACACAGGAAATGCACATTATAGAGAATTACCTGCAAAACTAGTGACATTCCAATTGATGTCAATTACAAAGGGTTAGCACTCTAACACTTAAAACATGGTAAACTTCGTGTCGTCACTGTGAGCACGTTAGCATGCTTACGTTAACATATAGCTCAAAAGCACCAGTGTAGTGTGGCCGGGTTAGCTCAATTGGTAATTAAAAGCCTAAAAATGCCCCAAAATAAAAAAAATCACCAGATAGATATATAGATAGATATATACAGATAGACACCGTCACAGAGCTACTAGCACGGCTGTGAAAAGTAGTCCTGCGTGATTAATCATTGTAAAATCGCAATCTCAATTCACCCTGTTGACAATTCAATGTTTAAATAACTTTGATTTTTTTTTTTTTTTTAATGACTTTGAATCTCATTTAATTTTACGGGCCGACTGCATCACACACACTACTACTTTCTTCTGTGAGTGTTAAACATAAACTGTATAAAATAGGTGTTAAAGGTTTTACAGGTTTGTGGTGACGTGCAATGTGCTATAAATGCCAAACAAAATTATGTTTGGTACTCCAAATTTGTTTTGTTTTGTCATGGTTCATGTGTGCAATAAACATTACACTTGCAGAGAATTGTTATATCAACTATAAGCTAAAAAAAAATTGTGATTCATAAAGCATGGTTTACATTTGGAGTTTCATCTCATGCTCATTGGATCTCTACAACACCAAATTTGCATCTATTTAATAGTATGAATGTCTGACAGTGAAAGTAAAAATCTTGTGAGATGGTGAAGAGAAAGGACAGTCAATTGAGACAAAAGGAGACCACAGAACAGAGTACTTCTTAAAAGCTTCTTTTCTGATAAACAGTGAAGTAGCCTTGGCAGTGTGATAGACGTCATCCGTTAGTTTCCACATGGCTCGTCCTTTAGACAGCTCTGTTCTCGTGGACGTGGATGCCATGCAGCGTGTCTGTCTGAACACCACAGTGAAATACAGCCCGTGAAACACGGAGCTGTCAAAGTCTCAAATTTAGCACTGCGAAACAGTGTTTGCAGTGAGGTTTTTACGTGAGGCCGGGGTTGGGGTGAGCTTCTCTTTATGAAGTGCTATAGTCTCCAGGGGGACGTTAAGCCACAACCTAATCAGAAGTTGGGACTACAAAGGCATTTTTTTTCCAGTTAATTGGAACCAGTTAAAAGCCAGAGTGAAGGTTTGTCTTGAGATTCTATGTCTTGAGAAAAGCTGGGACAACTGATGAATGAAGCCTCTGAAATGAGATAAAAATCACAGGATAGACGTTGAAGGGAGGGATGGCAGGAATTGACTAGGTTATTTTATTTTGTGCAAAAAATATACAACTCATCTAAAAACACAAAAACAATTTCACTCATAAAGGAAGAAAAAATATTTAAGATTACCAACAACAGTTGACTTGCAATATTTTACAATATTTTTTTACATTTGGAATATATTAAAGAAACATTAGATTACTGAATACGTTCTATAATGTACCTTTAAATTAAGAATACTACTTTTTTCTTAACTCACCACACTCATTATGTAACCTTCTGATTTGTTGAGTGAAGCTCCGCATGCTCTACCTTCCTGTCTGGTCTGGAGCTTTGTGGTAGGAATAGAATTATTAGTATCTGAATAAAGTATTTTGTGCTTTTCACTGCGACCTGCGGCTCTTTACTGCATGTCAATACCATTCTCTCTCCTCTTTCAAGTCTAAGCTGTCCTATACAAATAAAGGCCTAAAATGCCCAAAAATAATCTTAAAAATACAAAAAGATGATACAGCCTTCCGTGACCCACCTCCCCATGCAGTTGCTAGTAGCCAAGGATTAAAAACACATGATGGACTCTCCACCGCAGCTCTGTCGAGGAAGGTCTGGCAATGTGAGACTATGTCCCATATAATTATTCAATTTTCTTATTTAAGCAAAGTAAGTAACAAACAAATAGAGAGAACATGAAAAAGGGGGTGGGGTGGGATTGACTTGTTTTAATTGAGCTTTTGTTGCAGCGTTGTTGGTGGGTGTCGGAACACACAGGAGGTTTTCTGGGGAAGTTCCGGGGTATTCTAGCTATGCGTGTCAGAGCAGCAACAGGATGGAAGTCATCGCTCATCCAGGGTCTTTTATTTTAGCCCCCACCACCTCCCTTTCTAATTTACCCATCTCTCTCTGTCTCCTCTTTTCTTTTTCCACCATTCCTTTTCAACTTTCATCTGACTTTCACCTTTCCTCTTTCAACACCTCCTATTGTGGAGGTGAAAAATTTAAAAAATGAGGAGGAGGATGGGGTCGGAAGAAGATAGAAGGAATCAAAAGGAGCCAAAACAGCATCTCATGTCAAACGTCATAAAAACAAAACAAAAATCCCTGAAAAACACCCAGCCGACTTCTCCTTCCTGTTGGCAGATTAGCTCAGTCCGGGTTGCAGTGTTGGGTGGCCCCGAGCAAAGAGATAGTGGCATTAGGTCTAGCTGCATGACCCCCACTGAACTGTGAAGGAGTGGGAGTGGAGTGAGACAAAATGGATGATGGCATGGTGGGGTGGGGGAGGTGGGTGGGTGGGGGTGGGGGAATAAACAGAAGCAGAGGGGAAAGAAAAGAGAGAGCGGAGGAAAAAAGTTATGAAAACAAAAGTATTGTAGCAGATGGGGCCAGGGTTTACCTTGGAAACAGCATTACGGGCAGAGGGAGTGGTGGTGGTGGTGGGGGGCTTGGGGGTCGCGGGGGGGGAAAGAGCACTGAGAAGGGGCGTGAGCCAAGCTGGAGTTTATCACAATCCCTGGAGAGTGATGAACAAGTGGGGTTTACACACACACACACACACACACACACACACACACACACATACAGCAGCAGACACACTCCCTGGCTTGCACACTGTGGGAGGAAGAGATATAAAAGGGCTCCCGGGGAGAAAGGGTGGTCAGGCGAGCGTCCGAGTGGCTGCCCTGCTCATATCCACAACACTTGTGCGGCAACGAGTGTGTTTACGCGCACATGTGTGTGTGTGTGTGTCTGTGTGCATGGGTATCAGAGACAAGCGTGCTGGCGAAACTCCACCGCAAAGGAATGAACTTTGACAGTTGTTTTTTTTAAAGATAAAAGGAAAGCAACGGGGGGAGAAGTGAAGGGTTGCTGAAGCCTGGCTGCTCTTGAACCTGAAAACGGATTTGATCTTCACGTTTTTTTCAGGTTATTTACTCCTCTCTGTGTGAGTACTTTTCACCTTCACCGCGAAGAGTCAAGAGGTGACTGCAGAGGAATTTAAAAAGAAGAAGAGTTGTTGTCTCCCTATAAGTTGCCACTGTTTGGACTGTAATCTGTGGTTTTGTTCTTTTTTTTGAAGTGTTTGATGCACTGGGGCAGAATGGATGCCTCATTTTTAACAGATGGCGCCTACAATCAGACCTACTTGGATGAGCGTCATTTCTTCGAGGGCAAGATGGATGGCTTTGGCATCGCCATGGCTGTACTCTACTTGGTGGTTTGCATCCTGGGCCTCGCTGGGAACTCCCTCGTCATCGTCGCCATTTTGAAGTTGGACAAAATGTCGTCTTCCACAACGGTGTACATTTTCAACCTGGCGTTGGCCGACGGACTCTTCATGGTCGGCCTTCCCTTTATCGCGAGCCAGAACTTCCAGAACTATTGGGTGTTTGGCGACGCGGCGTGCAAATTGGTCATGGTGCTGGACGGCATCAACCAGTACACCAGTGTCTTCTGTCTGACGGCGATGAGTCTCGACCGCTACATGGCTCTGGCCAACCCGCTGCGGTTCGCCCGCTGGAGAACGCCGCGCAGTGCCAAGATCGTTTCGGCTTTTATGTGGCTGTTCTCACTGCTCACCATCCTCCCGATGGCGCTCCACTTCTCGGCTGACGGAGGGCTGTGCATGCCGTACCTTGTTTCCGAGGGCTGGTGGCTCGGCGTTTTGTCCTACACCTTCGTCTTGGGGTTCGCTCTGCCCTTCACGGTCATGACCACGTCCTACGCCGCGCTGCTGCTCACCCTCAGGTCACAGCGGCTCCGGGCAACGACGACGCCCAACCACGTGACCCAACGGCTGGAACGACAGGTCACCAAAATGGTGGTGGCAGTGGTGTTGGTGTTTGGGATGTGCTGGCTGCCATTTTACACCCTTAACTTCTACTCTCTGTACCAAACCGGCCTGGTCCTGAGCTTCACCAGAGCTTTCGATTTCGTGGTGCTGCTGTCGTACTCCTGGAGCTGTGCCAACCCCATCCTCTACGCCTGCCTCTCCGACACCTTCAGGAGGCACTTCCGCACACTCTTCTGCCCCGCCGCCAAGTCGCATCCCAGCATGCACTGCAACACTGAACGGTATGACTTAAGTGACACATGTGTGCGGGATGTGACCATTCTGGCATAGAGGCACTACATCAAAAACCTGACTTTATTTTCCTCAATTTCCTGTCACAATGCACCGCATGGTACTTTTCAACTTCTCGTCACTCATATACTCATTTCATGGTTTGTAGATATGTGATACATATCCACTTAAACTTGGAAGGGATTGAAGTTGTACATGTTTTTTTTTATTATCTTGTCCTTGTTATGCAGAATTTTAGGGAATTTTGTTTGTCACTGTCTCAAATGTATGTCCAACCAGGTGTCTGTTAAAGCGTAACTCTCACCAAAATGCAACATAGGGTGTTTTTGTGAATGTACGCAAGTCAAACTTTCATCTAAAAGCATAATTAGGACGGAAGCGCCACTTTTAAGATTTACCGTATTCTCGTTTTTGGGTCAAACGGCCTTTTGAATGGGAGTCCTAGGGGCACTTCTATGAAAGCCTCAAAATAGCTATTTTTAAAACACTAAGAAGGCTCGACACAACAGGAAACTTTGCTGGAAGTATCACCAGGGGCTCTACACATGAACTCAGCATCGAGAACATTGTTTGTGTACACAGAGTTTCCTAAAAAGAAAGAAGTGAACAACTCACTGTAGCAGTTGGTTTTTCCGGTCGCCGTCTGTCAAGCCAGTCAAAGATAGTCAGGGAGGAGAGTAAAGAAGAAAGCTCCTAAAGCTTAGTTAGTTCCATATAAATGCACAGATAATTTGGTGTTTTGTCGTTAGTGAAAAACAATATTGACTCCTTTTGACTGATAAGATGGCTGCGAGCGGAAACAACAACAGCTACAGTGAGTTGCTTAACCCTTGTGTTGTCTTCCGGTCAAAATTGAAAACCAACACTTTTGTTGACGCTTTGTATAGATGATTTTACCTTTATCTTACATTTTTGTCCCTTTTTCAACACTTTTTTCAATGTTTGTCACTTTTTTTGACGTTGAACACTACGTAACACTAACTTATTAACTTTTCTTTTACAGCTATTTTTGGAATGTATAGTCATTTTTAGGAAATTATACCTAATCTTTTAGTTAGAAAAGCAGAAATTAGGAATTATTTAGACTAAAATTAAAGAAATGTATTTTGATGGATAATCACAGACTGGAATATGTCAACTTTTACTCAATACTATTTCGAAACCACTTCAATTGTTATAAAATTGAATAAGACTCCCCAAAATTCATGAAAGTAGACATTTGTATTTGCCAAAGAGTGTTGTGTGGAATCAATCATGTTATTTTGGGTAATTACAATTGGGTAGTTAAAAAGAACATTGATATAAGAAAAAGGGTCAACTTGACCCGAGGACAACATGAGAGTTAAAATCTTTCTTTTTAGGAAACTCTATGTACACAAACAATGTTCTCAAAGCTGAGTTCATGTGTAGAGCCCCTGGTGATACTTCCAGCAAAGTTTCCTGTTGTGTCGAGCCTTCTTAGTGTTTTAAAAATAGCTATTTTGAGGCTTTCATAGAAGTGCCCTTAAGACTCCCATTCAAAAGGCCGTTTGACCCAAAAACGAGAATACGGTAAATCTTAAATGTTGACACTTCTGTCCTAAATATGCTTTAAAAAGAAAGTATAAGTTGGGTACACTCATAAAAAGATGTTGCATTTTGGCGAGAGTTACGCTAGAGATTTTTACACTTGGGTTGATTAAAATGTTCATAGCCAAAAGGCAACAACAAAAAAAGCTCAAACAGCAAGTGCCTTTACTCAAGTACTGTACATAAGTACACATTTTAAAAGTGCTTTTACTTTATTTGAGTTTTTCTTTTCATGCCACGTTCTACTTCAACTTCACTACATTTCAGAGAGTTGTACTTTCTACATTCATCTAA
Organism: Percina caprodes; assembly: GCA_013375575.1. Classification (NCBI taxonomy): domain Eukaryota; kingdom Metazoa; phylum Chordata; class Actinopteri; order Perciformes; family Percidae; genus Percina; species Percina caprodes. Next base: position 28,920 of record JABXJD010000073.1, read on the forward strand.
CAGCTTTAGTTATAGTTACTTGACAAATTATGATGTTTGACCACAAAACACAAGTATTTTATAAAACACGATGTTTTATTCTAAATTAAACTACCTAAACTAAATAAACTAAATGTATAGGACTACAAGTCCAGCTGAAAAGAATAGCCGATAAAATACTTAGTTGATCGACAGAACTGTTTTGAGCATTTCCAGTTTCTAAAATGTGAGGATTGTAGTACTTTTACTTACAATACAAGTACATTTTCCTGATGATACTTACATATTTTCATTGCGGGACTTTTTCATGTAACAGAGTATTATTTTACAGTGTGGTATTAGTACTTTCTAATCTGAATACTTACTTTCCAATCTGAATACTTTTTCCACCACTGAACAGCACAATTCAATTTGACTTTCCATAACACAAATCCCCTGTCTCGCCGGTGCACGCCTGTTGTATAATTTGTATCTAACAACTCAGTCGGCTGAGGCACCGCCTGCACCGTATCTCCTGTTAGATGGCATTTCAACAGAACTAATACAACAAGGCACAAGAGGGATGAAGTGTGGCCAGGTGGAGTGTAAACAGAATAACATGAGACAGATGCCTGGGGCCAAACACTGGCAGAAGGACACGCTCAGACAGCTCCCAGACTCCCACAGCTGCATTGTGTCCTATAGTGGCGTCAAGTGTGGGAGACCATCCGACCATTGTGTTTCTGCCTGGGTGGCAGAGGTGGAAAGTACCTTTTACATTTGCTCAAGTACTGTACTTAAGTACACGTTTTAAGTGCTTGTACTTTATTTGAGTCTTTTCTTTTCATGCCACATTTCAGAGAGAAATATTATAACTCCGTTACATTCATCTGACAGCTTTAGTTACTAATTACTATTCAAATCAAGATTTTTGCACACAAACACACAAGTAGTTCATGAACAACAATGTGTATTATAAATTAAACTACACAACAATACAATGGCCTTCAAGTACAGCTAAAAAAAATAAGCTGATAAACATTAGTTTATGGACAGAAGTCCTTTCATCCTTTCTGTTTTTAAAATGTGAGGATTTTTCTGCATTGAGTATTTTTTACTGATAAGTTACTTTAAAGGTGGTCTGCCAGACAAAACCGTTTTTACTTGCATTTTTTTTTAAATATGTCAGGTCCATATGTGTGTGTGTTATGTTGTGAATGTGAAAATGAACTGCTACCTCCTCTGTCAGCTCTAGCCACTGAAAAGAAATAAGAGGAGAAATCAGTTCAATTACAACAGCTGGTCAGTCTGATATCATGTTGCCTGAGCTCATTAATATTCATGAGCTTGCCCAGTTGCAGTGGGTAAAGAATACTGATAGCCAGGCTCTCATTGGCTAGCTGTTAGCCAATCAGAGTCAAGCAGCTTAGCTCGTTGAATATTAATGAGAACTGACACAAATGGAGCTGAGTCTTCCTGCAGGCTTTCTATACCACACTAGAATGACTTGAAATAAGGTAACGAAGGTATTTTGTCCACAACAAATGTTACAGAGTCCATGGTAGAACTTCAGACATTACCATAAAGTAATAAAATATGTGTGGCAGGGCATCTTTAAATAGAGTATATTTTCCACATACATATACATTCCACATACAACATTGTTTTACTTAAGTAACATTTTCATTGCAGGACTTTTACTTGTAACAGAGTATTTCCAGTGTGGTGTTACTACTTGTACTTAAGTAAAGGACCTGAATTCTTCTTCCACTGCTGCAAACACCTGCACCTCCTCTTTCTGTTCCACAGGCGTGCTGTGCTAGACTGCATGAGCCTGAATTGCTTAAGAGGATTTCTAAAAGATGCTTTCAAGAAAAGGAGAACACATTTAACAAAGCATTTACTCTTAAAAAAAGGATTGTGCTGTTAGCTAAACCTTATAGCTTTAAAAATGTCACCAGTTGAGACATTTTAAAAAGCAGTCTTGGGCTTTAGCTTTTGAAGCACAGTAATCCAACGTAATGGAAAGGCTTTCATAACGTCATGCAGAGGAATGTAATCCATCAACTTCAGTTAAAATTTGCACCTGAATTGAAGTTATGATTTCATGAAATAGCAGTTTGGCTTTAGCTTTAAGACCCTTTTCTCCTTGGACTTGCCATGCCTTCTGGATGATTAAAAGTGCTCATATTATGTTTTTTGGCCTTTTGTTTTCCTTTATTGTCTTATATATCTTTTTGTTTATCATAGGTTTACAACATGAAAAAGCCCAAAGTCCACCACAAAGGCATTTACCATCTCCAACAGGAAACACTGTTCCCAAACTGCTCCAAACAGCTCTGTTGTAGTCCAGCCTTCACTTCTGTGATGAACGTGTGCCACTTTGTTGGCATGACACGCCCTCATTCTCTGCTTCTGACTGGCTAGTAGTGCTTATCTATCTATTGCGCATGTGCAACTCCCAACAAAGATGGAATAGAAGTGAGAAGTCTCACTCTGTAGCGAAAACCGAGAGCTCAATACACAGGGTGAAAAGAGGAGCTGCAGCAATGTGCAGTACAACTAATATACAGTGTAAATCATTTAAACCTATTCTGATATAACCTCTAAATACAATTATGAACCTGAAAATAAGCATAATATGACAGCTCAACACTCTTGTTGAAGAGCAGATTGTCAGAACAGATGTTGGATGTCAATTATCAGCAAAGTAATTGCACATAAATAAGAAAAGGATGCGTGAGTGACAATCTGTATATTGTTGACAGAAACATAAACATGTTAGACTGTGTGTCTCAATTTACGCCTCATCTAAAACACACAAAAACCCATTTTGTAAATGAGTTTTATTGAGGCTATTGATCAAGACATGGGACTGGGATTTCACAGTACGTATTACTCATATAGTCACTCAGTGTATGAGCATTTCTCACATGCTATTGCTATATAGCAATATTGACTGTAAATAAACATAATTGTGTTTCATTTGTTGCTGTTATTTAATTCCACCACACATACATTCATGTTACATAGGAAATGTTTTTATAATATTCATAATAAGTCTTGGGAAATATCACTATGACACAATTTCTGACCACTCTGTCACTCGGGAAGTCACAGCAGTAGTGACAAGTTACTCAGTGCATTTACTCCAATACAGTTCTGTTGGTACTCAGACTTTACTTGAGTATTTCTATTTTGTGATACTTCTGGTCCACTACATTGCGCCCTTTTCCTCAGTACATCATTGGACATAGTTACAGTTACAGATTAAGATTTAACATAAAAACACAGCAGTAAAAAGACGCACAGGCGAGTCCACTGGCGATGTTCAATAACACTTCTACTCAAAAATCTAATTTTAGACATTTATTTACTATTTTATTCATGTTTTACACTACTAAAAAGAACTAGTAGATTTAGGAATAGCTTCTTTACCAAAGCAATACCAGTTGTAAATGAAGCTATACTTCATGTGTCAGGGGGGTCCGGTCGCACCTCGTGCCCCCTTCTAGCCCCGCCCCTGAAACCAGGGTCTTCCAGGTTTCTTAAGCCAAGAACCCCTAACTGAAAGAGAGAAGGCGCAGGGACCCCCTACTACATATATTGTAATATAATACAATAGTGGCTGCAAGCCCATTATTAATGTAACCCCCAAGTAGGCTGATTTATATTTGATAATAATATGTTGGATTAGAAGACATTTAACATTTTTTTTAAACTTTTCAAAAAAAATAATTTGGTGGCCCCTCTGCAGTAAGTCTGAGGACCCTCTAGGGGTCTCGCAACTGACGTTCTTACTCCCAACTCGTAGAACATGGGCGTTTGGGAAGTGGCTCTCAGCGTCAGATAAAACGCAAAAATCACCCTTCAGCATCCGTATGGAAGTCACAGGTCAGAAAAGCAGCTCTGGAAGAGTGTGCGCCCATATAAAGAGGCTTGGTCCTCGACGCAGCGGCCGCAGGATTGATACCATCTTATGGCCCTTTGCGGCATGTCATTCCCCCTCTCCCTCCCCTTTCATGTTTACAGCTGTCTTGTCAAACTAAAGGCCTAACATTTCCAAAAAAATCTATTTAAAAAGATGACGTAGTATTGACAGCGACAATGGTAGTGAGCAGAATGCCGCGTGGGGAGATTGGTTGGGACGGTGGAAGGGTCAAACAACACAGGACTTTCACCCAAGAGACCGGGGATCGTGTCCCGTTCTTGTCCCGCCTGTCACTAAAACTTTCTTTTCCACAAGGGACTGTTGTTTTTTATTTAAAGGGCTACTGGAGGAGCTTTGGGATCTTTAGTCAAAACAGACTTGACCCTCCCTTTGCCAGTAATATATTTTTCTATGACCCTCCAAAATGATTGGGTTAAAAGGCATGACCCTCCCCAACAATTTATTGATGCCTTCTGTTCTGGTTTGCACTTGGCAAAAATGACCAAATAGCCACTGTTCTTTACCAATCATGACATGAGTGACTCAACCTCCGCCTTCTTATCTTTCACATCACACTCCACCATTATAGTGGCTATTTCAGTAGATTCACACACTAACATTGTTGTGGAAACACAATAAACATGGAAACTAATTGTACTCCTCTTGCATCACTTCAAATGCTAAGTTACTCATCTAGTAAACTACTATTCACATGAAATAAAACCATTCAAGACAATTCAACAAAGCACACTGGGTAATAACCCACATTGACGGCTGGCCCGCCTAACCAGAAATTCAAAATTAAGTGTGTTGGTGTGCAAAGCGCTGCAACAATACCAACAACCATGGATTGCTGTTGTAGCAAACAACTGGAAACTTTTTATATTGTTTGTCCGCTATTTCATTAGCAAATTCACTTCTGAGACTTTTTTATGCGAGAAATCAACTGATGGCTAATTGCAAATTTGGTCCGTCTGTGTCACAGTTCAGAAACTCCACAGTCTGACGTCATGCCGGCCTGTGCCTGTCAGGGTGGCTGGCTTGCCGCCTGCCTGTCCACCTTCACAGACTCCGCTGTGAGCTGGCTGCTCCTCTATCAGGAGACTCGCGGACAAGAGGTGTTTATTTCCCCGATCGTCAACACACATATCCATTATAAAATTATCTGGAACCTGTGGTTTTTCAAAGCTATAATTCTCCACAAGAGATGAGTCGGGAATAGCTGCAGCTTGGAAACCTCCCGTCTCATGCCTCCCCTCTCATGCCCTCCTGGCTGGTGGCATTCTCAAAGAAAGCAACTCCAAACTTGTGTTGCTGTGACGTGGTGATTTTTGTTGGGTCAAACCCATCTGCTAGCGATGGGGGGGGCTGAGACTGAGAAAGAACAGGAACATTGAAAAGTGTGCACCAAACAATCCACTTCGAAATTTTGCTGTTTTCATGATTACAAAAGTTGTGTGACCCCCCACAGACTAAAACATGTTGGGTGACCCTCCCCTCAACAAAGAAAAAAACATGACCCTCCACTATTTTCTCTGGTGGGCCATTCCATAAATACCAAACTGTCCATAACCCAACTGTCCCATTCTTGGTCTGCATATTAGTTAAATGTACGTCCTGACCCAGAGTGTCAAAAGTGACGCAATTAGTCCCGACCAAGAGCGTGTAGATAAATCATGTTTAGATATGGCGCTAAAGGAGACTTTTAGCATCAATAACAACCCCAAAGGCACATGGCCAGGCGTCCGTATTTTACGTGATGGGGGTGAGAATGCATTGGCTCTTGGATCCCCTCTTGAAGAGCCCTGGGTATCCTGCTCTGCCTTTGAGAAAATGAAAGCTCAGATGGGCCAGTCTGTAATCTTGCTCCTTATGAGGTCATAAGGGGCAAGGTTACCTCTCCTTTCTCTGCTTTGCCTGCCCAGAGAATTTGGCCCCACCATGAGAGAGAAACATCATGGCTTTCAAATGAGCAAAGTGGCGGTTGGTCAAGGCCACACCCCCAGTCTCCACCTTGCCCCCCCCAAGCCCTCCTCAAAAGCTAAAGTCTCAGAAATGGCACATACAAAGGAAAGGTCACCAAGGCTGAATTCTGGGAAAGAGACTTCAGATATGGTATTAGGGGACCACTAAGGTCTATATAAAAGAGACTTCAGATACGGTATTAGGGGACCACTAAGGTCTATATAAAAGAGACTTCAGATACAGTATTAGGGGACCACTAAGGTCTGTATAAAGAGACTTCAGATAGGGTATTAGGGGACCACTAAGGTCTATATAAAAGAGACTTCAGATATGGTATTAGGGGACCACTAAGTCTATATAAAAGAGACTTCAGATATGGTATTAGGGGACCACTAAGGTCTATATAAAAGAGACTTCAGATATGGTATTAGGGGACCACTAAGGTCTAAATAAAAGAGACTTCAGATATGGTATTAGGGGACCACTAAGGTCTATATAAAAGAGACTTTAGATATGGTAATAGGGGACCACTAAGGTCTAAATAAAAGAGACTTCAGATATGGTATTAGGGGACCACTAAGGTCTAAATAAAAGAGACTTCAGATACGGTATTAGGGGACCACTAAGGTCTATATAAAAGAGACTTCAGATACAGTATTAGGGGACCACTGAGGTCTATATAAAAGATAATTCAGATACAGTATTAGGGGACCACTAAGGTCTATATAAAAGAGACTTCAGAGACAGTATTACGGGACCACTAAGGTCTATATGAAAGCATCCAAAGAGCACCATGTCATGGGACCTTTAAATAGATATTTGAACGCAGGACTTTAACTTAAACAAAGTATTTTTACATGATTGTATTGTAGGCCTCCTTTTACTTAAGCAAAGAATTGTAGTATGTGTTTCACCAATATATGGAGGATCTATTTGAAAAATAGCTGGTTGGTAAAATTCTCTGATGAATCTAATGATTTCCATTACACCACAGTCTGCTTCTGTGAGATGAAGGAGCAAACTGAGTGTCTTCTAGAGTGGCTTGTTTTCCTGATGGGCATCCTGTGAACTGGAACGACTATAAATGTCATGCCTGTTTGTTGAAACCCACTTGTGTCTTACGGCTAGTTTTTAAAAGAGCTAATAAACCCCAGCCACATCTCCGAGAAGTTTAAACGATGCTCATGTGCCAATGGCAAAGCAGAATTTGCCAGTAAGAGGGAACAGAGTTCAGTGTCAGCCCAAAAGGGGATTTTGTTGCACGGCTAGAACATTTGTCATTTTAAAACAGTTTTGACATGAAGTCATAGGGCGTAATTAGATACTTTAGGGTCCTTGCAACCAAGAGACAAATCTGCATTGCAAATTGAACATGTAGCTTGACTTGAATCGCCTTCTTCAGACTGAAAGTCCAAACAACGCTTTTTCTGTTAACAAGTTCCATTTTCACATTCTCACAGCCTACTACATTGAACGGTCCACTTACGTGAACACCTTCCCGTAATCAGGTAGGGTTTGGTTCAGTGGAACAAATTTTCTTTCCTGATATACATACTCTAATTTACCTGAATCTGGGTTTGAATTTGTCCCAGGAGTTGTTTGTATTGATAAGCATGAAAGTGCAAAATGTCCCCTAGCTGTTTTGTGTGCATGATATCCAACCGGCAGTTACTGCCTCAAAAAGGGATACAGCTGTGTTAAAAAAAAACCTGAGTAAAGTGGTGATCAGGTTTATCTGCGGGGTGTTATTGAGTTCTTGGTAAGGTAATCTGTCTGTGAGCATTGGTGTAGCATGGAGGCGGAGTGAGGTGGTGGAGTTCAGGAAGAGAAGAGTTTAGGACGTGTGTACTATACTGTGGTGTAACCCCTTTTTGTCTAATGTATGTCTTGGTCTTAGGTATTATGTTTTTCATTAGAGAGATATCAGTGATTAACCCTTTAGTTGTTTAATTTAAATTTTCTTTAGGCCCTAATAGCAAAAAAAACAATGATTCATTTTTCAATTGACCAGCGTTTCTCTGATGAGGAGCCTCATTAGATATTTCATTAATTACGTAGTTTAACATTTTAAATAAAACCTAAACAAGTTTTCAAGATGAATTAATTCGATTAAAATTAATAACTAATGGTTGAATACTCCAATCCATTGGGCCAGAATGCTGTCAATCTGACAATGGTGATATCCATTTGATAATTTTCCTGTCACTTGGCTGCCTGTTCTGCCAATCTTCCTAGCCCTTGTCACATGACCAATTAATGTTTTCATGATGACTGTCAAAAATTCAGATTCCATGGAATCGGCGCTGGAATTGTGTGGCAGAAAATAAGTGAAATGAATAGTCATTGGGATGTTATATTTAGCAGAATTGCATTGTGTTGTACTATCCTATCCAATATTTAGTTTATTCCTAAGAAGATTTTCTACGCTGTATTCTGATAAAATTCCCCCAGCTCCCATTGCTGACAAAAACAGGAAATAAACAACGTGATGAATTGTTCAGTCAACCACCATTCGATCGAATGTGCCGAATGATACGAGAAGTATTGGTCCAACAGGTCAAACTAATTAAATTGGTTAGTGTGTGTGTGTGTGTGTGTGTGTGTGTGTGTGTGTGTGTGTGTGTGTGTGTGTGTGTGTGTGTGTGTGTGTGTGTGTAAGTTAATGCACTAGCAGACAGGAGTTATTTTCATTGGTCCCCTTTACTCTGACTGATCCCATTTTCACCCTTTACATGTGATTAGGACCAGATGCAAACTTCCTGAGAGGTTTCTTAGTAAAGAATATTGATGGGACCCCGGAGAGAGGGAGAGAGAGAGAGAGAGAGAGAGAGAGAGAGAGAGAAAGAGATAAAGTGTGTGTGTGTGTGTGTGTGTGTGTGTGTGTGTGTGTGTGTGTGTGTGTGTGTGTGTGTGTGTGTGTCCATGATACGATTAGAGGAAAAGATCAATAAAGTTCAATTAGGCAATTTACATACAACTCGCTGTTGGGCATTTCTTCATTTCTGTCTCATGTCTTTTTTACAATTTCCTCATTCTTTCTTTCCCTCCTCCTCCTCCTCCTCCTCCCAGCTCATTTCCCAACAATAGATTAATCTTTTTAAATGTCTACTTCCCATTTCATTCTGTTTATGCAACAGGGCTGACCGTTGGCCACCATTTACATGTTTATGACAAAAACAAGACAGTGCTGAGCCAGGGTTTCATGGCAGGCGACAGCAAACAGAACCAGCCAGGAACTATGATTGTTTTGCTGTGTTCTTGGGAGGCGCAACGTGAAAATTAAACTGGGTTCATGTTTTTTTTTTTTTTTCTGTTGCACTCTTTTACCAAAGGTTTTAATTACTTTTCCCCAAAGGAAAGGATTCCGGCTTTCTGCAAAATTCAGCACACAGCAAACTCAGCTTTCTGTAAATGCTTTCTGACTGAGATGACGGATGATGATGACTATCTGCAGATGCTGCTTCTGGGGCTCAGGCCCAGATTTAGTAAAGTGGAGAGCATATAGGAAGAAAAACTCCCTTTTTTACTCATTATGGTTGTGTTTTTGTGTCATTGGACGATGTCCATATATGGTTGCTCCAATATGTATTGCTTTAAAAATATTACATTTTAAAGGTGACATTTCACATTTGTTGCCTGTTTTATTGGGTTAGCTTTGTACTTATTGATAGATAGATAGATAGATAGATAGATAGATAGATAGATAGATAGATAGATAGATAGATAGATAGATAGATAGATAGATAGATAGATAGATAGATAGATAGATAGATAGATAGATAGATAGATAGATTTTAAAGGTTACAATCATAAGATGTCAGTCCTGGTTAAATTGGTGACACAGCAAAGTACAGTTAGTTACTTAAGGATCAAACAGTTGACCAACCAGCTGTTCAATTCAATTCAATTTTATTTATAGTATAAAATCATAACAAAAGTTATCTCAAGGCACTTTACAGATAGAGTAGGTCTAGACCACACTAAATAATGTACAAAGTCCCAACCATTCTAGTAATTCCCCCAAGAGCAAGCAGTGCGACAGTAGCGAAGAAAAACTCCCTTTTAGGAAGAAACCTTAGGACAGACCCAGGCCCTTGTAGGCGGACTCTGATGGTGCCGGTTGGGGGTGTGATGAACAGTGGCAATAATAGTCACAATAAAGATGATGGAACAGTGACTACAAATGGTAGTCGTAGTAGTTGTAGTAGTACTGTTAACAATAATGAGCAATTAACAGCCAGGTATTTCTTTTAGGAGTTGGAATACTGCGCATGTCATGGGCATCATGGTCATGCATGTAATTATTCTTTTACATCTGTAATTTATGGACATAAGATGAGCATGAAAGAGAACAAAGAGGGTTGTAGATCATTTGGAGGGATACAAAGGATCAGAGAATGTTAAATCAAAAGAAGTGGATCAACCTTAAAGGCAAGGTTGGTAAGCTTGAAAACTATAGTAAAATTTGAATGTAGCATCTACACAGCCCCTCCCCCCCACACACACACACACACACAGACATGCACAAGCACCACTTCAAAGCAAGGCACCGCACTGCTTCATTGGTGACAGTTGGTCAGGTGCCTTTGGTGTTTGTTATTGACACAAAAAGTTTCCTTTAGCGTCATATTTAGATGCGCTTGGTTGAGACTCTTGGCGACACTTTTTGAAGCTCTGGGTTGGGACTTTTCAATTCAATTCAATTTTATTTATATAGCGCCAAATCACAACAACAGTTATCTCACAGCGCTTTTCATAAAAGAGCAGGTCTAGACCGTACTCTGTATGTTATTTACAGAAACCCAACAGTTCCCACCAAGAGCAACCACTAGGCGATCCAGTAGGAGAAAAGTGATCCGCTTTTTCAAAACCAACATGGCTCAGTTCAAAATTTTGTTTCAAAACAAAACTCTTCATCTCTCGTCATGCTTCGACATCAGATGATTTACTACCACTATACTCCATAGTGATGTGATGTTCAAACAGAGTTTCATCTGTCATTCGATTTAAATAAATGCCTCTAACTGCAGTAAATGCAGAAAAAAAGTGTCCAGGTCCTAAAGTCTGTCATTAAAGGAATGCATAAAAATAAGACATCTCAGAATCAGTGACAATCAATGTGTAGTACATCATCAACATCATCTTTTATGGGGTGGACGTACTGTACGTTTAACTGACATGCAACACATGAACGGGACAGTTAGGTTTCGGAGAAGATTGTGGGTGGGGGTTACAAAATGTACGTTTCAGTGGCAAGCGGGTCAAGAATGGGACACAAATCCTGGTCTCCTGGGTGAAAGTCCTGTATGGTTTGACCCATCCACCACCCCAGCAGGTTGCTGCTTCAGAGCAGAGTGGAGAAATGACTTACTTTGCAACTATTACATTTTACATATGTAATAGTTTTGACATACAATTTACATACTTTCCCCTTTTCTTCATTCATAGGAGGAATTAACGGTACAAAGTACCCTTTGTTTTTATATTTTGTTATTACTTTCCAATTATGTTATTACTATCAAGACCTATTTAATCTCATTACAGCATGTATGCTGCACAAAATAATTTTCAATCAATCTGGTGTAAAACTTATTTTTCATATAAACAATAACAGTGTGTCCTTTAGAATTTTTTAGCAGTGGGGGCAGGTCTGTCCGAACAATAATGTCCAATTAGAACAGACCCACCGCGGGGACATTTTTGGTGGAGCTTGGAAGAAAGTGAACGTTTTGACAATAATCTCCACCAACACAATAGTATGTGGAGTTAAACTGGATGGGCCCAATAACCTCTGAATAGTTCTACTTGTTAAATTGCAATGTGAGTGGTGCATTATGTCGGCAGGATAATTTAAAAAGGCAACCGCAACCACATTGTGCGTCTGACCTATTTCTGAGACAGTGGCGGCAGAAATTTTGCCATGGTGGGCCGCCACTACAAAATCAACATAGAGGAAACACTGAATAATGAATATCATATCAAAACTTTGTCAAGGGCTCCAGTGTTAGCAGGCAGGTCTGGCTCTGGAGTATCATCAGCCGTAGCAAACTACTGTGGCAGTGATTGTCCTGAGAGAGAATACAGAAAGACACCCACATGAACTACAGTACCGTTACCAATTCTCTGATTATTTAGCACCAATAGCAATGATCTAACTCATTGTGTTGCCCATCAAAGAGAACAGTTCACTTCTGAGTCAAGCTATAGACCTAACGACCTAATGTTACTCACCTGTCGGAGAGGAACTGTAAAACAATAGTTGACACAGCAGGAAGAGGCTCGTCAAACTGTGTTTCCGCAATGTTGACGTTGAATTATCCTTCTAATAACTACAAAAATAAAAAGACAGACCCTGAATGAGCACATTTGTAAAAAGACAATGTGTAAACATACGTTACCTAACCCTTGTGTTGTCCTCCGGGGTAAAAAAATTGATAAAGAATTGAAATTTTTGTCCCTTTTTCAGACTTTTGTTTTAGTTTTTACCAACACCACCTTACTACCACTAGTTTTACAGTATTTCTTTGGAATTCATGGTCAACCACCCTCATTTATATGTAATTATACCTAATATTTGAGTTAAAAAAGCAGAAATTAGGAATTATTTTGACTAATAGTTAAGAACAGAGGAACGTACAGAAGAGTTTAGTCAGGAATGAAAGTGATCAGTTGTATTTGCAAAGAGCGTTGTAAGGAATCCAACCCATATTTCAGATATAGACATTTTTTAAAGGGGTCAAATTTGACCCAGGGACAACAGGAGGGCTAATGTAGCTTCTTTTTTTTGTTGTAGTTTAGTAGTATAATATATATACATACATTTATGCATACATGTACAGTATATATAATTAAAATGACAGATAAATAAGGTCAAGTACTTCTCAACACAATCTTCCAAAATGATTGATAGTCATTCAAACAAAGTAGTAGCCTAGTAGCCTAGATTAACAAGGAAGCTAACATTAGCATTGGGCTAATATGACTAACACAATGTAAATAGTTAACGAGGCTAGACATTTGAAAACAACAAATCACCCCCACCTCTTCCCAAATGAACAAAACCAAACGTACCGTACCTGTCCAACAGAGAGACGGCAACCAAGGCTTCACATTCCATGCCTTGCAGCTCCCGCAGCTGTCGCAATCACTGAAAAACCAATGTTTGCTCAAGTTTGTCCTCTCTGTAGTCACAGTTTTTTTCAGCTTCAGTATTCTTTCTTTGCATTTTTAGTACGATCGGGCAGTTGCATGTAAGCTTGGCAACAATTGCTGAGTTTTACCTCCATTCTGCACCAGACTTGCAGTTACTCCGGTGGCATTGAAGCGTATTCACAGTGGGGCATGTAAGCATTTTATTGGTGCTAAAAAACAGCCCATTCAGTTTGATTGGTGGGAGTTTGTATAGGATTACAGCAATTATGACATATTGCTGTCCAGGTGTAAAGACCACTTAAAAATATACAGTATATAAAATAGTGTGTATTGGTAAATGTTCCCAACCCTTAGCCTGACAAGCCAGACCCACATCAAGATATTGGGTCAGGGAACTCCCCATTGGCAGGGCTCAATCCAATGGGCGGGATAAATGGTTGTCTTTCAAATTCCCTCTGCATGCAATATGATAGCACTACAACCAACCAGAGCAATGCTAGTTGATAGATGAAACTTTTGCCATATCCGGTTAAACAACAAACCGTTAAAACAAACACATCTTTTTTTAATAATGAATTTAGTGCTTAACTCCAAGTCTTCCAAAAGGCCGTTGTTCACCAGCACCATCTTCTTTGTTTTCAAGTAGCAGGGAATTCACGCGGAACCGTCGCAACTCTGCCGTCCTTGTGTTAAGCCCGCCCACCAACTCTATACACGATGTAATTGGGCTGACCAGAATTTGTTTTTTCCAGCTCGCAAGCCAACGGAGAGTTACTAGACTGACCCTTGCTGCTAAGGGTCAGATTTTCTGCCACTAGGGTGCGTCTAAATTAATAATTAATAAATCTAGGCTGACCAGCCCTGCCTTTAATGGTGAATTACATAATTTGTATTTTAAGTTAGTGATGAAGAGAATAGTCATTACATGTATCTCTTTTCAAAGCCATATTGTATTAAATAGGTGAATAAGTTGAATGTCCTCCCTAACCTAAGTAACTGGTCTGTCTCCTTCGCGTTCCACTTTCACTGCAGGAAATTCCACCGGATGTATTTTTAGTTTCCTTTTGCTTTCTTTGTGTTGGAATTTAAAATTCGATGGATTTCTGAGGACTATGGTTACCTGCTCCTCAGATCTCTGCAGGGTAAATTGAGACAGCTAGCTAGACTATTTGTCCAAGCTGAGATTTCTCTTGCTCGATTATCTTGCAGCTGCTCTGTGCGGAGCATGTGGCAATTGGTTTAAAGGAATGCCAATAAACCAGAGCACGTTTTCCTCCCATCCCCAAATGATATGTGGAGTAGCTAGACCCTCCTTCAGTGCCCTTTAGAGGAGGGTCTGGCAAAGCGAGACTATAAGGAACTGATAACCATCTAAAACAGACCGTTCTCACACTATCTTTTAAATTTTATTGTAAGGAGGTGAGGCGGGAGCAATTGAAAAGTCAGATGGCCGAGTATGTTGGGCGGAGGACAGGGTGGAAGGATGGGTCAAACAAACATGGGACTTTCACCCTGAAGACCGCTGTTCATGTCTCTTGTGAATCCAAAAGTCAACATGAACTTATTTAACTTACGCACAAAACTACTACTTGATTAGGCTGAACCAGCAAAAGTAATTTGTTAGGTTTGGAAAACAAAACTATTTGGTGAAGTTTAGGCCACAAAACAACATACCTACATAACATACAGTAAGTTTTGTTTCCTAAACCTAACAAAGTACTTTTATGGCCTCAACTTAACCCAGTTTTGTTTTTCCTAAACGTAAATCAAGTAGTTTTGTTTCCCAAATCTAGTGATTTGTTAAAAATATTTAGCAAACAGTGTGCTTAGTCTACATTGTGCAGGAAATGAAAATATCATAAAATGCCAAAATAGACTGGAGAGGGGGATTCAAAAACTTTGACCTGAAATTTACTTTTTAAAGTTTATTTTCAGACTGAGTGGCACATTTATGCACTCCTTCCAACTACAGAAATAACTTTTTAATACTTTTTTGGGAAATTCAAAGGTGGATCCAGACAATGCATCCATAGCTGCATAGAAATAACTAAATCAATGTTTAAACAACTGATTCAGGATTTCCTTTTATTCCTTTTGTTACAAGCGGGCACAGATGACGCAGGTTCAGTGTTTTGCTCAAGGACTCTGTGTGGTGGTTTTTGTTTTCTGTTTACATAATCTAAAAGCATATCTTTCCACTTCACTTTGCATCTTACACCATCCATCTCAGTTAATGTGCCTCTCAGGAAGGAAACGACAAAATCTGGATTCCCATTGGAAATTGTCCCAGGATCATGCAAAGGGCAGAACATAGGGCCAAATTAGGTTTATCAATGAGCTGTTTTTAGGTGCTATGGGGATCCGGCGATGGGTTGACTCTCACAGTGATAAAGTACTGAGATTAGTCTAAATTGGCCCTATATGAGTCCATGGGCTCATCTGTCTATGCTTAATACTGAAACAGCTGCAGAAAACATATTTGCTTTGACGCACATGACATGCTGCATCCACCCTGAAAAAGTTTCCTCTTGTTTCAGCTGTCAGAAGGTACAGAGGCTGTCCATATAACATGGTAAATATAGTGGTAAGATACTATGTTTTTCTCTCTCTCTCTGCTGTGATCAAGCATTGCTGTTTTTGCACTACACTTCCCAGAGATCACTTATCAATACATGTTGGCTGCACTGTGATGTCTTTCTGTTGATGATATTTGATCGTAGCGTTATAGCTGGCTGTTAAGCCAAAGTAAACTGGAAACACGTCTCATCACTCAGCTCAACAGCTTGATAAACGTCTCTCTCCTTAGTTACTGTTGCTACACCTGTCCAGCTCTCTGTTCTAATACAGCATGCACTTTACAACGATAACGGTGACAGATTTTCCCCTCAAATTTCACATTATCTTTTGAAATAAGATTCCACACAAAAGAAAAGCCTCTTTCCAGCCAACAACAGTCTATTTTGTCAGCTTAAAAGACGGAGTCAGCAGCTTGCGATCGCAGTGATTACATTGCATTTGTCCTAAAGCTAGAATCCTGTCAAATGGTCTTAACTATGCTGTCTTCATACATTACAATATAATGCTAAAAGAATGAGGCTATATCTACATGTCCCAGGCAATAAGTCAACATCCTCACTAGCTGATCCTTCTAGAGGACATGTACATAGAGAGTGTCACTGTTTATCTATTGTAGGGTAAAGCTAGTTGTATTAGAGACAGTTTTATATGTAATGTAATTAATTAGTTATTCGTTCTAGCATAACCCTTCAGTGGTTTGGATGATTACTTTAGAAAAACATACTTGGACATGAAAATTAGAAAAGAAGATAGCTTCATGCTTTCCGCGAGGGTCCGCATGACGTGAAGGCCGTCATTTGCCCATGTCCGCAAGGGTCTGCACAAACCCTTATGTTTAACGCCTGCTTGCAGCCCAGTATTTGTGACCGCGTGGTCACAAGTACTGGGCTGCAAGCACGACAATTGCGAATGCTCCATCTCTCATTCCACACTCAATTCCAGTTGGTGGCGTATGCAGCAGTGGCTGTATTGCCAAGAAGAAGATAACTAAATGTAAGCTTGTTTTGGAGAGAGGTTGTGCGAGGAGATCTGCCATTACCCACAGTTATATAATTTAACTTTAAAGGAATACACAGACAGCCAAATGGTGTTGGACTTCTGGCCAGAAATCACGCAAATGGGTATAGGATTGGAGAAATGCATTTACGTGAAACACCAGAATGATGCAGACCCTGACTTGTGTTATGAATGGGACCAATTTACACTATGATCTTAGCTGCCACAGGATTGATGTTCCAGTCCTAAACAGGTATTTGTTTAACCTAACTTGTAACCCTGTTAAAAATGTGGTTAGTTAATAACATGGCCTTTGCCTCTATAAATAGTTGTGGTAGTATCACAAAAAGATCCATATAGCAAGTATACATACACCCCTCCCCTCTGATCCAACCCAGCCACGCTGAGATGAATGAGCAGAAGAGAGCACTAGCATTGTCTCATTTTCCTTCAAACTGAGTAATCTGAAACACAATTACATGAGCTCCACGGCAGTTAATCCTTACAGTAAGAGCATGGATGTCCCAAGTTCTGACCATGCAGAAAGTCCAGTTAAACACAACGTACAAGACCAATAAAACTTCAGAGTGTCTGCCCATTTTAAGAGAGGACTCAAATGCACCAAGATACTTTTTGAGCCTGTCTAAATCTTCTCTGATTTCCTCTTTCCTGTAATGAAAATTATATTGAACATCAGCTCAAACATAGACAAAATTGAGACAATTTGAAAGGGAAAAATACAAAAAGACACAGAGAGAGAGAGATGTACATGTCCCAAATATGAAGACTTAAGAACCAAATATTTCCAAAAATTTGAAAGACATATACCAGGCTTCACTACCTACACTGAGGACAAACAGCTTCCTTTTTAATTAGGCGAAGATAAAAGCACAGCATGGCTAGCAGCTAAATATGTTTTCTCATGCCACAATACAAGGCAAAAATTATCATTTTTATTTTTCCTTTTCTTTTCTTGTTTCAAATGTATGAACTCATTGTTGTTGTTTATATGTATGCTTGGACACACAAATGGATTTTTTTTTGTCATGCCAATAAAGCAACATGAATTTGAAAATTGAAACAGAGAGAGAGAGAACGAGAGAGAGAATTTAATTAATTTTATTATTGTCTTCTTTGTCTTTTGTTTTGTTCCGAATATTTCAACCAATTGTATGTTAAAGCTTTGGCAACATTGTTATTGAAATCTTCATGCCAATAAAGCCTCTTTGAATTGAATTGAATTGAATTGAATTGAAAGAGAGAGAGAATTTTTTTTGTTGATTTTTATAAAACCTTTATTTAAAAAAAACCTCTAAACACCAAATCAAAAACACGTTTTTCCGTAACAATAAATAGAGCCACAGAAAATATTGCACGTAAAAAAACAGGTAATTTACTATCTCTACCTAAAAACTACATTTTTATAGCAGTACTGTTTCAGAAAATCATCAATGTTATCCAATCTCTTTACAAAACCTAAAATCAACCCAAACCCTGGCTTTCACCAAAGAAATGACAACAGGAAGTGCTTCCTGTCCTGTCCTGTCCTCTACTTTATTCCTCCTGCTACAGTAGATGGACATTTTGACCTCTCCTACAATCAGGTTAGGTAGCTGCCATTTACAGGCATCATCTTTTTTATAGCTGGCTCCAAAAATGAAAGCAACATCAGACCACTTCTCACCAAACCGTATAAAAATGGGAAAAGTGGGAATTGTTGGGTTTCTGTAAATAACATCACAGAGTACGGTCTAGACCTGCTCTTTTATGAAAAGCGCTGTGAGATAGCTGTTGTTGTGATTTGGCGCTATATAAATAAAATTGAATTGAATTGAAAAACCTTCTCCAGCACATTGAACAGCGTCCAGAGTTTATGGCATTCATAACAATAGTGAAAAACTGTCTCTACTTTGCCACAGAATACCACAGAGAGAGAGAGAGAGCGAGAGAGAGAGAGAGAGAGAGAGAGAGAGAGAGAGAGAGAGAGAGAGAGAGAGAGACATACCATTGCCTTTGACGTTGACATTGTTAATAATCTCAGTTTTCAGATTGTAGCATGACATCTACCCATGTATTGCACTTTGGTACTGGTCATCATTTCAACATCTTTTCAACATCTAAATATTTGCTGGGTGATTTTAGAGGGCATGGGAGAGATCTCAACTATTGATTAAAACTGTGGAGCAATAACAAGACACTTCCCTGTTTGGGTTGGATTTGACGTCAAACAAAACTCCCACCTGTCCCTCTCTGTCATCTCGGTCCAACTCGGCTAACCTCAGTCGGAGTTACAGCTATGTAATCACAGCAGAGTGTGACAAAAGCATTTATATGCACCTCAGGAAAATAACTGGGACAGACGGCATTATTTGGAGTTTTATTTGTCTTTCGCTACGTGACAGTCCTCAAACAGAGCAGCTTAATTTTCGTCTCCGGATGGATCTTTTTGGAGACGGGGGAAATTATTTAGTCAAAGTAGGCTACTTTGTTCATATTTCTTTGTACCATGACAGTGCAGTCAGAGGAACTCCTTTACAAACTGAACACACACTGACCTCCCTGTTCTGCCTGTGTCAGCCAGGTCCTCTCCAATGGATCAATACTTACTCAATGATTTCTCTGGGGATTTTTCAGTCAGTACTATCTAAACAATGGTTGTTTCTTTTTTGTACTGGTTGTAAATTTGTCTTACTTTTTTCCAGTACCTCTTTGCCTTTTATTTTTAAAGGTTTAGTCCATAACTTTTTTTATATTAATGAACGTCCGTTACATTCAAGCCATTGCCAAATGAGGTGATACAAAGTTAATTAAGACTATCAACTTCACACAACTCTCTCTGGATTTCTGATTATGGCTATGTTCAGAATTTGATGTCTTCTGGCAACTTTCCCGCACAGAAACTGGAGTGAAGAGAATGACCTCTTCTGAAGAGTCCATCAGGTTTTTTTTTGGTCCTCCTTGGTTACTAGTAACTAGGATTGGGCATCGAGAAACAACTCCTGCCTGGAATTGTTTTCAAAAATTACGAATTAGAATCGTTTCCTTATTGGAATCGTATAGAGGATTTGGTTTCAAATCCAATCATCGCTTCCCAATTTAATATGCGTAATATGAGTTTTGGTTTCCAAAGCAACCAGGCACTTGTTATGTTGCAGCCTTAGAGCGCAGAGAGCAGCGCTCTAGTTTGGCTTTATTTTGCATTGAAAAAGCTACAAACCACCATTGAATCAAAATAAAACTTTCCTCTTATTTGTGAAAATAGGCATGTGACCTGTTTTGCCAGCATTAGATTTGGAAGACATAAACTACGCACTATAGCTTTAACCATGATTTATTTCCAATATGTGGTTTAACCCTGTTGTCTTCCTGTCAACCATCAACTTGTTGTCCATCCGGCTCAAAACTGAAAATGAACTTTTTCCTGGTGTTTTTCCTGCGTTTTGTCTCTTTTTCTATGTTTTGACACCTACTTTATATGACATTATACCTATTTTTAAGTTTAAAAAGCAGAAATGAGAAATTATTTGACTTAGAGTTAAAGAGCCAGCTCATTGTGTATGTGTCTTGAGTTCTTTGTGATTCAAGGCTTTGTAGTGAAAAGACTCCTGTGGATTGGAGAGGTTCATGAACTTTGATGAGTCACCTCTGAGCTTTTGATAAGTGAACATTGTATGAATTAACCCTCAGGAACCGAGAGAATTGTATCGGAGCAAAAACAGCACCTCTGATTTATAATTCAATCATTTAATAACCATAAAACACAGAAACTTATCGATTGTTACAGCTAAAAGCTAACGAGCTAGGTCTCTTCGAGGTCTTTCTAGCCTTTACAGATGATTTTCTATCCAGTTTGGAACTTGTGTCTTTTTCGGGGCCGTTGAGCATTAAATCCAAACTCTTACATCCAAGATTTATCCACTTGATGTCCATAATTTATGACGCTGTCGCTCATTTCTGCTGCTAGCTCCGTGCTCCGTGTATTCTAAAGCTCTCCCATAAATCATTGCGAGTTTATTTACGGAAATGAAGGCACACTATGTGGAGTATACTCTATGAAGAGTATAGAGTGGGAAAGAGAACAATCCGCCAAGTCAAACTAGTCTAATGTCACCAAGATATTATATAGCGGACAAGATAGATAACTACCGTTTTACAGAGGAGAATGGCGTCACTGGTTTATATTTGGGCCTTTTTTGAAGAAATGTAAATAGTTTGTTCTTTAAATGAGTTTATTTTTGCATGTAGAAAAACTGTTTTAGACAACACAAATGCTTGTGTAGCATTGCTGTGGGTGTAATATCAATAAATAAGACATTATTATGTTGATTGTTTCCATAAGTAAATGTCATGAGGGCAAAAGCGTCTGACATTGAGAAAATGTATTTTATGTATTTATGTATGTATTTTGTCAACTGTATAACTTATAATTTTTATTTTTTATTTCTTCACAGTGTGACTTCCAAGACATATGAGAAGTGTTTTAGAGAGGAAAATGGCTTAGGTTTTACTGCTCTGTATGTGATATCAATACATATCTGGAAGATTCATGTTCCGTTTTATTTATTTATTTGTCTTTAAGGTCCTACAACCATTTTAAAATGATGTTCATATCTTGACTGTAGACAACAGGGTTGATGTTTTAGCTTTTTTCAGAAAATAAAACCAGACAGTAAATGAACTATAAAAATGACCTTAGGTCTGAGGATTAATGGCTGCTTTGTCGGTTTTTACGTAATTTTTCTATGTTGTACATCTCCATTAAATACAAGTTGATGCATGGCTGATTCTTTTGATGTTTTTACACAAGTCTAACTTTTTCTCACTTCCTACACAGCCTTGACAGAATGTCCAAATGGAATCAATCCAAAATGTGTACATATTTATACAGGTATTGAATAACTCTACTTCCTAGTGTGAATTTATTTAGAATTCTTTTTTAAAGGTAAATATTAAATATTAAATCTCAATAATATGATTTTTATACCCCCCCACACTAATTGATAACCCAACAGGTCATCAACTACAGTTCAGGTGTAGAGTGGCACTGCAGCACAAGAGATGGCAAGACTTGCCTTCCACAACAAAAAACCTCACAAAAATTATAAAAAAGTCAGATGAAGTTCTGTAAGAATTTGATGAGTGGAAAGCAGGAAGACAATACAGTAACTGGAGAAACAATGTGTTGTGTCAAAGGGGTGTTTGTGAAGAGAATGCATTCCGTTTCTGTCCGTTAATGAGAAACACGGTCAGGGTGCGATTGTGCTGTCAGCGAGCAGTGCATGACCTGCTGTAAGCAGAAGGGGGGTTTGTTTTTTGATCATGTACCCCATAAAAAAACATGCAACGATGAAATCCCCTTTCACTAGCATGGACCACGCCACAACCATGTGTTAGTTAAAGATTTAATGAACAATATGAATGTGCAGATGAACATTATGAATGTGAAAATTGATGTGGATGTCGTCCGATGGCTGGTCTGGGAGGATGTATGATGACCGGGTGGAAGAGACTCAGGGTGGGGGTTCCGTCTCATAAGCAGTTTTCGCCCGAATAGTCTACAGACCCCCAGACGGTGCCTAGAAGAGACATGAGAGAGATGAGCAGCAGGAAGGGAAGAGGGGTAAGATGGATGGAGAGGGAAAGGGAGGGTGGGTCAAGCAATCAGAGACACAAGCCTGGCTGTGCATGTGCACGGTATATGTAGTTTTGTCTGGTGATTAGAGGTGTGGTTTAGGCGTGGCCCTGCTCCCGAACCTTAGTTAACAAATTAACTCCATTTCACTAGCATGGACCACGCCACAACCATGTGTTAGTTAAAGATTTAATGAACAATATGAATGTGCAGATGAACATTATGAATGTGAAAATTGATGTGGATGTCGTCCGATGGCTGGTCTGGGAGGATGTATGATGACCGGGTGGAAGAGACTCAGGGTGGGGGTTCCGTCTCATAAGCAGTTTTCGCCCGAATAGTCTACAGACCCCCAAAAGTGTCAGATTGTGTAGAACTGAGTTGTGCGTGGGCTTGACTGAATATCAGCATGCCTGGGATGACCAGCGGCCTAGGACCTGAATGGTTTCTGGCAACTGTTGATGCTGCGCCGATGCGGAAAGATTGGCTGGAATAATGTTTGGGTGATGTGGCTGAAATGCAGAGAATGCTGTTCAGCGGATTCTGAAAACAGAGTCAAGTGGCCATTTTGAATTAGTGAAAAGTGGGCGTCGTAGAGATGCCTTGGCGGAGTACCTGGAGCCGATATGTTTGATTGATATTATTTACTATTCACTCATCATTCCCATTCTAATGGGAAGGACACTAAGTGTGAATATGAGAGAGTTTGAGGTGTGGATGGTGATGTCTGATAAACCGGGGATGATGAGAAGGATTATAGACAGATGAAGTGAAAAGCTGTACAAGCGTTGAATGAAATGAGCATGGGTGATGAAATTGCAGATGGATGTAACGTCCAGAGAGGGCGGAAGCCGATATGTGGCTTGATGTGCCTTAAAGCAATTCCAGCCAGTTAAGTAGGCTGAGAGAGTGCTGGGCAAGACTGCTGATGATGGAGTCTTGTGATGCGTAAGAAGTTTCTAGGCTGGTGTGTTAGTTGAACGTTATGGCTAAAAAGCTGGAACTGGTGTGGGGTGAATGTCTGGTTCTGGAGCCGAGTGTCTGAATTTCATTATGTAAGATGTCTTCTACTGCTGTGTTTGAGTAAATGAGTATGGACTTGTGACCAGTCATGCCCCCAAAAGTAAGTCAGCCATGACAATGGAGAAAGGACATGGAATGTCGAAGGAGACTGGACACCGTGCCGGATCACAGAAATCCGAGGGCTAAGCTAAAACAAACCATGACCCCCGCAGAAACCGCCAAATCCACGGAGGGAGCCCCGTCCGAGACAGCGCAAAGAAAGACAAGAAAGACACGAAAGGACAGACAAGAAGTAAGTCGCTTACAGAACCAATCGAAATGGCAGAATCGAGATGCCGAAGGAATAACAGGTGGCAGAGAAGAGCAGAATGAAGCACTACCCCGTCTCCGAGGGCAGCAACGCCAGAAATTACAATGAATCAGGTCAATGCCCGAGAACCCAATGTAGGCGCCAGGCCCAGAGGTTGCCCCATTGGAGAGAAGGATGGCGAGATTGCGGAAATCGTCAACAATAGCACGCGGCCTAAATCGCCAGAGAAAATAAGCTAGTGCAGAGCATGGGAGACCGGAGAAGGCCAGCGCACCGACGAAGCTGGCCGAATGACCGGAGCTGCTATGGCTGGAGAAAAGTTGTTAACACAAGAGCAAAATACATTCGGGTGTAGGGGAAGGGAGGGGGGGGAGGGAAGACAGACCAGTTAGAAAGAAGAAGGCTAAGAACCGTCGAGCACTGGATGTGGCACTGGAACGGCAGTGCGGCCAGCTCGGAAAGGGAGGGAGCCGAAGCCGAATGGCCAGGAACAGCAGAAGGAAGGGATGAAGGGATGCATGTGCACAGGGTCTGGTGAAGCCCGCAAACACAGGGATGAAAAAGCGGAGAACGCCCAAGACACGACAGACAGAGGGAGCAGGCACATGGGGAAATACAACCTGACCACCGCTAGTGGAAGCTGGTGATGAGTGCTGTGGCCGTCGAGGCCTCGTGACGCCACTGGCCATAGCCAACGCAGGCAGGTCGCCCGGAAGTGCAGGAGGCCCAGTGGTTGATGCCGCTGTGGGCAGCAATAGAAGCCAACGAAGCAGCTTCCCCCACTCCGTCCTTCGCCTTCGTCCCCCGTCGTCTCACCTTCTCGAACACAAGAAGCAAAATACATTTGGGTGTTGGGGAAAGGAGGGGGAGGGGATGAGGGGGATGGGGAGGGGGTAAGGATAGACCAGTTGGAAAAGAAGAAGGCCGAGAATTGCCCGGGATGACGCCGGCAGGTCCTGAAGAGCTGCGGGGCAGGGCACAGGAACATCGGAGCGGCCATCGTGGAAGGAGACAGGAGCAGAAGCCGCACGGCTGAGAGCGGCAGAAGGAAGGGTAGAGGAAGGGATGAAGGGATGAAAGGATGCGTGTGCGCGGGGAGCTAGTGAAGCCTGCGAACACAGGGATGAAAAGAAGGCTGAGATAGCCTGGGACATAACAAACATTGAGGGAGCAGGCACAGGGGGACATACAACCTGACCCCCACCAGGGGGAGCCGGTGGAGCATGCGGCGGCGGTCGACGACCGGTGACGTCATGCACGACGCCACTGGCCGAGGACGACGCCGGCGGGGGACCCGGAAGGGCCGGAGGCCCGGTGGTAGCCGCCTCCGAGGTAGCGACGGAGGCCAGGAAGAGCCGAAACAATGCAGTACTGGTGTCAATGAGGCACAGTAGAAGGCAGGCCACGGTCCAGTCTCCGACATCGGGTGTCATCTGTGGAGGTAGAGACGGCAGTGCCATGCAGGAGGGCACGCAGCGCCGAGGAGAGTAGCAGGCGCTTCCACGGGAGGAACGCTGACGACGAGGAGAGAGTAGACGACGATTACTCAACCTTACGGACCAAGGGGAAGAAGCCAGAGAGCCGCTGGAAGCCGAAGCTAAGGCAGCTAGGAGCCGCAGGGAGCCGCTGGAAGCCGAGGCTGAAGCCGCAGGGCGCCGGGGAACGTTCGGCAGGGGAGTGGAGATCCGGGCTCAGTCATTGACATCAGGTGAGCGTAGCTGTAGCTCCGGATCTATGACTGAGAGCGTGAAACGCCGACCGGCTTGCGTCAAGCAATCAGAGACACAAGCCTGGCTGTGCATGTGCACGGTATATGTAGTTTTGTCTGGTGATTAGAGGTGTGGTTTAGGCGTGGCCCTGCTCCCAAACCTTAGTTAACAAATTAACTCCATTTCCAATACTATGGTATATAGTGGCACTCGGCCAGCCATGCCAAAACACTTATTTGTGAACTTCGATAACAAATTAAATGAAATAGCACAACGTGTTGTCACCATAAAACACAGAAAACGGAGTTCACTTTGCGATGAAAACAAAATACTTTCATCCAGAAAACACTTGTTGGTCTATGGGAAAGGTTTAATCAAGATCCTTTTTTTATCTAAACTTAACCAGTTGTTTTGGTACCTAAACTTAATTGTCTTTGCCGCATGACGCTCACTTTTCTGGCTAAACTCCACTCCCGAGGGCCCTGAAAGGACTGTCATCTGGTGGTGCCTGGACTCAGCTCACAGTCACCTATTGGCGTCCTGGAGCTCTGTAGCAGCTAAATACAACCAGCAACTGCCGCTTTACTTAGTTTGAAATACTGTTTATTAGTTATTTTAGGTTATTTTAGGTATATAAATGATGGTCTATTGGTGAAGTGGCATTGATCACTTTGAGGTAGGGATACATTTCCCAGGTTCCAGTTTGGGTTCAGGAGGCAGACCACATTTAAGAGTAGACATTAGACTTTCCTCTTTGATAAAGCTTATAGTTAGGGCTGGCTCAGGAGAGTCCTGAACCCTCAGTTCACCCTTAGTTATGCTGCTATACGCCTAGACTGCTGGGGGACTTCCCATGATGCACTGAGCACCTCTCTCCGCCTCCTTCTCTCCATCTGTATCCATTAATGCATGTTACTAACTCGACTTCTTCCCTTTCTCAGAGTCTTGTGCTCTCTCGCCCCCATAGTCTTGTGCTCTCTCGCCCCTCTCCTTTCTCCTCCTATTGCTTCCTGCAGGTTTCTGGCTCTGGAGCTGTGGTTGGAGTCACCTGCTGCCTCCATGTTCCTGCTCCACCCTCTGCTACAATTCTCCATGTCTCTCTCTCTCTGTCTGTCTCTCTCTCTCTGTCTGTCTCTCTCTCTCTGTCTGTCTCTCTCTCTCTCTCTCTCTCTCTCTCTCTCTCTCTCTCTGTCTGTCTCTTTCTCTCACCCCCAACCGGTCGAGGCAGATGCCCCCCCACCCTGAGCCATGGTTCTGCTCGAGGTTTCTCCTTGCCTCTGTGGCCTAGTGCTTGCTCTTGGTGGGAACTGTTGGGTTTCTGTAAATAACATCAGAGTACCTGCTCTTTATGAAAAGTGCAATGAGATAACTGTTTGTGATTTGGCACTATATAAATAAAATTGAATTGAAAATTGAATTTTGTCCCCAACGGGGGAAAAATAATTCAACAGAGGCAGGGATAGATAGACCAGAAAGGGAAAAATCCCAAATCGTACCTTGACCTGCTCATACCCACAGCAAAGTTAAATCTGGCTCCCACAAGATTTTTGATGTGCCACGGGATCCCAATGCAGTCTATCTCGCAATGTAGTGAAAGCAAAAAAAAATTAATTTGTGTATCCGCCCTGTGATTCAGATCCGCTCTAAAGTTTAATGGGTTCTCCCTTGGCCCATTCCACAACATTCCATGAAAATCTGGGCAGTATTGTAATACTGCTGACACACAAACAAACAGTCTGACAAGCCTAAAACATGATAGGTCTGTCTTACATATTACCTTGTGTAGGGTAAGCCATTACACAGATTTTTGTTTTATACCTCTTCACATGCATGACATTTATAATCACACAGACACCTGATGCTGATGATAATTACTGTTTATCATGTTGACATTGATGATGATGATGATGATGATGATGATGATGATGATGATGATGATGATGATGATGAAACGGATCATTGTGACACTACGAACGAATGCGCGTTGATTTACTGACCACTCCTACAATTAAATTGAAAATAGTCCATCTGAACGCGAGAAAGGAGGCCAGTTAACGTGGAAATGAATGGATGAGACCTGAGGCAGTGTCTTTTTGGACTGATCTGGACTGCTGCCAGAATCTGATTTCACCGGTACCATGAATACACGAGCAAAATGAATGAAAAAAAATGAATAAAAGAAGTGTTTGATAAGCAGACATATAAATCCATAAGACTGCCTATGAACTACGAACTCACTGCACACCGTGGATCAACATCTCTCCACGGAAAGAGGAAAATCTTAGAAGTGATGCTCAGATAAGAATGAAAATATCACGAGCAGAAGGAAATAAAAGTAAAAGGTCTACACAAGGGAAAGGTGTCCAAAGATAAAAGGACACGCTCACGGAAATAAAGTAATTGAAATGAAACTGACTGAAACGGAAATAAAGCACGGCTGTGCGCATGAAGGAATTCAAATATCTGAGAATATCCAAAGAAAAGCTGTCAGATGTACTTGAAAAAAAACTGTACAAATGAATACTAAAGGCTGAGAATGGAAACTGTAACAATGACAGAAGGAAGTGAAGGGGGAGTCACTGATGTTGGGTTTACCGAGATGGACACCGCACAACAAAGGAAAGCGTTCAAATCACTTAACTTTCAAACTGCGCACGGAAAATGAATGAAATAAAAGACTGCAAAATGAATTTATGAGGTGTCATGAATCTATTCAGAAACTGCTGCCTGAGGATGTGAGAATGAATGAAACGTTGGACTGGTATGAGCCCAAAATGACTGATTATGATGTTTTTCTAACTGAGGTGGAGCAATGAATAAAAACTCAGTTTGACCCACAAGCTCTTGGGGATGTTGGGGACAGTGTCTCACAGACTGGTTCAAAGGACAGTGTCTCACAGACTGGTTCAAAGGACAGTGTCTCACAGGCTGGCTCAAAGAGCACTAAAGGCTCCAAAGGCTCCAAATCATCATCCGTTGTTTCAGCACACATGAAGGCTGCTGCAGACAAAGCTGCTCTGCAGGCCAGAGGTGAAGCTCTCAAAAGGAAACATGAATTTGAAATGAAAAAGCATCAGCTGGGTTTAAAAATGGAATCCTTGGACTTGGAAGCAGATATTGCTGCAGCTGATGCAAGGCATTTGAAAGTGATGAAGCCTCAGAATCTGGAAAAGAAATGGAAGACCAAGTTAATGCATCTGATAAAATAGAAGGAAGCCTGGCACAACTGGAGTTTGCACGAATAGGAACCATACCTAAACACCCTTACAAAAACATGATACATACTCAGTACCCACCACTAACTGGAATCACAAATAGGTCTGAGCAAGCACCAAGGACTACAACAAACCTCCCATTTGGGGTTGTTGTATCTGATGGACCACGCAGACGAGGCAAATCCACTCCTAGAGGTGAAACGGCTCAGAGCATCGACCTCACAAACATTATACAAAGACAAACAGACTTGGTGGATCTGCTGGTGATACAGCAGAAAGAAGAAAGAAAGAGCAGAAAGAACTCCCATGAAGGCTTTTAAGCACAACATCAAGGACAAAACCAACAGTAACGAGGATTGGCTGTACTTCCTGGACCAGTATACTGTAGGTCAGCCAAAAGAACTAGTTCAAAGCGGCTTTCACATTTCACAGTCCCATCTGCATACGTCGAAAAGGCCTTAAACTGGAACCAAATACGTACAGATTATGGAAAGGCACTTCACAGCTATGCCCTCTATCTAAGAGGCTGTGGTAATGCAGTTCAGGAGCTTCCAAAAATGTCAGACCTGGACTTACCATCTAACATGAAAAGACCATTTAAATGTTGAGAGAAATGGCGGTCTGTTGTATGTGACATCACTGAAAGAACACAGCAGAGACCTAAATTCCATGACCTTGTTCTGTTTATGGAAAAACAGGCCAGAATCATTCATGATCCCGTCTTCACGGATGTACAGGACCTTGCTGGAAGCACAAATGGGAGAAAATCCAAAAGAGACTTACCATTCATGAGATCTAGCAGCAAGAAAAGCTTTGCTATGACTGTCGTTCCTAAGAAAGAAACCAACATGAACACCAATGCACAGAAAAGGGGAGACAAGCCAGAGGGCATCCGTACAGCCTTCAACGCTTTCGTCAAGCCTTGGGCTTTCTGTAAAGGAGATCGTGAGATGGAAAAATGTGAGATAATAACAAAGATTCCCCACAAGCAGAAAATTTAGCTGCTAAAGAAAAATGGCCTCTGCTTTGCCTGCTTGATCAACGGTTATATGAGTAAAGAATGCAAGAAACATCTCACGTGTCGTTCCTGTGAGAAGAAACACCCCACTGTCTTGCATATAGAGAACTTTACTCCAGGAAAATCCCAAGCCAGCAGTTAAGCAGGATTCAGACAACAGGAGCAACGACATCGCTAAAGTTTCATCAGCAGCACAAATTGCTATGGTGTCATCAGCAGCACAAATAGGAAACAGAACCACAGACTACAAGTTAGCAGTGGTAGGCGTATGGATGAAGGCACATAAAGGCAGCTGTTTGATAGAAACCTATGCGTTTCTAGACCCTGGAAGCAATGCTACTTTGTGAAACTGATGGAACAATTGTTTGTCAGAGGAAAGAATGTTGATGTGATATTGATGATGATGATGACGTCAGGTTGTGTCAGCTCTATATGTAGACCTCACCTGGCATGAATTTATGAGGTGTCATGAATCTACATCTCCACCTGTGCCTCTCACCTGGCACAGGTGGAGGTGTGTGTATGACTAGATAGCGGAAGGGCAAACTTTCAACCACATTTTGTGAGACAGTTTTTTCTTTATGTTCATTTATGCAGTTGTGCAATAAAGAAACGGATCATTGTGAAACTGTGTACTAATGCGCGTTGATTTACTGACCGCTCATACATAGGGGTTTCTCCCTAAAAGGAAGTTTTTCTCACCACTGTCACACTAAATGCTTGCTCTTGGGGGAATTACTGGAATTGTTAGGTCTTTGTAAAT
Source organism: Percina caprodes (assembly GCA_013375575.1). Classification (NCBI taxonomy): domain Eukaryota; kingdom Metazoa; phylum Chordata; class Actinopteri; order Perciformes; family Percidae; genus Percina; species Percina caprodes. The sequence goes on from JABXJD010000073.1 coordinate 59,169, forward strand.
TATAAAGTGTGGTCTAAACCCTAAAACCTCAAACTAAAGTGGTCTAAACTCTGAAAAGTGTCTTGAGATAACTCTTGTTATAATTTGATACTATAAATAAAATTGAATAGAATGTGTCTCACTCTGTTACTGTAATTTTCTCCTTTTCTCTCCTTTTCTCCTCTTTATTTAGCACAGTCATGTTCCTGGAGCCATCCTGAGACATTACACTTAGCCTACTTTCATGTGGCTTCTTTGGAAAAAGGTCAGCTTCAGCCACAAAGATGATTGTCTAGTCACCAACAATGCCTGCAGCCAATTCACATTTTGTAGTTCAAGTCGAAGCCAAGATCAACAAGTATGGTATCTATCTGTATTGTATTGGTATCTCAATCCCAAATCAAAATTACTGCAAGCGTTCTTCTATTTAATGTCTGATTGGTCCACTATCGCAGCAGCTACAACCCATACAGCGTGTGATGTGGTGAAGTCGAATGCAGCATGCTGAGATAGACTTAGACTAGACTTAGACGTCTCTTTATTAATCCTTTTGGGATGACTCCCGCAAGGAAATTGAAATTCCAGCATCAGTTTTTGCAAGAAATACAGTAAAAGACAGTGTAGAGAAAAACAACAACAGTAATAATAATGATGAGATGCTACCATTTGAAATAATCGGGGAAGAAGGGTATCAAATGAAGTACTCTGTTGGTATGGGTATAATTTTATTGGTACCGGTATCACAATTTATGAAAGGATACCCAGCCTTTGTCAAGACCAACAAATCTCAAGTCAAATCCCAAGTCAAGTCAAAGTCTTAAACTTTGCTTTGAGTCCGCTACATGTCATTACATGGCGTGTGATGTCAAAAATCATTGGAACTCAGTATTTTTTGATTTTCTCAACTGAAGTTTAAAGTTAGCAGATTTATAAAGACAGCAGTATTTAGCCATGGTCCCGCTACACGTCCTGTGATGCCGTGTTCATCCTGCTACGTCCTGCTGTGCCTTGTAATGCCGCACAATTCCCTGCTAAGCCATGAACTACTACAAAGAACTACTACAAACTGTTATCTTTTCTGTGGCTGTTATTGCCACTCTTCATTCTAACCCCAACCGGTCGTCAGACACCGCCCACCAAGAGCCTGGGTCTGTCCGAGGTTTCTTCCTAAAAGGGAGTTTTTCCTCGCCACTGTCGCACTGTTGCTTGCTCTGGAGGGAACTACTAGAACTGTTGGGTCCTTGTAAATTCTGGAGTGTGGTCTAGACCTACTCTATCTGGTCTAGACCTACTCTATCTGTGAAGTGTCTTGAGATAACTCTTGTTATGAATTGATACTATAAATAAAATTGAATTGAATTGAATTGAAAGTATTTGGTGATGATTTTGAAAAGGTGACAGATCACAACATCTGTTAGGAGCTATCAACTAGTAACTATCGACAAAGACACTGTCAATGTATCAACTCTCAACTATAACAATTGCATCTCCATGACATCTACACATCTTTTTCTGCAAATTTTAATTCAGAATCAATTCCTACATGTACTGCCTAATCTTCTCTCATTATTTCTTTAAAACAAAATAATCAAGTTGAACCAGCCAATCAAAGTAATTCCATCTTGAATGAAATTATATATGATTAATCAGTAAACCTTCAAAAGTTAGATTATGATTATGATTAGAGTCCATTAAGACTGAAAAAAGGTTGTCAAGTAAATTTTTCAATTTGAATGTTTTCACATCTGCAACATAAGAATACAGCAAGAACACTATAGCCAAAAAGCTCAGTGCTCACGAGAACTATATGCGCTGAAGTGAAGTTAAAAATCATTGGAAGTAGGGGCGTCCGGATAGCTCAGTTGGTAGAGCGGGCACCCATATATAGAGGGCTACTCCTACTTTGCTGCATGTCATTCCCCTTCTCTCTCCCCTTTCATGTTATCAGCTGTCCTGTCAAAAAGAAAGGCTGAATTTGCCCAAACAAAAATCATAGGAAGTCACAAGTCTTTTTGAAGTTTAAAGTTACCAGATTCATGACGAGTCATCTGAGAAAGACAGCAGGATTTGGGGTGATTTTGAAAAGATGACAGATCACAACATCTGTTAAGAGCTATTAACTATTAACTATCGACAAAGACACTGTCAATGTATCAACTGTCAACTATGACAATTGCGCTATCTCCGTGACAATAACACAAGCTCCATTAGCTGACACAGACTGCAAGATGGGGTTGAAAGCTGTGGAAAAAGCTCGAGACTGGACTTTGAGTTTTGAGAGAAACTAGTTTCAAAAGTCATGAATGAACTTTTGTGCTCAACAGTAAACCTTGTGGGTTAGACAGCTTTGTACTAATGTATGTATACCTGTAATCCTGTATTCCGGTCTAGTTGACCGGAATTGTGGCTTATTACGTTGATAATCACTATCAGCACAAAAGCAAAGTTTAAAATACAAAGAGAAATCTATTCTAGTCGCTAAGCCTTGTTTAGTTTTTTACTTTATCTTTATACGAGTAACATTATATGTAGTGACATTTTTGGTCCAACAGAAAATGTTTATTCTAACAAGGCAAGTATGGATACATTGTGTTTTTTTTGTCTCTTTCTCACTTAGTCTTCTCACTTACACATAAATACATTCACAAGTACCTATTAAAGTGTAAGTGCCAGAATTATAATGCACAGCCACTTGTGCATAATCTAATGCTAAGAATAGGAAAATGATAGCTGGGCAATGAAGCATTGAACAATCCATGGTCAGAGAAAAGGACATTCTTGTGGTTAGTGTGGTATTGATACTTAAACTCTCTGTATAGAGTCTTAGGACATATGTTGTTTTGCTCTAATATTTGTACATTCAGAGCAATAGAAAATGTATAATGTATATACAGTAGCTGTAGGCCACTATGGAGGTTGGCACAGCACCCAATGAATCACGTTTGGTGTGATAAAAAAATAGTTTTTCTTCTGAGAATGTTTCTTTGTGAATCAATTTGTACTTGTACTGCCTAATCTTCTCTCATTATTTCATAATTTTTCATTTCAACCAAACACAAGTTGAATCAGCCAATCACAGTAATACCAACCTGACTAAAATGGTATGTGATTAATCAGCAGGTTAAAATCAGCAGTTTAAAATCTCAGATGTATACATAAGACAAAATGAATGAAGGTAAACATGATTAGAGTCCATTACGCTTGAAAAAAGCTTTTCTGTCAAGTCAATTTATCAATTTGAATGTTTTCACATCTGCAGCATAACAATACAGCAAGAACATACTAAAGCTAACAAGCTAAGAATAGCTAAGAATATGAACAGTTTGGTTCATGTTAATCAAGCTGAAAAAAGTAAAGCCAACACTGAAGTGCCAACAACTGCAGTTCCTTGAATGGCTACATGAGGCTGGCTCCAAAAGAGATTTAATCTCCACAGATGTCCATGTTAAAATGCACAGCGGAATAGACATTTCCAGCCTGGTACAAAAAAAGATTTTGGTCTCTGTTGCTTTATGAGAGCTGTGTTGCTGCTGTTACAGGAGAGGAGCATAGACCATAGACTGTAAAAATAGTGGACGTAGCATCCGTCACGTACCCCATTGGTGTGTGGACTATTGTTTTGAAGCCTGAAATATTTATTCAGGTAATAAATCAAGTCAGAAGTAGGGTCACTTTCCCATATATTTCTATTGGAAGAGACTTCTTTGGAAATTAAATAGAATGCAGGTTTAAGGCTCTTCCACATTTGCTGTACTTTTCAGGCCCAGAACCTTTGTCCATGAATTTTACAGTCTATGGCTTAGAGACGTAGGCTTCATGTGTCCTCAACTCCATCTACACTTGGATGTTAGGCGACTTCAGACACTGCCAAGATGACGACGGGATGGCAACGGCATGTCCTGTCCTTCTCTGTCTTTATCGGATTGGCTTACCGTGAGATTGTTAACCCTAAACCTTAACTAATTCCACCAATTCCACTTGGCTAAACCTAAGTAACCCAACAAACGAAGGCAATGACTAGCCAATCTGAGGGAGAGTAGGGCTGGTCATACCTTTGCCACGCCTTTGCCTTCCACTTTGAGCTTAAATTTGGCTCAACCTATGGGTGATATCGCGGACATTACATCCATATTTTTTTTTTTAAATCTATGATATTGATGAGTGTTCCCTAGAGCGGAGGAGGAAATAGTTTCTCTTGCAACTATGCCCTTGGTCTACAATGCCACATTGATGTACTGCTCTGCTGAGAAGAAATTGAAATAATGAACTAAATAAAAGCCAATTATAATAACACCCAAAGTCAGAAAAAGACTATAATTTTCACACAACTTGTCACTGTTGTTAAAATGAAGCCTGACAGGCTTTAACCCTCGTGTTGTCTTCCCGTCAAAATTCAGAATCAACACTTTTGTTGATGCTTTCTATCAATGTTTTTAACTTTTTCTAAGGTTTTTGTACCTTTTTTCAACCCTTTTGACACTTTTTTCAATTTTTGTCACTTTTTTTATGTTTTCAACACTACAAAACACTAACTTATTAACTTTAATTTTACAGTTATTTGGAATTTATGGTCAATAAATCTCATTTATAGGAAATTATACCTAATGTTTGAGTGAGAAAAGCAGAAATTAGGAATTATTTAGACTAAAATTAAAGGAATGTATGTTGATGGATAATCACAGACTGGAATATGTCAACTTTTAATCAATACTATTTCAAAACCATTTCAATTATTTTTTTAAATGCTATTTAATTGAATAAGACACCCCAAAATGAGTGAAAGGAGAGATTTTTACTTGCCAAAGAGCGTTGTGTGGAATCAATCATGTTATTTTGGGTAGTCAAAAAGAACATTGATGGGAAAACGGGTCAATCTGACCCAAGGACAGCATGAGGGTTAAATGCTCCAGCACTCCTTCTGTTGATCTTCCATTCACTGTCAATACTGCAGGTGTGCTTCTTGAAAACCTTCCATGGATTTGGGATCATAAAAGTAATTAATCAGAGTGATGGCACATGGTTATTATTGAGCTAAGTGACTACACATCAGTGGACCAAGCATGTGACCGCGCAGGCCATCCAAACATGTGTCCGCTGACACATTCAGCTCGCAGTCCGACCACAGCAATTACACAGTGGCATGAAATATTTCTGCCTCGGAGGTTTGACCCTGAAACAGATTTCAGTGGTCATGATATCATCACATGTTTTCCGGATGAGTGGAGATTTCTTATGTAAGCTTACAAGCTTGCTTAGTGTGCAGAGACGAGATTACTAGGTTTAAAAAAATACGTGCACATTTGTTATGAATAATTCTTGTGCCTCATCTACATTGTACTGCTCAGATTTGTCTTTTGGATTCTGTATTATTATTATAAAACGATGATGAGAACTGTTACTGCCTCCAAGCCATGGTTAAACCCTACACTGTGCTCTGCCTGCAGGTTGATGACCGCTCCTTTGCTCTGAGGTCCCTGTGGTCGCGGATCTTTAACAAGCTCATCTCTGTTCTGGGAAAATGAATTCCTCACTGAAAACAAGACAGCAGAGTTGTTTCCGATCACACGCCACAGGATGAAAACCCCACATTTTCAGACAGCAATTTTTTAGACACACATACACACCATGCTAGGGAAAAGAAAGAAACATTTTTACATAACAAAAGGGATAAGACCAGCAGCATACAGAAGGAGAAGAGACATATTGTCTGAACAACAATGCACAAGATCTAAATCCAACAAAACAAACACACACAAACTAACATTCATGTATCTTTCTGCCAGTGTTTCTGAATGTCTAGCGTATCTCCACTGCTTTGCTGCTAAACTGTTTTCAACCTCGACATTTTCCCAAAATAGTGGGCGTTGTACAATAGATGAATCTGAACTACATAAGAGTGCAAATATTTAAAAAAAAGCAGACAACATAAGATATGGTCATGGCATTCCCCCTTCAAATGTTCATATCTAGGGTGCCTGGATAGCTCACCTGGGTGAGTGTGAGTGCTATGTACTGAGGCTCAGTCCTTACCGCAGCACCCCAGGTTCGATTCTAACCTACAGCCCTTTGCTGCATGTCATTCCCCCCTCTCGCTCCCCTTTCATGCCTTCAACTTTGCCCCAAAAAGGATCTTTAAATAAAAAAAAAAGAAAAGAAAATTTCCATCTCTACTGTGAGACAGAGAGCAGCAGTGTCAGAAGTACACACGCATAAAATGAATGCAGGAATATTGCAAATAAACAAGAAGCACATAAGGCAGGTGACCTGACACCTGGCATTTACATGAATAAAATGCTGTGTATCTTTTATCCCGGAAGTCAGAAGTAGAGCTGGGAATGACGTCACACCGGAGTGGACCACGTTCCAGGACAAGCCAGAATTAAAGGGTCACTACTTTTTTTTTTAACTTGCACCCTATTTTCCTATGTTTTTGTGTCTAAGTGACTGATGGAATAACAATCTTTGAAATTGGTCCAGTATTAAGCGAGATTGCTGCAGTCAGCAGTGGCAAAACAAGCTATAAGTTAATAGAGCAATTGTCCAACTTGTATGAAATGGTAAAAAAAGGTAGTTACCCTTTAAGGCCTGTGCACACCAAGAACAGTAACAATAACCATAACTGTTACTATAACGATGTGAGCATCCACACTGTTGAACGATAACGTGGGCGTTGGTCAGAGTTGGTGAGGTTCTCTCACTTTCCAAGCTGGAAATCGGAAATTCCAACTTCCATGTTCACATGGATCGCACCATAAACATCTATAATATGTAAAATAAAAATTACTTACAAACTATATGAGGTGAATAAGCACTTTCTTTCAGAATGAATTCTATGTATAGTTTATAAATATAAAAAATAAACTTGTCAGAGGATTCTGTTTTATCCATTTTGAGCGAAAATATAGTACGTGATTCTGCAGATGCATGCAGGTCATTAAATGTTAAATAGGACCATGATGCAGACTAATACATCTTGTCATAGTTCTTTGTTTTCAAAGGTATTTTTTATTATTATTATTTTATTATTAATTTTAGTCTTGTTTTGGTTGTGAAAACAAGTCTCCACAAATACTTTGCACATGTTTTTTTCCGAAGCAATTTCAAATATGACACAGGCAGGCAGGGGTGACTTAGATTAAAAGTTCTTGCCGGTACTACTACTTTAACTGTCATCGCTTCATATTGTTCTCCTCCCGCCCCCAGTTTATGCATCCTTGAACACCATTTTTTTGGCGTAAAAAGAATGTCAGCCACCCAACAAAATGTTTGTTTTTGGTGGAGGCATTTATCTTATGCCCCATGCAAATGACACCAATAAAGTGCGTGCTTTGAAGAAAAACCAAAGTACAGGAAAAATAAATCAATTGCACCTTTCCAAGCACTGTGTGTGTAAAGATGCACACGTGCACCTTTATTAAGCCAGAGTTACATAAGTCGCATAACTTGTTTGATGTGCTCTCTGTGTTGATGGAATAAAACAGAACATTGTGAAACATCACAACTTATTTTGTCTGCCATTTTACTTGGGAGTCAGCTGCAGCAGAAGTTGATGTTAGCCAGCAATAACGGTTTTGGAAAGGCAGTGGCGTTCCCCCCAGGAGGGTTTAAAAACCCACATCTTTGTGCTGGGTGAATACCCACAGACCCTAGGACAATTTAGAAGCAAGTTATAAGAAAACTAACTGTTTTTGTTGATGTGTAGATGTGTTTTCATGTTGGAAATGTGATTGTGACGGGGTGTTGAACCTTCGCGAACCACTGTCTTTATTTTCTGAGCTCACTAGATGGCACTCTCTGTTCAACAAAGGATTGAAAACACATTGAATTGTCATTCATTTAACCTTTTTCTTTGAACAGAGAGTGCCATCTAGTGAGCTCGGAAAATAAAGACAGTGGTTCGCGAAGCTTCACTTGACCATCACTAGTACGGCGTACTGGTCCCCTGCTGGCAGGATATTCCACAGTTGGGGTGCCCTAAAAGCAGCTGTGCTTGAAATGTAATGTCTTAAAAATCCACTTTTAGCACCATAAAAGGGACCGACATGCTATTTCCCCCTTGGTTTGTTAAGAGTAGTCTAGGTGGTCAACACTTCATTTCCACGATTATCGTTGGAGGTCCATCGCCTTTTTTCTGTTTGCTTCAGGAAACAACAACACATTTTAGTGTTAGCAAGCTACATGCTAAAAATGGCAAGTTTTCAAAAACATTTGAATAGTGCAACATGGCTGGCTTGCTTGGTTCTTTGGAATAATTGTAAAGATTTACAAAGGTTAACGTTACGACATTTACTATCCAACTGGGATGTTTTGCATTACACAAGGCCATTCAATGGTAAGAGCAAAAACTTTCAAAAATATGTTTTTTGCGGGGTTCAAATGTTCAACAAGAACAAGTTGCTTCCTGAGTCCATTCTGCAGAGCCACCGTCGCTGCGTCCAGAGCTTAGCGCTGAGCAGGCCAATTGCTATTAAAGAAATTCAAACAACCCACAGCGTTTCTTTCTCCTATGCTTCATTCTCCTTTTTCCCCTGGTTCCACCTACTCACTTGCCTGTCTTCCAGCAGCCACACTCCAGTCCCGCTCTCCTTCTTAGCTCTTCATGGGGCCGACTTATGAGCATGGTCATCAGTTACCAGCTGCCTAGTCTATATAAACAACGTCTCATTTACGTTTCATTTCATTTTCATCAACCAGATGTCCCGCATTTTCAGCCAGATGTCCGTCACCTTCCACTTTTTTGTGTCGCCATTCTAAACTTTGGTGGATTTCTGAGGACTATGGTTACCTCCTCCTCAGATCTCTGCAGGGTAAATCCAGACAGCTAGCTAGACTATCTGTCCAATCTGAGTTTTCTGTGGCACGACTAATATAAACTTTTGAACATGTTCTACCAAAACAAGTTCCTTCCCGAAACTATTTAGCAGAGGCACCGTTGCTCCGTCCGGCGCTTAGCCTCGCCCAAGACAATTGTGATTGGTTTAAAGAAATGCCAATAAACGAGAGCACTTTTTTTCTTCTTTAAAGGAATGCTGTGTGGACTAGCCAGACCTTCCTCCGCAGGAAACAGGTCTGGCAATACCATGCCGTTCCTCCAGCGTGGCCCCCTGTCCAGTTCCCAGGCCATCTGATTGGTGTTTCCTGCTCGCTACTCTATCTCTGCCCTGCACCCAGGCCGTCCACCTGAGATTCCTGGCTCCTTTCTTCAACTCCCAAAGCCTAATTGCTAATAAACAGCAGATAAATCACTTCACAATGAATGCTTTCTCTCTGGAAGAGTTCCACGACAAGCACAGCATCAAGGCTCTGCGTTTTGCAGCAGCATCTAATCAGTCACACTTTGGAGATGTGTCTTTGCTTTTAGTATACCAGGGGCCATGGCATGTATTTGAGAAGAAGGCAATAGAACAGCTCATGACAGGATAGCAGGCAAGAGGCGTTGGGCTGCCCGCAGAGGAACAAGGAGGCATATTTAGTTTGACATTTTTCTCTAGTTCCTTCACTCTTTCCAGTAGCACCTTCTATCTAGGTGGACGGCAAAAAAAATATGTCAGCAACACAGGGGCAGCTGCAGTCCTCCGTCAGTGTCTGTCCTCGATCACTGCAAATGGATTTGACAGACGTCACAGCCCAATGTACACAATCATGAACTTGGCTCTACAGATTAGACAGCTGGATTCTACGGTGTATGAGAAGTAAGAAAGGAAAGAATATATAATATACAAGAAAGTTTTTAGGGGGTGGACCTCTCTGTCCCGGGTTGGAATCCAACCTGCGACCCTTTGCTGCGTGTCACCCCCCATCTCTCTCCCACCTCAATCCACTGTCACTCTGAAATACAGGGTAAAAAGCCCCCCAAAAATAATCTTAAAAAAGAAAGTTTTTGAACTTCAAGCCTTGTCTTAAATGGATCATGACGCTGAAACGAGGCTTGATATTGACTTGGACGTGTGTGTCCAAGAGTTGCTGACTGATGACCTTCAGGGCTATGTGTGTGTTCATGGTGAGCCGAAAGCAAAGAGAAAGTTTGAGATTCAAAGCTTGTCAGCTTTTTGAAGGCCAAATGTACTACACTCCACTTTTATAATTTTCTTTCCGCAGGATATGCTGTGGGTGCTAGTATTGAGCAGTAAAATCTATTTTAAAAAGGGACATATCAGTGAAATAAGTACTGCTTTACTGATAACATATGTAGAAATCTGACTAACTTTATATGTGTGATGTGAAGCAGTTTTAGAAAGTGCAAAAGGACTTCTAATAGCATGAGATAAACTCTATAAAGAAATAAGATCTTCAAGTTATTCCTATTCCTTCCACTCTTCCTGGACACCATTGGGATGAGGATGTAGGAAGTCATTTTTCTGTCGACTTTTCTATGTCAGCTTTTGCCAAAATGTTGATATTTTCCCAAACATTACAAAAATACCCATCATTGATCACGAGGAACATTTAAGAAGCGGTGCAATTGCATTCCAAGTCAATGGAAAGAAGTGGTTATACGCAACTTTGCAAAGGGTGGTAAAAGGGTGCATGGTAATTAAAAAGGTTTCAGCTTAAGCAAAAGAATTCCACTTGTCCTGAGGCTTTATGAGTCTGCTTCATAAACACATGGACACGACAGGAAAAAAGGACACAGACTGCAGGCAAATAACAAACTTCCTGGTAAATGGAGATCAGTGAGATGCTGAGCTAAACACAACACGCAGACACAGCCGGTGCTAGCTAGCTTACAGCTAATGTCTGCACAGTCAGCTTGGGGTCAAATTTGCGAAAGTAGAAGAAATTCCCATAGAGGCAGGCAGATTTTTATTTTTAAAGGCCAGTTATTTCAGGGATCTAGGATACTATGCATCCTGATGAAGTTCCCTTGACCTTTGGAATTAAACCCCCCACCCACACACACACACACATCATCACATACCCTTCACCATACATAGAGATAGACATGGGGAACTTTCCATAAGATCATCTCTCAATGCAAATCACACCAGTTATTAAGCTAACTAAAATTGCACCATGCCTATCTCTTTGTATGGGGAAGGTTATGTGATGATGTGGGGGGGTTATTTTAATTCCAGGGCCTTTGGAATTAAAATGTATCAAGATGCATAGTATCCTGATCCATGAAATAACTGGCTTTTAAAAAATAAAAATTTGCCTGCCTCTATGGGAATTTAACATAGGATTTATACTGTATGTGTACACTTATGCCCTCTGTATTTTAAGGAAGAACATTTATTTATTTACAATACATTATTCATTCACAAAGAAAATTGGTGTCTTTAAAAAGTTGGATTTTCCTGATTTTTTAAAAATTAAGTCATCAAGATCAATTTCCAAAAGATGTTGCTTTATTCCTCTTTTTAATCAACTTTAGCCTGGGTGTGTGAACTTTCTCAAGCCACTGTAGATCGTTAAAATAGGGCCATTAATGTTAAAATGTTACACATGCTAACGTTGTTTTTTTAAAGGGATAATATGAAGACTTAGCACTGCAGTGCTAAGTACAAATACTTCTGTACTCAAGTAGATTTTTCAAATATTTTTACTTTAGGCCTTTTTTACTATTTATTTAGTGCCGACTTTTTATTTTTACTCCTTACATTTTTAACTCAGATATCGATACTTTCTACTCTTTACATTTTACAAAATTGGCTCATTACTTTAGTTTCAAATAATTTGAGTGGAGTTACCGTATTTTTCACGTCATCAATACTGAATTTAATCTAATTGTAATGAAATATACGTTACACTTGACGCGCCACTATTAAGATTACTCATTCGTGGCAAATCATTGCGGCTTGATGGCGCTAACGTTAGCACATAGAAGTATGGACGGCGACATGATTGAGAATGAAGAAAACAGAGATCCTAGAGATTCAGCAGACAAGCCAAAGACATTAAAGGCTACTTTTACAATTTCCAAGCCCGTACTTTGTTACTTTTACTTGAGTAAAGTTGAGTTAAATCAGTACTTCTACTTTTACCAGATTGCTTTTAAAAAAAAGTATCTGTACTTCTACTTGAGTACAGGAAATTAGAACTTTGCCATCTCTGTTGCAGTGTGGGTAGTATATGCAAAAAAACTGTGTTGGACTTCCAAATCCAAAAATTCCCAGAAGCAAAATGCATCACCTCGTAGATATTACTGGTGGATTTTTGGGTAGCTCCTGCAGGCCTGTCCCCACACTGCCATGACACAGAGCTGGTTGAAACTTGCTAAATTATCCCTTTACCACTTTGGCCTTACTGATCATTTAAATCTGAACCGCCTGCAGGTCAGATGTGGTCCTCAGTAACACACTACTGATCCCACCCAAAACAACTTGGTGACCTCAAACCGTAGCGCACACACACACACACACACACATACACACACACACACACACACACACACACACACACACACACACACACACACACACACACACCTGAACCCTCCTAAATGTCCACTGGTCTACATGGAGAGGGGATTTCTCCACAAAATAACTATTCTTCCTCCAAGACCCCCACCCCCGGTGCAGCTTCTGTCCTTCCTATCAGTTTAGACATAAATAGAACTATTAATCTTTGATAGGGCAACAACTTGTTACAATAATAGCAGCACTTTTGTGTTGCTATGTTAAGAGAAGTGGCAGGACATTTTCTCATGGAGAGGTCGTGAAAGATACACGCCATCTGCACTTGCTTTATTCCTCCTCCTCTATAAAGACGGAGAAAGGAGGCTGTTGATGGCACCATCCTTCAGATCCGAGTGCCATCACTGTCGCTGACAAGAAAGTGCACCACTGACTGTGAGCATGAAGGCCTGGATAACACTTGAAATCATTGGATTGTAAAGCTGATTTTCTGGGGCATCTTTCTGCGAGGCAGCTTCACATTTTGTATGTCTCTGCATTAATTTGTTCTGCAACCAAACAGCATTTTTTGTTTTTGATAGCTGTATCTGGAATTGCCATGGACATAGCTGTCTTTGATAGAGAGAGGCTGTGAAAGCACAGGTATGTACTATATTGCACTTTTAACTTGCTTTTACACATTTGAAACAGTCTGATGCAGCGACATAATGTTCAGGTACAAGGCTTCAGAAAAAGAGCCATCTATGCATGACTCCAAATTAGCAATCACTTGGCACCGACGCACACACGGTGACACGCTCGACGTTTCTACTGATCTGTCGCTTAGACTGTTGCTCTCTCTCTCTCTCTCTCTCTCTCTCTCTCTCGTGCAGTCGTGAGTCCTGCCGCTCTGACTAACTCGTCGTGCCAACGCTGTCGTTCTCTTTGGTCGCTGCGCACTGTGCGCGCACTACGGCTTTTTTTTGTTAAGACGGTGTTTGCCAAAGTTCCGTTTTACAAACGCGGAAGATTTCTTGGAGGTATAATTACACGAACGACGCAGTAGCCTATAACCAGCTTCTCCGGCGAAGGTGGCGAGTGGGCGGCTGAACGCCAACGCCGTGCGTAATACTCGGGGAGCAGGTGGATGGAGCGGCTGGCGGGATGCAGCTTCGGAGCGGCTGGACACCATATCCTCAGCTGAAGGACACCTTGACGCGATGGGCTTAAATATTAGGAGGGAGTGCTCAATTTTCAAATTAAAAGTAAGTTATTCTATTGACATTATTTAGTATAAATGTGTGTTATCATCAACTCTGTCCTCATCTAGCCTATATGTATTACCGGGTGGATTTGGCTTGCTTTTGCGCATTTTAATGCAATTCATTTTAGCTTTTTGTCCGTTGAAAGTTTTTTATTTATTTATTTTTTTGCCATGAAGTACCTACACACTCGCGCTAATTCATTGTGCACCTGTAATTTCGTATATGGCACCCAAATAACAATAACCCAAATTAACTCAAACCAATCATATGAGCTTTATGCGCACTCTAATGTCTAGTTCTGGGTAGACGCACTGTATGATCCTTCATACCAGCACAGCTGACATAATTGGAACAGGTGCAACCACAGTGGAGAAACAAGCAGAATCGTGCGAGTTGACAGGGGGAGTTGTTTTGGAAATATGTCCAGGGACAATAAGGGGGTTGTCTTCCAATAGGAAAGGGCAAATGGTTTTATGGCTCCGTCAGCCATTTTATGTCAAAGTGGCGAAAGAAGAAAAATTGACCTGCTCACTATTTGAGGAGAGTTTCAACTTTGCTCTGAATGAATGGAAGTGAGAGCTGGACATGATCACACACAATTCAATTCAATACTATTTCATTTATAGTATCATAACAAGAGTTATCTCAAGATACTTCACAGACAGAGTAGGTCTAGAGTAGACCATCCTCTAGGATTTACAAAGACCCACCAATTTCCCACAAGCGAGCATTTGGTGGCGAGGAAAACTTCCTTTTAGGCAGAAACCTTGGACAGACCAAGGATCTTTGTGGGCGGCATCTATACAGTTATACAGATATAGAGAATCTATCCTGCAGTTGATGTTTCTCTGAGTCTCTGGAAGCCTATTAGACTTTTCCATTGCAATAGTTTTAATAGACTAGTCAATAATAATATTGATAATCACCCTTTACTCTTAATAACATGTTAATTACCATGCCTGGTAATTAAATTCCAAGATGCTACCAAATAATACCAACACTTAGACAGTAATTACCCTGCTTCCTGCTAGCAAGTAACATTGGAAACCCTTTCATCAGTGGATGCATATTTAGTGTTGCTTGCTTTTCTGTGCACTTTACCCTGCATATCTCTCACACGCTCAACTATCACACGCACATAAGCACATATGTGTATAATGGAGCTCCACCAAAATCTGTTTGCAAGGGCCAATAGAGATTCTTTTTGACAATTTAGACTTTTGCGCTTAAAGTAATATCGATTGTGATGAAATAGGACCCCATTTTTAATGAGAGCTATGGTCAGAGAGAAGTGGAAGTACATTCAGACTATATAGGAGTTTTCATTGTTAGTGGCAATGTCCGCCATTCCTCCAATAGTAACAGTCACATCAACCAGCATTCAAATCGTGAGGATTCTAATTTGAAAATTTGACTTCATTTGCGTCCAATACCATTTTTTTTCAGTTATGAGAACGCAGGGTGACGCATATAATTGCTCTTACAAAAAAGAAAGATTCTACTGTAAGATAGCTTGTAGATAATTTTGCCCTCAACAATTCTGCGATGAATCTTAGTAATAAGTAGAGTGGTTAGCAGCTCCCTCAACAAACTGAGGGTTAATGTGTGCACCCATGTGGAAATAGACAGACCACTGTTTCAGAGGTGAATGGCCACAAAAGGATTCCTATTGGCTAGACTTGGTTATCTTTATCGCTGGGATTGGTTGACAAACATAAAATACATCTGTTTTGACTGTAATGAACATTTGTGGTCAGTGTTTAACATATTACAATATATATATATACTTATTTATTAAGGAAAAACCTTTTATAGATTTTTATAATAGACACATCCTCAGTAGTGCATGCACACATACATTCCCCACACATAGACAGTAATTGCCCCCAACAATTATCCTACAATAGCCCAGCAGTGTAGCACAAAGCGGACTGTCTAAAGTGGGCCCACCTGTGCCAACCACATGTGGGCCTTTTTAAAGTAAATTATAAAAAAAGCAAGAAATGGACAATATGTCCCTGATGACACCGCCAGGAAAGAGTGCGTGAGCTTGCCACAGATCCAGAGCTGTTTGTCCGCGAGATCAATTGAATAAACATTTGTCTTCTGCAGCACAGTGCCCTTGACGTGCTCTCGCTCAGGCGGACCGTTTTGCATGTATGCATATGTGGGGGAGGCACACACACACACACACACGCACGCACGCACGCACGCACGCACGCACGCACGCACGCACACACAGCATTAGGGTCTGGACTGTGTTAGAAAGTGAGAAAAGACTAAGACCAGACGAGATCCAGCTGAAATTGTTACACTGGCACAAGCATGGCTCTAAATTAAAGGTCGTGATTCTGTAGTCACACACACCTGCACATTTTTGAGACATTTTTATAAACTAGACTCTTCAGTGCACGATTGTGCAAATCATTGTCATGACTAGAGCTGCAAAGATGAATCGATTAGTTATCAACTATTTAATGAATCGCTATATGAATGGGTTAAGTAATGATTTCTGCAAAATAAATTAACTTCTCTGATTCCAGCTCCTTAAATGTGAAAATTTTGTAGTTTCTTCACTCCTCTTTGACAGTAAACTGAATGTCTTTAAGTTGTGGACAAAACGAGCCATTTGAGGACTTCATCGTGGGCTTTGGGAAACACTGAACAACATTTTTTATCGTTGTCTGACATTTTATAGAAGAAAAAAATAATCGAGATTGAACGACAACAAAAATAATCGTAAATTGCAGCCCTAATCATGACATAAAGGTTGTCTAGTATTTTGCTCCAGTATTTTGCGTCTATCTCGCTCTGCTTTTTTGAAAAGCTGCGCATCATGTCAGATTTGAACTTGGCTGGGTTGGCATCTTTTCCATGTCTCTGTCTGCCAAATGCTTGCCGTGAGGCGAATAAGTAATATTGAGGATAATAAGAACTAAACATGTGAAGGACATACCTGTAGTATTTTCTAGAGAGAATGTTTTACATGTTACAGCGTGTAAGCAGTTACTCAAGTAGTGTGGCAACTGTTGCCATGGATTTTGAAGGACGTCAAAATAATTTTTTTCTCATTCTGTTCCTCCCTCCCTCTCTCTCTCTCTCTCTCTCTCTCTCTCTCTCTCTCTCTCTCCATAGCTCAATCTTGCTAGTTTTTTTGTTTCTCTACAGCTTCAATGTGATACATGTGATGGTTCCTCATTAATGAAAATCTCCAGTCATCCCAATCCCCAGAGCCCCAAACCCTTAGACCCTAAAGGGTCAAATTCCCATTACCCCAGGCTTATTTTAGAACTTGAAGACCCTTTACCCTGCTTTCAACAGTCTTGCATGGTAATATCAATGTTTTTAAGCATGTAACATCCTAATCTCAAACCCAATAATATCTGCCTTCTCCAAGCTCCTTTAACATCTCTCCCTGCCATCTTTAGGAATGTGGAACCCTTTGACACCCTAAAATCTCTCAGCCATCATGGCCTTGGATCAGTGGCCCTTTCTCCCGACTGTCCCCAACATCTCCATCCCTGAGCCCCTCCTGTACGACAGCTACATGCAGGGGAATGAGTCCGACCTGGACCTGAACATCTCCAAGGCCAGGGAGCCTCACCAAGACAAGACCAGCTCTGTGGTCATCACCCTCATCTACTTCATAGTATGCGCCGTGGGGCTGTGCGGCAATGCCCTGGTCATATATGTCATCTTGCGATATGCCAAAATGAAGACGGTGACCAACATCTACATCCTGAACCTGGCGGTGGCCGATGTTCTGTGCATGATGAGCCTGCCGTTCATCGCCCTGCAGCTGACGCTGGTGCACTGGCCCTTTGGAGAGGTGCTGTGCAGGGTGATCATGACTGTCGGTAGGTGTAGAGCAGAAGGCTTATGGTGCACTTGAGAAAGCAGCAGCAGTTTTAATGGGCAAATAAACCATTTTGGCTTCCTCAATTATCCTGAAATCATTGTCTGCTGTGGTTGCAGTTGAAAGAAAACCCATTAAACATATGTACTTTTTTAAGTATTAAGACTTCAGTTGCAAATAGAGCTCAAAAGTGTGGTTCCAGAAGTGAAAATCCAATTTATTTTCTCCATAAGGATTTTGGTTATTAGCCATAATGTAAATCAAAACCATCAAAGGTAGACTTACCACAAGCTACGAGATTGTGAAATAAAGGTTTATGCTCCTGTAGATGCCACAAGGCTGTATTAAATCAACCATTTTTTATATGCGATGTCCTGGAGAAGTACCACACTACCCACAGTCTCAAGTGTAAATGGAAATGTTTACCGAGCGGCTGTAGCTAACTGCTAGCCTGCTACCACTGAAGTCTATGGTCGTATTGTTGTTTGTAAAACGTTCTTTTGCGCCATATCAAATGTTTTATGGGAACAATTCATCTTGTAGCAGGTTAGCTTGGTTTCAGGCTTAAAACTCTTCATGTAAGCATATTCTATAACATCAATGGTGCAATTGAATGGTTAATGTCACTTCCGGAACCAGAGCCGTTTAAAAGTGGGCGGTCACTGTTGCGCTCTATTTTAGTATATTTGTTCAAAATCTTAGACATTTAAGTGTCTTAAAAGTATGGTTTAAAAATTTGGGAAAAACTCTTATTTTATTTTATTCTTTTGCCAAGCTAAGCTAAGCTAACTGTCTCCTGGTTGTAGCTTCATCTTTAAATAAGCGTCCTTCCCTCAATGCTGAGCAGTTGCTTTAAGTGTATAGATTAATGATGCTGCATAGACTTTAGTTACAATTCAAACAGTGTTGGACAGCCCAGTTGTCTTACTTAATGCCTATAAGCAATAACTGATACATATTTTCATTATATTTTACTTTCTGAACTCCTCCATTTCTTCCCTCTACTCTCTCCCAGACTCTCTAAATCAGTTCACCAGCATCTTCTGTCTGATGGTGATGAGCATCGATCGGTACTTCGCTGTGGTCCACCCTATTAAGTCCACAAAATGGCGGAAGCCCCGTGTGGCCAAGCTTATTAACCTAACAGTGTGGTGTGTGTCCCTGTTAGTCATCCTACCTACTTTGATCTTTAGTGGCCTTAACAAGGTGCCAACATGTGGGATCCAGTGGCCAGAGCCCCAGGATGTCTATTACACAGCCTTCATAATCTATACTTTCTTCATTGGGTTCTGCCTGCCTCTGGCAGTCATATGTCTGTGCTACCTGCTCATTATAGTCAAGGTAAGAGCCCGCCTCCACATGTGGGACATATAATGCAAGATCATTTTAATTTTCTCCATTCAGTTCAATAACATGATTATTACCGGCTATAGGACTAGAATGTTGAACAAACATCCAATCGTCACCAACATAGTGGACATTTTTTAGCCATTTAAGTCATGTTTAATTCAGATTCAGATAAATGGCTCATTTTAAAATGTCCCTGTCTCCATGTAGTTAACGGTTGACAACTTTGAAATGATGGACATTTTTAGCCGCAGCACAGTTGACTATCTAAGACATTTTTGCTTAGACTCATATATGTTACCAACATATATTATTATTTGTTACAAAACCAACATCACAATTAATGACGATTATGTCAATATTAAATTGAACAGGATAGGACACAAGCAAACAAATTCACTAGCTATCCTGGATAGCCTTCAAGAGTTAGCTAGTGAATTTAACATTTTAATTTTATAGGAATTCGTTAACATTGTAATGGGAATCATAATGACAATACACCAGATGGTAGGTCATTTTATAGAGACTTATACGGTTAAAGAAGATTGTCAGGTTGGTTTAAATCAACAAAAACATGATTTGCTTTGACAGAGTGTGATTACCGGAAGCAGTAAACTAGAATGGCACTCGGAGAGAACAGACATCCACAAACACATTACCTATCACGCAATGTTAATTCAGTGTGAAGTTTCCCAGTCTGGAGGTCATTTTCACCACATGAATGCAGCACTAACACCCTTTCTTGCAAATAAGTAAAAAAATAATAATTTGTGTATTCGACCATTCGGAAATTTAATGGGTTCTTCCTTGGCCAATGCTACATGCTTCCACCAAGTTTCATTAATATTGGGCCCATAGCTTTTCCATAATCTGGCTGAAAGACCAAAAACATTAGACTGTTTTAATCAATAGTATTGCAGCCATTTAGCTCATGAAGTTACATGGTTGGTATGGACTTTATTGGAACTAAAACATGTCTACCACCTGGTGAGTTTGTAGTTTTAAAATGTCTTCCTCCAGGAACAGGGCTATGAGCTAGCTAGCACTTATTGGTTGGTTACAATTCTAACAATAAAGCCCTTAAAATGTTAAGAGGTGATTTTTATAATTTGTTTCCTAGGCTCTTAATGGGAATAGTTTGACATTTTGGTTAACACACAAATTTGCTTTCTTGCCATGGGTTTGATAAGAATATGAATCATATACCTGTCTGTTAAATTTGAAGCTAAAGCTAGCAGCCGGTTAGCTCAGCTTAGCAAAAGCACCTCTGAAGCGCCCTAATTAGCACGTTGTATATTGTTTGCTAAGGTTACTGTGCCCGGCCAAGATATAATCCAGCATAACTTTACGTAAAACCCCAACTTGATGATTTTGGACTTCAGTTTGGGAACATATTGTTTCTTTCAACAGTGCCGCTAGCTCTTTAGGCTAAGCTATGAAAGCAGTCTCCTGGTTGTAGCTTCATATTTAGCAGAAAGATAAGACTCAATCTTCTCATCTCACTTTTGTCAAAAAAGCCTACACGTGTACATACCAAAAATGTCAACATTTAACTTGTCTCATAGTGTTAACACTGTGCTTATGAGATTTTAGGCCACTGACAGTCCATTCCTTTGCCAGGTAAAGTCATCTGGCATGCGGGTGGGTTCCAGCAAGCGGAGCGTTCTGAGCGTAAGGTAACCCGGATGGTGTCCATAGTGGTGGCGGTGTTTGTCCTCTGTTGGCTGCCTTTCTACATATTCAACGTCACCTCCGTCACCAGCTTTATCAACCCCACCTCTGCTGTGAAGAGCACCTTCGACTTTGTCGTGGTGCTGGGCTACGCCAACAGCTGCGCCAACCCCATTCTGTACGCCTTCCTGTCGGACAACTTTAAGAAGAGCTTTCAGAACGTCCTATGCCTGAAAAAGGTGGCAGGCCTGGATGAGATAGAGCGCAGTGACAGCAGGGCGGACAGGAGCAGGATGGTTAACGATGCTGTAATCAACGCCAACCTGGAAACTCACAATGCTGCCCTGCTGAATGGCGAGCTGCAAACCAGCATCTGAGCAGCGGCAGTCACATCCAAGGAGCCCAGAGTCACAGATGAGCTGCCAGTATAGTGACCCCTGTTCAAAGGTGCAGGGGCTGGACGATGATATAATAGCTGCTGCTCTTGGACATCAACACATGGACAAAGTCTAGGTGAAAAATAAACAATTTCTTAAGGGAAAGTACACTGACTCCAGCTCAAAACTCTTAATATTTGGGTTTAATTTTCTGTGAGATGAAAATGATTGGCTGAAGTGATTTTTAACACAGCAGAGAGAAGTGATGTTAAACATAAATAGGAGTGCTATTAATGCTTGCCAGCGCTCTATTGAGTTGTCGGACGTCATGGAGACTGAACCAAGATCAATGGATCGGAGAATGGACTGTGGGTACAGGAGAAATACTGTTCACCCATGTTTAGAGAGAGAGCTAGATGGGATTGATCATCATCCAGGCTCTCGTTTTGAGAGCTATGAAGGGTTGGCATTGATTTCTCTGCATGTGGAAATACTGCTGAAAAAGACAGTCAAACATTTCAGATGGAAACAGCCAGCACAGAAATCTATAGAGTCTTTAAAAGAAAAAAGAAAAATCACAAATCTTGAACCAAAGGGGAAAAGATTCATGGAAATGTTTTTTACATAGCAGCTGATTATCTTGGTCTTATGTGATCAATAAGGCATATACATACATTACTACTTGTGAAGTGCTATGTTTTGACAATGTAAGATGTGTGACATGTGACATGTGTATTGTAGTCAAAGAGGGAGAGAGAGACAGGGGAAAAGAGATACAGAGAGTAGGGGATAGAAAGGACTAAAGCGTGTGTATGATTTGTATCTACTGAGAACACAACACATACTGTTAAGAGAAAGCTTGAGATTTGGATACAGCTGACAGGAGTAGAGCAAGGTGTGTGTGTGTGTGTGTGTGTGTGTGTGTGTGTGTGTGTGTGTGTGTGAGTCATTAAAAGAAACTTGAAACTCTTCAGACAATTCAGACAAAACATAATTGTATGCCACATACCACAAAAAGTTTACCATTAACCTGTAAAAGTAACTTGACTCAATGCATCCCACATCTCTCAGTGGCATTCACTACACCAGATGAATAGAGAAAACAATAAGCAGGCAGCAGCTATAGTTAAAAGTGCATACAACTCCATTTTATCACTCTTTATAATTAGTGGCTTCTTGAGTGGCACAAGACAGTCAGGGTGCCAGATTGATTAACCCTTGTGTTGTCTTTCCGTCAAAATTGAAAATCAACCCTTTTGTTGAGGCTTTTAATTGATGTTTTTAAGTTTTTCTTATGTTCTTAACACTTTTTTTCAATGTTTGCAACTTTTTTGAGGTTTAACACTAACTTATTAACTTTTGTTTTACAGTTATTTTTTGGAATTTATGGATTTTTTACCTAATGTTTAAGTTAGAAAAGCAGAAATTAAGAATTATTTAGACTAAATTTAAAGGAATGTATGTTGATGGATAATCACAGACTGGAATATGTCAACTTTTACGCAATACTATTTCAAAACCACTTAATTTTTTTTTTTTCAAATGCTATGAAATTGAATTGAATGAAAGTTGAGATTTGTACTTGCTAAAGAGCGAATCAATCATGTTATTTTGGGTAATTGGGCAGTTAAAAAGAACACTGACATAGGAAAGCGGGTCAATTTGACCTGAGGACAACATGAGGGTTAATAGAATAATCAATCAATCAATGGAACATCATGGAGGTTCCCATGTACTTTTGTTTTTTGCCATGCTAGTGGTTTGGCAATGCAATGTCAGTTCGCCACTTTGGTAAATATTGAAATATCACAACAACTTTTGGATGTACAGACATACCAGACAGCAAATTTGGAATAGACCAGGGATTGATGCTTAGACTGTATAAGTAGGGCCAAAACATCTCAATTGCCCCCTGGTGGCTCGCTGCAGTTTAGGTCATAAATCCCGCCCCCTCCATGTTAGTGGATGGGAAATGGGCCAAAACTGCACATACATTTTTCTCAAAGATGGTTTCTGTCATTTTAGGTAATTCTTTGCATGCAATTTTTTTTTAATAAGTTTGTTTTTTTACGAGTGCTATGAAAACGGGGTAAAAACTTAATTGACAGCTGTGATTGACTCATGATTGCTTGGGTGGGTGTATGGGCAGGGCCGCCCAATTACTGCAGCGAAGACTCTGGCTCCAAAATTACATGGCAGCACCCATATCTGGGATATTTTGGCTTATCTTTTGTATAGTGGGAGGAAGTCTCCCATACAGTCTAGGGTATAGACATTCATTGTCCCCAGAGGATGACCTGTAATAACTTTGGTGGTGCCTCAAATTACATGTAGCACCAACATCAGGTCCTTTTTTAAATTTCCCATCACTTTAAGACCAAATACCTGCAAAACTAATGCAATTCCCGTCACCGTCATCTCTACTTTGTGTACTGCTAATTGCTAATATGTTAGCATGCTAACATGCTACCCGATCAGTACCAGAAACCCAACTTGTTCAGGACCTATTTCTTGACCAATGGTCTATCCCGACCCTAATCATTCGATCAACGCCTAACCTCAACCATTTATCTGCATAGAACAAATCAGGTATTAGTTGATCAAAGATGCATACGGTAAATATTATATCTTATGTAATATCTGTATGTTCGTGTTGACATTGTGAGCATGTTAGCATGCTGATGTTAGCATGCACTCAAGTACAACCACAGAGCTGCTAGCATGAATTTAGACTATTAGCTGTTTAGAATTGAAATGTACATATTGTCCAAAATGAAACAGCTCCAGTGAAGATATATGGTTTTTAAATTTTTTAACCTCAACTTCCACAAATGAACATCACTATCAGCTATTATGAATTAGCTAACTGATTAATCAGCTAGATAAAACAATAGCAGTTTGCTTAGTTGACTCCACTAAGCCACAGTAGAGCAAGAGTCAAATGTCACAGTAACCTGGATTTGGAAACCTTATCACTCCATTAATGCTAAATGGATTAGCCCACATCCAGAGCAGACATCTATTTCCGTTTTAGCTATCAGGCTGTTTGTGCACAGTCACTATCATCCTACAGACCTCCATGATGGAGCAACACTTAGTTGCTAGGAGATTTGTCAAACAACTGCAAAGTCTCTATGGCAATAAGGTCATCCGTCATATGCTGCGGTGTCAGTGTGGTGTATCAGTCAATGTAGAAGCCATCCATCAGTGCAATCAAAAAAGATGATGGTTAGGCAGGGCTTGTCCCCGATGGTTACAGCAGAAAATAATTTGGCAATGGCAATGTCACTCTGCTATCACTGCTGTAGCAGGGTCAATCGTATCTTCACGCACAGGTCAAAGTAGGAACACACACTCAGAAAATAGGAACACACACTCAGAGACAAGTGTAGGAAAAATTCCATAAGACTGAGTAATGCATTGGATTACCAACTCTGCTTGTCTATGTCCAATAATGGGACACATCCCAAGACCAAAGGCTTTAGACTGCAATTTGATTAGGGCTGCAACTAACGATTATTTTAATTATCAATTCTACTGGCGATAATTTTAATTGATTAGTTGTTTGGTCTATAAAATGTCAGAAAAATGTCGATCAGTGATTTCCAAAGCCCAAGATGATGTACTCAAAGGTCTCTCCAAACCGATGAACTGATTATCAAAATTGTTGCAGATTCATTTAATAGTTGACAGCTAAGCTATTAAATTTGATTAATCTTAAATTCTCTAAATTTGTAGAAAACCTGTGATTGAAACTGAAACATGCTATAAATATTTCTGTGTATCTTTATTTCCTTTCTGTGAATACTCTCTGAGACGTGTGTGTCCCACTGAGAAACCCATTTTACAATCTCAGCTATTACAGTCAAGGTATTTAGCGGATTCAAGCCTGAGGTTTAAGAACTATTCTCTCTCTCATCATCCACAGTCAATTACTTTTGTTCCTATCCATTCATCTCCCTCTTTCTTTCACGCTCATTGCTGGTGAAGAATTACATGAGCACACTTTACAGCCACTTAAACTCAACTGAACCATACCGGAGAAAACACACCATGCCTGTCCTTGTCACTGGCTATTTGGGCTTACTTAATGTACTTGATGTACTTAACCCACTATTCTGATGTTAATAAGATGGTTTGTGCCAAAACCAGTGTAAATGTAGCACTAAAAGAACAGTTGAGGCAATGGGATGCTGTCTGTAGTCACTGCTTTCTTTGTAATTTTGTTTGGGTTGACATGACTCTTTGTACAATGGGCACAATTCAGTGCCAAATGTCAAACAGGCATTTGTCCGGATTTCTGTCTGGTTCATGCCACTGTATAGTATACAGATGAGATGAGATAGAAGTGGAGGAATGGGAAACCTCTGCCTTCTTGCGCTCTGTTTCTTCTTTGGAAACACAAGTTATTTGTGAAGGGCTAGAACATGCACTCCTGAGGATGCACCGTTCAATATTAACTCCATGTATTTTGTGGTATCCTCTGCTTGTTCTTGCATGGGGAGGGTTGTGTATCCCACTTTCTGTGTTCCCTCACTAAGCAAAACCAGTTTTGCACACTTACTGGCCGGCCACTGTTGTTTTTCCTAGACACAGTCTCAGAAATAAAAGTTACAGATATTTACCTGAGTTTGGGTTCAGCTTTAGCAACATCTTTGTAGATTTTAAGTTAGGATCAGCAGCAAATAATGAGACATTCTTTTGGTCGAAGGAAGTGGGTTTTCAACACTACAGATTGCACATTAAAGTCTCGGACTAAGCCAGATTTTAGCCACGCTAGTTGTAATTTACATGCTTGTTGCTGACAGTGTACAGACATGGATATGTACTTTTCTGTGCAGTTTCTTTTATCTATGTGCCTTGGAACTTAATATAAAATCATGTGATAACATCAATGTACAGCAAATCAACATTGTAACCTGTTTTTCCCAAAAGCCAAACAACCAAAGGCCTTTGTACTATACAGACATATTGGTAACCAAAACATACTGTAAATCATTTATAGTAACATTTTCCCAGCTTACATAGCTTATGTTTTGTGTGATATAATGTTGAAAGCAGTTGTTTATTTGTGACTCTTTAATGTTGCATAGAATATAATGTGATCATTGATTGTAATGGACAGGCCAATGTATTCGTCTCTGCGATTAAAATGCAGGCCAGTTTCTGCTCCCATGGTCAACCTGTGTATTTGTGTGTGAGTGGATGTGCAATGTAGCCTGTGTGTGGGTTTGTTTTAGTGTGGACTTACTTTGCACTTTGCATGCATGATTACTACTGGCTACTGTAAGCTATAACATGGAAATTGAACTTAAAGGTAGAGTTTGACAGAAACATAAACTATGCAAGTTCATGTAGGGCCAAGCCTGTTTGTTTGTGCCTTTTCTACTTAAAGATCTTTTCCAACTGTGTATTTTCCTACAGAAATTCCTTGGAGGAACTAGTTTTTCCTTGATATGTGAACATATCATACATAATACACTATGCCATATACAGATAATATCCAATGTGGGATTCTGTGAATTCCAGCATTTCTCAAGAGGCTGTGAACTCCCAAACACAGAACAGTTAATTTTATAATTTATTCTGTAACAACATAGCTCAAGGCTGGACAAAGATGGGAAGACCACACGTTAATAGTTTATCAAAACAGTACGAACGCCCTGAATGGCAAGGTGAAAAGAAATTGGGCACTTTTGGCCAAAAGTGTTTCACCTTGCCTTTCAGGGCTTCCATAAAGCAGAAATGAAGACAAAATAGATATAAAGCATCCCAAATGAAGAAAACCAAAAGGGTGAAAGGCAGTATGTGTTAGGGGGAGATTTGAGCTGATTCTAAGGTCGAGGAGTCCTGTTCAGACAGGGTCTTCCAATTTCATACCAAAAAATGTATAATGAGAAAATGTCTGTTTTCATTATCACTTCAGTCAAACTTTGTTAACTCACCTTGTAAGCACTGAGTTGGCAATTTGCAAAAGAAAAGTGGACATGTGGATGTCTAATGCCTACCATATAATAGAAGACTAAAACTAAAGTCTGACAGCATTTCACATCTAAAGACAACCATGTCACATCTAAAGACAATCTTTCCTAATCTCAGTCAATCTCAGAGTTTTTATTCCTAAACTGTAAGAATTTATTGACCTAAAATTTAGTATAATATCAAACACGTTTGATTTAGTCAGAAACATCCAAATGGGAAAAATGGGAGTTTTATGACCACCTTACACCAAACCATTGAGATGACGCTCCACAACTCTAGCAAGACTCTCGCGATTTCATTCCAATATTGGAATTTTGTCTACAAAACTGGAAGGCTTGAACAGTCGTTTGGTGTAAGGTCGGCATTAAACGTCTACTTAACATATTAACATTGTTTTAGCAGCATTTCAATGACTGTGTTTCAACATAATGTTGCTAAAGACTGTTACATTGAAACCTAGTAATATAAAACATTACACAAAAACATTACAATACACAAATATTGAGCTTTTCATATCTAAACCTTTTTGTCTGCAGCAATGCTAGCAGCGTAGCTCTAGAAATGGCAATGTCGGTATGTTGGTACACCACTTTGGTCCAGGCTGAACTATATCGAGAGTTGGACATTTTGTACAGACATTCATGGTCCCCACAGGATGAACTGTAATATTCCCCATATTTTTCATGCCATCGTCAGCCTTAGCTCAACTTTGTGTTCAGTGCTAATAAGCAAATGTTATAACCTGCTAAACATTGGCATAATCACATTACCATGTGAACATGTTAGCATTCTGATTTTACGCAACCTATTACTGTACCTAACCGTCACAGACAAGGTTTGTTTATCCAAAAGATATTTTGGGAAATTCTAACCAAGGTTATTCTCATTTCACTATTGCAGACATGCTGGTCAGCTAGCCTTAACAGCTAATCCAGGGGGCTACTTTCTGTGTTTATTTTCTGTTGCACACCAAGACGAACATTTGGCCATGATGATGGCCACAATTATAAGAATGAGACCCAGTTTAAAAAAACAGCAGAATTGCCCTTTAACTTATATGTTGATCTCCAAGTCACCAAATGAATGCTAACAAGGCCCCCCCCAGGAAAGACAGGTGTGTCATTTTGTATCAAGTTGATGCTGAAAATCTAAATCACCTCATATGACATGACAACATTTCAGATGCATGTTTTCTTTGGCTAAATGTAAATTAATTAGACATCCTCTGACACGGAGAAGTAGGTAAGGCTCAAAGTCAATACGTTCCTTGAGTGAGCCTACGTAAAACAACACCTCATATATCTCTTATTTTCTCTCCCGACTGAGTCGCCTCCATATGACTCACGACTACGAACGCTGTGCCAATTCCACACTAAAAACAAGTAAAGTGCTCTGTAATGAATGTCGTGCTTGGGGGTGTCTAAGTGTGGTGGTGGCAGGTGAGAGGATGGAAATGAGCCCATATTAGAAAATGAATTTTCTCATCCACCTCTAGCCAGCTGAATAGCAATTTAAATGTCAATGTAAAAATATCAGTGCGGTCAACAATAGATGTATTATATGTGTGAGCGCTGCGCCAAACCCTGGGTAGGGTATGATCAAAAGAAAAATGACCTGTCAAACTACTCCTGAAAAACCTTCTTTTTTTTATTCTGTTGCATAATATTCACTCAAAGTAGAACAAAGTTAAAGCAAGCTGGCCAATCTAGATTCAGCGTATGAATAACATTATGCAGCACAGCTCACATGAAGTGTAGCATCAGGTATTTGTACTGAACAGGATGTAAAGCACAACAGAGTTTATGAATGTGAAAAGTAGGCTTTCTAAAAGTGACTCAGGCTGAATTAAAGTGCAAGTGAGACCCCACCGAGCCAAGAAAAAGTCATGTTTTCAGCTTGATCGACAATTTTTCGTACTTACTTTTTTCTTTACTTTCTAAACTTAAAAGATAAACACCGCCAAGGCTGATGTTCTCATGACTACAATGGATATCTGATAGGAGAACAAAAACATGCAGCTGTGCAGTAAAGTTGTCAGCTTGAAAAACAATAAGATGAACGGCGCTAAAACACTCCATAAAACTGAATAAAGCTGAATGGAACTGCATATTGGGGTAATGAAGCTCTATAGCTTCATCACCAGTGACCAGTTTCACATACGAGTAGTAGTCATTTTTTATAATTTGATCATAGCTGCTTTAATAATAATAAAAAAAAACTGACTAGATAAAACCATTAACTTTTTAAGTCCTATTCCGAAAAACAGATTTATCTAAACATTTGATATAGAAATTGTTGCAGGAACATACTGGATACTAGGGATGCAGTGACAAGTTGGTATTACAGATACTTCAGTTGAGCTTTGTGTAGTCTGGGTTCTACCGTACTCTGAGAACAGTATCCCTACACCGCAGGAAGAATGAAAGACGAATGCACGGAAACAAAGACGTAGATGCTTCTAGATGTCTTTCCATCTTACCAACTCCACCTGCACAACTCTTCTATAGTGAACCACGTTTTCCTCGACTTAGAGAGACAGAACTATCTGTTATCTGTTCAGCTTTGTGTAGGGGCGATTGTAAGATCAGAGCTTTAGGGGGGGGCCTGTCACCCTTTTAACTTAATTTTTTAAACGTTATTCTACTGTGCTAAGTGCATTTTGACATCATTTTGGACCATCATGGTAGGGGAAACCAACAATTCTGAGAAAACTTACTTTAATGCAGAGCCACAGGGCCATTAC
Source organism: Percina caprodes (assembly GCA_013375575.1). Classification (NCBI taxonomy): domain Eukaryota; kingdom Metazoa; phylum Chordata; class Actinopteri; order Perciformes; family Percidae; genus Percina; species Percina caprodes. The sequence continues at coordinate 88,724 of JABXJD010000073.1, forward strand.
TACAAATGTGAGTCGGTACTACAAATTAAATAGGATATGGAAAAGCAGACATTTCCAATATGCAGTATCAATACCTTTTGAAAATTAGAAATGTATGCATTTTGGACTAATGGCTGACAAGCACTTTTTACAAAAAAATAAATAGCTCAGATTTTTTAAATGAATGATCCATTTTTTCAATTACTTTACGTTATGGGTGCCGGGATAAAGGTTAGGGTTGCTTCAGCACCCTTCTAAAACAAGGCTTATGTCTTCCCTTCCCTTGTGGGTGGAACCAATGTGCAGTGGTCTGGTAGAAGTTTTAGGGGAGCACTGCACAGAATGTGGGCTCTCTTTCTTTGATAAAACATACCCTAACAAGCTCTCTCTCAAACTTACTATATTCCATTGTACAGCTCATTTCCTCCACTCATCCAAATACTTTACCTGGGACAAGTTTCAGCCCTAACACCTTCTCCTTCACCTCACCAAAGTTGGAACAGTTTTATTCTTGCCAGGAATCTTCCTTCCTGCATAACGTGTAGGATTAAGAGTGATTTCTAAGATATACAGACAGTACTTAGACGTGAGAATATCAATCCACTAAGACAAGTACGCCCAGAGGTTGGACATTATTATTGATCCTGCACTGATGAGATTGTCTTTTCAAAAATTATAGGCTGTCTCCATCTAGTGGTGTAAATCTGGAACTGTCGTAGACTTGTGTAGACTGTGTAGACTTCAATCCTAACCCCAACCGGTCGTCAGACACCGCCTACCAAGAGCCTGGGTCTGTCCGAGGTTTCTTCCTAAAAGGGAGTTTTTCCTCGCCACTGTCGCACTGTTGCTTGCTCTGGAGGGAACTACTAGAACTGTTGGGTCCTTGTAAATTCTGGAGTGTAGTCTAGACCTACTCTATCTGGTCTAGACCTACTCTATCTGTAAAGTGTCTTGAGATAACTCTTGTTATGAATTGATACTATAAAAAAAATTGAATTGAATTGAATTCAATCTGACAGTAAAGTGCTTCCAGACTGATTAAAGATATTTATATTATTATAAATATATATTATTATTCATGATAAAAAATAGAATCAGGAAAAATAAATATTGAGTTAGTGAGTTATGGAGAAGAATTAGGACCATATAACTTCTTCCTACTCCTTTTTAGACATGTATCATTTATTCATGTTGTTTATGAAAATTTGGTTAGATAGAGTTTGTGATAAGCGTAATATTCTTTTAATTAGTTCATCTTCTTTTAGTCAGTAGTTGTTACATGTCGAAATCAATCGATCAATTAAATTTAAGACCTAAGCCTACCTTTCTTACACGCGCCTATGTAGGTTGAGGGCTCTCTGATTTTCCAAAAACATCATCATCCCCTTTCCCATTTTGGTATAAAAAGCATGACTATATTCATGAAATGTTTCAGTTAATCAAGACTTTTGAAAACTGCACGTCTTTAACTCGCCTAGCATTTTGCATAGGTTGACTGATTTAGTCCTGATTTAGCCATTTTTTGTTGTTCTGTTTTTGTGTCAACTGGCTTCCTTTTTTCCTTCCCTGAATTTGACTACCCACCTGCAGCGAGTCTATTCTGGGTCTTCAGGTTTCTGAAGGTGGTAGTTTGGTTAGAGGTGTCATCCAGTAATCACAGACGCTTCCTGTTGTGTGTCTGCAGTTTTTATTTTGTTTTTAGCCCTTTACTTTTTCACATGCCTGTCGGTGGCTATGCACGTCACTCTGTTGGCCTGTGAGAAATGAAGACACATTTTGTACCTTAGTGCAGTGCATTTTCATAGAATAGTTGTCCTGACTTTATTTCTATGGTATGTTTTTTTATTTACCTATTCACTTTTACCTATGCTGTCACTCAAATCAAATATATTGTACATCATATATATTGTATGAAGAAAAACAAAACAAAAATAAGTGTGTTCACTATATTATATATATATATATATATATATATATATATATATATATATATATATATATATATATCACACAAAGAATTATTTGATTCACAATATGGATAAATCCTACTTGCTAGTATATATTTTTCTTTGCATGTTTCTGTATTTGTTCCTCCAACAAACCATTTTAGATTTCACGATTAATCATTATAAAATCGCAATGTCGATTCACCCTGTTCAGAATTTCATTTTTAATTAACACTGATTTAAAAAAAAAAAGATTGATTCTCATTTCATTTTATGAGCCGACTGCATCAGAAACACTACTACTTTCTTACATACATAGACTGTATAAAATAGGTTTTAAAGCTCTTCATTGGAGCCGCTATGTTTACAGGCTTGTGGTGAGGTGCAATGTGTAAATAAATGAATAATAAAATAATAAAAAATCTACATTTGGTCCTGCCAATTCTGTTTTAATTTGGCATGGTCAAAGAAATCGTGGCAGAGAATTGTGATATCAGATTTTTCCCCGAATCGCACAGGCCTAATCTGAGCTAATCTCAGCACTGGTTAAAGTAAATGTTACACTTGAAGAAGCTTTTGGTTTCACTGTGACTCATCATAGAGCCAAGTCATAATTGTATCTTTGCTTCCTCAAATTCAGCTTCTTGGTTTTCTTCTTCATTTGTTGTCTGACACAAAGTTGCAGAGATGATTTACATACAGATGTGCCTGGAGTGGAAGTCTCACTCATTTACCTTACATTTCTCAGGTATGGTCCTGCAGTCTTATTAGTATCATTAGGTAGTTTCATTCGGTTGACCACGACATATTGCTAGACTGATTGGAAAACTGGGTTGGCCTTTCTGGCTCAGTACTAAACTGGTTTGAATCCTACTTACAGAATAGAGATTACTTTGTGTCAATAGGTAATTATACATCTGAGCGTACAAATATGACGTGCGGAGTTCCCCAAGGCTCCATTCTGGGGCCTCTTCTGTTTAACATCTACATGCTTCCACTGGCTCAGATTATGGAAAACAACAAAATAAGTTACCATAGTTATGTGGACGACACACAAATTTACATAACCTTATCGCCAGGGGACTATAGTCCAATACAAAAACTGACTAAGTGCATCGAACAAATTAACGGCTGGATGTGCCAGAACTTTCTGAAATTAAATGAGGGAAAAACTGAGGTGGTTGTTTTTGGAGCAATAGAGGAACGATTAAAAGTCTGCGCTCAGTTTCAAACAACAATGTTAAAAACAACAGACAAAGCCAGAAATCTTGGTGTAGTCATGGACTCTGACCTGAATTTTAACAGCCACATTAAGACAATTACAAAGTCAGCCTATTATCACCTTAAGACTATATCAAGGGTTAAAGGACTTATGTGTCAACAGGATTTGGAAAAACTTGTCCATGCTTTCATCTTCAGTAGACTTGACTACTGTAACGGGTCTTTACAGGTCTCCCTAAAAAATCAATCAGACAGCTGCAGCTGATTCAGAACGCTGCTGCTCGAGTCCTCACTAAGACCAAGAGACTGGATCACATCACTCCAGTTCTGAAGTCCTTACACTGGCTTCAAAGTACTTTTGCTAGTTTATAAATCACTAAACGGTTTAGGGCCAAAATACATTTCTGATCTGCTAGTACACTATGACCCCCCCAGACCTCTAAGGTCATCTGGGACAGGTCTACTGTCTGTTCCTAGAGTCAGAACTAAACAGGGGGAAGCAGCATTCAGTTTCTATGCTCCTCATATCTGGAACAAACTCCCAGAAACCTGCAGGTCTGCTGCTACTCTCAGTTCTTTTAAATCAATGCTGAAGACTTTTCTTTTTGATGTTGCCTTTCTTTAAATGACTGTTCATTTCTTTAATGTTTAATTTCTTATACTGCACTGTAACTTTTATTCCTGTGTTTTATCCGTTTTTATTTTGAAATGTTTCTTCTGTTTTTTATGGGTTTTATTTTCTTTTAACTGTTTTTATTTTTTTAACTGATTTTGTGTAAAGCACTTTGAATTGCCCTGTTGCTGAAATGTGCTGCTAAAGCTGCCTTGCCTTGCCTCTAGGCTAGTTTTTTTTTTTTTTTTTCATAAATGCATTGTTTTATGTTTAATACTTTGTTTTCAGTCCACTTCCCTGGCCAATCAGAAAGCCCGTTACTGGACTGATGTGCTGCAGAGACCCAGGGTCAGTTCTCAACAGCTGCATCTCTATCTTGTTTGCGTGTGGGCAGCCAGTGAGGGATCATGTCAATACATTAGTAGTCTCACGGCAGACCTTCCTCCACAGCGCTGCGGAGGAGGGTCTGGCTAGTCCACACAGCATTCAGGCATGGGAGAAAAATGTACTCTAGTTTATTGGCATTTCTTTAACCCTTGTATTGTCTTCACTTTCGGGACCCTCTCGTATCCCTCAGGTCAAATTGATCTGTGACTTATATGGGGTTTTAAAAACAATTCTGAAATAAAATCTTACTTCATAATCTATAAACAAATATTGTCATTATCTCAATTTCAAACAATTGAGATAACATATGTTTAGGGAATGCAATTAGTCTCTACTAGGACACAATTAAAAATTGAAGTGTGATTCGTTTTTTGTCATAATTAAATATAATTCATGTTAAAAATCCACTATGTGGTCATATCCAGAATAATTTTCTAAAATGAGTCAGAAATACAAGTTTATCACAGAAAATAAGGTAAGGCCATTGATTTTCAGGTAGAAAAAATTTAACTTGTACCATTTTTCTTATTCTAAAAATTTGAAATGGGTTTGACCCGAATACGATACAAGGGTTAAACCAATCACAACCGTCATGGCGCCTCAGGAAGGAATGTTTTTTTGGTGAAATGTGAACATTCCAAAGTTGTTTTAGTTGTGCAACAGAAAACTCCGATTGGGCAGATAGTCTAGCTAGCTGTCTGGATTTACCCTGCAGAGATCTGAGGAGCAGGTACCTGTAGAAGTGGAACGTCGTTTGTTCCTACCTTCTACAGTAATACGACCCATAGGTGCGTTCCATAAATTAGCGGTTGGAGGAAATCCGAGGGTGAAACGGTTGCAGTCTGGTTATGTTTAGGCACCAACACTACTTAGTTAAGTTTAGAAAAAAATTATGATTTGGATTCAAAACGGATTCTACTTAATTTCCGGTTACGCATGCGACGTTGAAGGTGACGTAGCTTCGTTAGTTCCGTTAAGGTAAAAAAAAAAAAAAAAAAACCTTGCCGTTTACCTTTATTTTCAAATGGGACATAAAGCCCAATCCCCTGAGTGAAAGTCCTGTTTGTTAAAACCATCCACCACCCCAAACCTGCCTCCTTATGTGGAAATGTGCATTCTTAAACCTCATCATCTTACTTCCTGCTATGCTACTGTCATAATTACCACGGCCACTAGTGGGCGCTGTCACTATAAACCTAAACACAGGTTGTAATTGCTGCTTGTACAAATGGCTTATGTGGATGTTTTTCAGGTAGGACAGTGTCTTTTATATATTGTTGTATATTGTATTTATATAATGCTATAAAATTGAATAAGACACCCCAAAATTAATGAAAGTAGAGATTTGTACTTGCCAAAGAGCGTTGTGTGGAATCAATCATGTTATTTTGGGTAGTTAAAAAGAACATTGATATAGGAAAATGGGTCAATTTGACCCGAGGTCAACATGAGGGTAAGGAAATTCAAATAAAGCTTTGTAGGGTTTAAAAATTAAAAAAATGTTTGTACCAATACTTGGATCAAAATGAACGTCTGGTTATGTCTGGATCATGTCTTTAATATCTGCAGGTGCCTTGTTCAAAAAGAATTCCGTGTTGTATGTACTCTCAGTCTAAAACTAAGTTGCACAAGCCAGAAAGCTCCTGGTTGACATGAGAAGCGATGCAGAGATGAAACCGTGAAACCTGGTCTGTGCTCAGTGGAGAGTGGAACACATGGTGTCTAACAGTTTCACCCTGATGTCAGGAAAGTGGGTTTAGTCACATCTTTTAAAAACCATTAATAGCTGTTAAAAGTGAGTCACCTGTGTCTGTTAACTTCAGGTTAGGGGGCTCTACCAGAATGACTTGTTGAAGATTGATAGTTTTGTTATAATGTTGAGGCCACTTTGTGAAAAGACAGTAATAAAATTGAACCAAAGCGAGTGCTTGCATAAGCATGTATCCCTTTTTAACAAAACCCACGTTTGAGTTACGAGCTAAACAGAAGAACAGCTGTAATCAAGTGGCGATGGTGATTCAAACCCAAAAATAAACTTTTATGTGAAAAGCTTTTCAGTCAACGGGAATTTTTGAGGAGACATTTTGACTTGTCCTAGCAGAAAAAGTACATGCGTAAGTTTTTAACATGTCTGAGCTAAAAAAAAAAAACTAAAAAAACTGAAGGAAACCTGCAGGAAACTGCCACTAGGGAGGAGATTTATATTCTTAAATATTATTCATCAAGCGTTCTAGTGATATTTTACATTATATTGGGAGAAGACTTTCCAGCTGAGCAACAACCCCAAACATATATTCAAGCTAAAGCTCCACAAGAATGGCTTCAATACAAAAATGTTAATCTTTATAGCGGCCATATTATGCTCATTTTCAGGTTCAGGACATTCAGAAACCTGTACTTCACTCAAAACAGCATGGATAGTTGTTTTTTTCCAAGTTTGTAGCATGTGGAAGCACCAGAGACCCAAAATAACACCCCAAATCACAGATTCTTTTTTTTTTCTCCATAATATGGGCATTTTAAAAACTTGTTTTTCTTTTGTTCTTACAGTATTTCAACTGTTGTCAGTTAACAACTAAACTAATTCATGACAATTGAGGATGCTCCATCTGCCAAGGAAGGCCAAAACTGTCTGAAAGCTTCAGGGAAAACAAGTCAGTGGACCGCTCAAAACTGTTCTGAAAGGTGTCAAACGTCAAAGTACAGATTTGTGACGGGACCTGAAACTTCCATTTAACTCACGGGGCCCATGAAACGTGCCAGAACTTCATATATTTTTGTAGATCTTTCTGTCCATTGGTAGAAATAGGTTTTTAAATGTGGATTATTGTCATAACGTCCTAATTACTGAACATCTGCTGCGATTCAATGTTTTGAAACACAAAAGTTCATGGGGGACTTTTTAAAGGCATTGATCTAACTTTGGTGTGAGTGGGTGTGTGTGTGTGTGTGTGTGGGAGGACACACACACCTCACACACAGGGGGAAGTCCCAGGTCAGGCAGAGAGCTGGTACCCAAATGAGCTTCCATTGCTGAAACACAGGCCTATCTCACTCTCGTCTTCAAACCGAGGAGTCCCCCAGCACTTCTACATCTCGCCAGGTGAGTGGCCGATCTTAACTACGTATTTAGGGCTGGGTTCAAAATAATCGATTCTCCAATGGAGGTCGAGCTTTGTTTGAGTGATCTGAGATTAGTTAATAAAATCACAAAATCAACCTTTTGATTTATGCATTTTTACCATGGATATGGTGACTGGATTTCAACTGGTAATGTAATATTGACAGCATAAGTTCTCTTAGAATCTCTTATACGTGAGAAAAATTTGTATTGTAACTGAAATCTCCCTGACCGATTTAATGTTGAATCGGAAATGTAACTGAATCGGGACCATGTGAATCAGAATCCATTCGTGAAATCATTGGTGATACCCAGCCCTAATTGCTTTCAACCCATACTGGGACACATCAGAAAACTGAATGTGGTTTTTTCAGTATTTGGGGGTCATTATTTGTGGTCCAGGTAAGATTTGAGCCTCACAACTACGGCCAGCGTTGCTACACTTTCTACTGTACTCTGCGGCTCATAGCGGGCTCTTTGAGCACCAGAAAAGCCTTTACTTTTTGCTGTGAACCCAGTCCTGTGTCCAGTTACACACACACACACACACACACACACACACACACACACACACACAAAAAGAAAAAGATAAATGGTAAAAAGAACAACAAAACTCAATAAGGAAGCACAAAAATAGATAAACACAAAAAAAGAAGACAGCTAGCTCTAAGTAATGATTTTGGTTTGTATGGAAATAAGCACTTTTGTTTTGATATTGGCAAACATCATGTATGTTTTTGAGAAATACACGTTATACTCACTGTACATGGAATCTGAAGGGGGGCATGAGTAGGACACCGAGTGCTGATTATCAGGGTGTGACATAAATACTGTAGTACACGGCAGTGGAGGGCGGAGGAGGGTTAAACCGTGTGTCTTTCACAGTCCACTGACTCAGTGCTCAACAGAGCGAAGAGGACTGTGGTTGCGAGAAGAAAAAAACATGATTTCTGAAAGGATGGAAGTTTGGAAGCCTGGCATGTTGCCGATGGCCCCTCATCTTTCCATCACTGGGCTCTTTGTGCATGATTTGCAAGGCTTGCTCAAAAAAAGTCTCAAAACCAAAGGAAAGCAAAGGCAAGAAAGACCTTCCACAGTCCCAGTGTCCATCAAAACACAGTCTTTTTTTCTACAACTATCCTGCATTAGTACAGCTCACACTTGCTTCCTTCACATCTTACACAGCTAAACCAATATGCTGCAATACATAGTACATCAAAAACTCCTGCCAGTTATCTAATGATTATCACATCATCTTAGCAAAATTTGACATTTGTTTCTTTCTGTGGAAAAAAAAATGTGCAGCATTCAGCAAACACACTAAAAGACATGGGACTGGTTTATATAGTATAATAAGTAAGTATAGAAGTGTAGAAGAAAGCATTGAAACACTGTACATAAAAAGATAAATGGTAATAAGAGCGACAACAAAACTCAATAAGGAAGCACAAAAATAAATACATGAAAAAAGAAGATAACTAAGAAATTATTCTGGTTTGACGGTATTTATTTAATCCTACAAAATGATAATAATTTAAGCACAGTTACAAGACAGTACAAATTCACTGAACTAAGATTTCACAACATTAGGACACCAAGATTGTTATAGCAACAAGATGCACATAACTGCACTGCCCACTGCTATTTACTTTTTACTTATCTGTCTATGTATGTCTGTGCTGTCCTTTGTGTTTGTCAGTGTGAGGGTCATCAGGCCTGATGGGTGGAGGCTGCCATGGGGGTCATTACTGGGATGCTTTGCTCAAAAAATGTATTGGTTGTCAAATGCAATGCAAGCAACCGCATATCATCCCCAAATGTACCAGTTACTGTGGTGAGTACACACACACACACACACACACACACACACACACACACACACACACACACACAAATCCATGGTTGTGCCAAGAACATTTTCCTCACATTTAAAGGGTAACTTCTATATTTTTCTTACGTTTTGTTCCTGACTGAAGCTACAATGTAGTGTTAATGGGCAATTGTGCCACTGCAATTAATGTCATCTAAAGTGCTGTTTTTGCCCCTTCTAAGTTTCTGACAACATTATGGAAAGGATCCCTACAGAGAAAGACCCTTTTTGTTAACAAACCCACCAACAGTAGTTTAATCATTGTAAAACACATCTCATTCAAAGTCGACACGAAGTACAAACATACAATCAAAAGCTGTCTTGGTTCCATTGTTTCAACACTCAAGACTTTGAGATTTGTTTAGATAAACCCTTAATTTACCCATTTAAGTGTGGAAATAAGCTGGCTCTGTACACGCTTAAAGTATTGTTTATTTAAATAGAGTCTGGTAAGTGTGTGGCGATTTCAGGGCTGTTTCTGGTTAAAACAAAAGGATTTGACTCTTTAACAAAAACATCCATTTAATGTTGGAATATAAGATAACAACCTGAGCCTGTCACTGACAGAAACAGCACTTTTAGTGGACGGCTATTGACTGTGCACACACAGCTCTCTCACTCAAAACTGGACCAAGGTTAGTCACTTAGACACCAATGCATGGGAGAATAGGTTCAAAAATACCAAAATTACCCTTTTATTATGGCACTTTGTAGGCTGTGACCATTGATACAAGCTGGGTAAATACAGTGCAGAATGCATCTAAGTACATTTACTCAGGTACTGACACATTTTAGGTACTTGTACTTTACTTGAGTCTTTTCTTTTCATGCCACTTCTACTCCGCTACATTTAAGATATAAATATGGTACTTTTTACTCCACTACATTAATCTGACAGTTTTAGTTACTTTACAAATAAAATATTTGCACACAAGACACATGTAGTTTATAAAATACGTTTTATTATAAATTATGCCACCCAACAATATATAGACCTACAAGTCCAGCTAAAAAGGATTAGCCGATGAAACACTTAGTTGATTGACATAACCGTTCCAGTTCCTAAAATGTGAGGATTTTTCTGAATTGTGTACTTTTACTTTTAATACTTTAAGAGCACTTTACATTTTCAATGCAGGACTTTTACTTGTAACAGAGTATTTTTACAGTGTGGTATTAGTACATTAACTTAAGTAAAGGATCTGAATACTTCTTCAACCATTGGGTAAATAGTGAACTAAACAATTACATAGCTGTTCTGAACTGCCCTGGCTGTCCTGAGCAGTGTTTCCTCTATGTTGATTTTGTAGCGGCGGCCCGCCATGGCAAGATTTCTGCTGCTACTGTCTCAGAAATAGGGCAGACGCACAATGTGGTCGCGGTTGCCTGCTGACATAATGCACCCCTTGTTGGCTGCCGCTCACATTGCAATTTAACATGTTGGTGATGTGCTGATATAATTTATTGTCGCTTTCTTCTGTGTCGACTATTAAACGAACAGTTTCTGTTCGGATAGACCTCACTGCTACAAAAAATCCTAAAGGAAACACTGCTGAAGGCAGGCACAATTATTTACCAGATGAACCAGAGGCAACATTCGAGGGCGACAAATGCAATTCAATTTGATTTTGTCTTTTTTTTTTTCACTTAATTTCTTAAAAAAAATAAAAACTCAGTTTTAAATTTAGCTTGAAATACGTGTTGCCCCGGCTATCAAAGATATTTTAAATAAATGAGATATGGGCGTAGCCTGTTTCGGAGGGATTATTTCCCAGTGATTCACCAGTGACAGCAACAGTTAATTAGCATTTGAAATGTATTTAAATGCTATACGGACAGGACAGAAATGCATTGAGCTTATTATATCTCCTTTTCCTTCCTTAGAGTCTGCACACTGCAAAGCACTGCTTGGCCACTACTATGATGCACTGCTGAAGATATGTGTGAAGTGCACTAAGATTTGTGGCAGTCATCCAGCAGAATGCTCCCAGCACTGCCAGAGTGAGTACTGACCCCGCTGGTCTGGACTACAGCTTCAATTATTTACTATCTCTGTTTCTGAAGGGAATTAATGTTGAGTTAGGCCTCAGTGGACAAAGTTTTCAAAGCAGGAGGTGAAGTCAAGAAGGAAATCAGTCTCAAACTAACTACAAATGAATACCAATTGCAGTAGTATTGCATTGCCTGACAACAGCAGTGTGGAGTAAGGTCTGGCTACACTACACATACACTACATTCTGGGATAAGAGAAAAAAAAACGCTCTGGGTTGTTGGCATTTCTTTAAATCAATCACAATTGTCTTGAGCAGCGCTAAGTAGGGCTGGGCGATATGGAGAAAGTCAAATATTACAATATTTTTGACCAAATACCTGAATATTTATACCACAACAATATTGTAGTGTTGACTATTTGTGCTTACACAACATATTTACACAATGAGAATTTTAATAAATAATCATCAGTAATGTGAGTAAAGGCAAATAATAGAACAGTTACAACAGTCTGGTAAGATCAGAAAATGACATCACTTTACTGTAATGCAGCCTTTAAAAAGCTAAGCTCCGGACGCAGCAACGGTGGCTCTGCAAAATAGTTTCTAAAAACATTTGCTCCCCACTAAAAACAACACCACATACAACATTAAATGAAGGTAACTGTTCAGACAATATGTGAGCCATTTCTATTAGCTGGATACATGGTTAAACGTCATTTGCTATTACCAGTGTATCGTTGTGTCCTTGTCCCCAGCAATCCCCACTAATCGTTCCCAAAACGTCCCAATTAGAGAGTAAATGCCATAAACATATTCTGTGTAAATCTTCCCATCATTCCTTAAAAGGCCTGCCTTATTACACAATCAAAATTTCAACGTGTAGCGTTGTTATTTCTTATAGGAAAGGGATTTTTAGAACGGCAACAAACAGACAGCGGAAGCTATAAATGTACTGACTTTTCGGAAGGTGAGCATCTAGCTAACAAGCTAACCCAATAACATAAGCTATAGCTAGAAAAGCCACTACTCCTGTATAATGGGGTTGAATGGTATTTGGTTTGCGTAGAGAATGATTAATTCTTTGCAGAGATAGATCACTCCCTCCAGGATTTTTAAGCATTTTTTTTATATTGTTTTGGCCCAAAATGCCCGATGTTGCGGAAGCTTCCGTAAGAAACTGCGATAAAAGTTGCAAAGTTTTTGGTATGTTTGTTGCAATGAAGTTGCGGAAGACAGAGAAAGTTGCAAAAAAAAAGTTGCAACTTTTTTTGGTATATTTCTTTAAAAATAAAAATGAAACTTGTTTTGGAGAGAATAAAACTACTCTAGGTAACTCTTTTTGAGTTTTGCTAGCAAAAAATAAATTTATTGAATTAATTAAATTTGAACACGTCTATCAGTGGCTTGTTGATCTTTACATTGTTAGTTAATTTCCTATCCTGGCCTGGGACACACATTCATACGGTTTGATAAAGTACTTATTGGACTTTAACTTATCATTTCACTTACAACAACAAGCGTAGCCGTCTTCAATTTAAGTCATCCTGTACGTCTTATCTCCGGTTTATCCTGCATCCACCGTGTGTTAGTGTGAGCCCTGCCTGCTGCAGACTACCAACAGGATTGAAACAGCGGCCGCTTCAGCAACTTTATAGATGTTATAGATGATAGATGCTTTTTGGTTGCACATTGGTAAGGGTACAGACCATGAGACACAACAGTAATTTGGCCAGGGACCTTTGTTGCATGGCACTCCTCATGTCTTTCTCCATTCATTTCCGGTCATTTCTTTACCATCAGCTACCCATAAAGGAATAAAATGCCCAACAAAATGCTTGTCACCATACAGTTTTGTCTTGATTGTCTTATAGAGGTATCCTTCCCATCCACCCCCCGAGCTCCAACACCTCATGTGGCTACCAAAAAGCTCCTGGTTGAAGTTACTTCACACGTTCCAAATTCCAGAGGGACCTCAGGTCTGACAGCCCTGGAAGACTCCACTATCCTGTTCTACTCCCTGCTGGCTCTGTGCATGCTGCTGCTGTTCTCTAGCTTATCTCTAGCAATGGCAGTCTTACTGAGGAGAGCAAGGGCCAAAACCTCCAAACCAGGACCCAACGAGGCTAACTACAACCAGGAGAGTGTGGTCCAACAGGGCCAGGAGGTTGGTCGGCTGGGGCAGAGGTCCAAAGGTTAGTGTGGTATGGATACATCGCGAAGACTGCAATCAGTGCGTTTACATGCAGTTGATTATATTTGGGTTAAGGCAATACTCCGGTTTCACAAATGCCATTTAAACACCCTACACTGGCTAAAATCTGAGTTCTCATACCCCGGTTATCAGACCTAGATATGTCCGAGGTATTTGTGCATGTTCACATCTTAACCAAGGTAAGCTTGTGTTACGCGTATTACCCATTTTCGTCTTTCCATTATGTTTTTGTATTTCAAAACTTAGGGTTAGGGTATTAAATATATCATGTTTTTTTTCTCCAATGTGTGCTCACTACCCTTTCCATCTTTCCACAGATTTTGTAACAAATTCAAACGGCACCAGAGAGCGTGAGCCATCAAATGACTCCATTCCTACTGAGACCTGCGTATGTGTCCACTGTTTCCCTGATCTGAAAGGTCTCGGCCAGGGCAACGACAGGCCACCGAGAGCACCCTTCTCATTCTACAAGCAGCCTGTCCTCCATAGAGGGCCTGTCTGGGCTGAGGAGAACCTACAAAACACTGGACTGGAGGTTCTGGAGGAGGCGGAAGTTGGATGAGGCTCATTTAGCTGTCTCACGGGACAATATGGAATGTTCAAATGATGTCCCCAGGTCACAGGAGAAGATTGCCAGTGTATTAGATTTTTTAAATCAGACTGTGACATCACTGCAGTGTGTTAAGATTGTGAAACTGAAAAAAAAAAAAAAAAAAGGTTTGCACGCTCCTCCACAACCCCATCAACCTCTCAGCAACAGTGGGAATTCATCAGCATGAATTAGTGTCATAAAAGCTTCTCTCAGGCAGAGGAAATCTTACCAATAGAAATATTTCAAAATATGTAGTTTGGTTCATTCATATTCAATGGAAAAACACGTTTTACTTCCCAATGAAGGCATGCAGATGAAATGACATTTGTGCTGCAAGGCAGTAAAAAGCATACTTACAGGCCAATTTTAGCGCAAAATTAACCTAGGGGTTAATAACACACGTAACGCGTCGTCCGTTCTCTGGGATACTGTATCTTTTCATGCTAATCGAATGCGTCTCTAGCTTGAAACAAGCTAGCGCAAACCGCTAATTAGGTTATAATGCTAGTCTTCGGGGCACTGGTAGAGTACACTTAAAGTTCTCAATGCTTCGGTTTACATGTACGGGCCCTCATTATGCTACCGTGGAAGTGTGGTGCTATTTTGACTCGTTAGTAGTATAAAATAGCAATTTATTTTTACTCTGCCAGTGTCCAATCTACTAGCATTATAAGCTAATCAGCAATTTGTGCTAGCTCTTTTCAAGCTAGAGACACATGTTCGATTAGCATAAAAACACATCCCAGGGAACTGTCGGTAACCCATGCGACGGAATTGTCCTTTAAATAGTATAACTGAAAATGGGGCAATGAGTTGACTTATTAGTGCCATTAAATATTAGTAAATAATGTACATTTACAAAACTTAATCTCATTAACCCTCATGTTCTACATCAGATATTTGGTTTGCTCTTTCTTTCTTTCTTTGCAAGTAAAATTAAGAATCAGGAATTCATTTTTTTAAATTAAATTTTATAACCTTTGAAAAAAAAATGAAATGGTTTCAAAACCGTATCCTTACTTCAGTTGTTATCATAACAATTTGTCAAAATAATTCATAATTTCAGCTTTTACTAAATCAAAAATTAGGTATAAATTTCATATAAATGAGGTGTATTGGTTAGGAATTCCAAAATTAAGTGTAAAACTAGTGTTAACAATTGGTGTTAGTGATGAATCCGGTGGGAGTGGGAAAAAAAAATGCGTCAAAAAAGGGTTAATTTTTCATTTCTATCTGAGGGGACAAGTTGCGTGGTTGACAGGAAGACAACACAAGTGTTAAATGATCAAAGGCAACAAATAAGAAGCACAAAAGTGTTAACAGATATAGATTTTCTTTATTTGAGTGTCTTTTTCCATCACTGTGTCCAGTTCTTGCAGCAGTTACATGTGTGTGTGTGTGTGGAATGATCGACCAGGTCGAGTTCAACTTTTCTTCTGATTACGAGCCCGTGTCCGGTTCCAGCGATAAAGAAAAAGAAAATCCACTCTGAGGTTTCACAATTTGTCTCTTACATACAAACTGTACACATATACTTTAACAAACATCATCAACATGTGGAAAAAAAAAATCCTATCAAACTGTGATACCCAGCTCAGACGGCATGCTGAATGCAAGTACTGATTCAGTACACGAACATTCGGTACATACGCACGACACACGTGCATACAAACGGGAACACATACGCACTTTATGTTCTTCTCCCTTTATGCAAAATGACACATTTTATACAAACATCTACACTGAGCTTTTCTTTTCTTTCTTGGGCACATACACATACACACGTACGCACACGCACACACACACACACACACACACACACGCACACACACACGCACACACACCAAATTAGAGCAACATGCGGCCGACGGTTAACACTGCAGGATCGAGCTTCGGACCCATTATACATACTCCTTTGTTTCATTTCTTTTTTTGTTGCCATTTACCTGAAACAGCATGGCGACAATATATCTTGAATATGAAGAATATGACTCTATAGTGCCAAAATGTTGTCAAATTAAACAGGAAAAATAAAGAAAATGAAAAGAAGCCGCCATAGCAGCAGTGTCATGACTGGGTTACACTGTGTTTGAAGGAGTGTGCTTAAGACTGACATGACACAGTCATAACTATGACAGTGAGTCTTTTTGAATGTTTATGACTGGTGACCATTAAGTGTCATTCGTTACATTTGACACTTTTAATGCAAAGTTAGCATTGTTTGAGATGTTTGTATCGAAACAACTTGACATGAGCCATGACATCAACCTCTGTGTTATGTCAACTTAACATTAACCAAGACACCATAACCTGTCAAAAATGTGTCATGGCAGGCCTAATTATCAAAGTTTAAGAAACTATTTAGCTTGATGTGGTAACATTACAACAAACTATCATTACGCCAACACTAACATCTCAAGCAATGCTTACTTAGCGTTAAAAGTGTCATAATGTAGCAAATAACACTTAATGACAGAAATCATGAACATTCAAAAGACTTCTTCATGTTCATGACAGGTGTCTTTTCGTGTCATGTCAGTCTTATGCATATCCCTTCAAATGATGTGTTGCCTTGCCATGACTGTTAGCGGCACTATTTTTGCTTTTGAGTGTTCAAAGAAAAAAAAAAATTGATTGACGGCACAAAGTGACACAGGCGAACAATGCGAGAGTTTAGGGAGAATGCAAAACCGTAAACAGACGATTTAATTACAGCATGTATAAAAATGTAGTGTTCCCCGTGTCACTTCTTTCCCCCGGGGACTGTTGGAATGAGCATGAAAAGCAGAAAACAACAGATCCTTTGCGTACTACGGAGACAAAGACAATGTTTCCTATAAGTATCTGACTGACTACAAACTCACAAGTAATAAATGGAATTAACGGTCTCTCTAGTTTTTTTCCCTCTGCTTTTTTGCATTCTCAACAAAAAATGCATGATAACTTCCATCCTTTGAAATATTTGGTCATTTGGAGGAGTGTGGGTGTGTCAGACAAGTGCGCTTGTGTCCAGAAGTTGTGGTTTAGGTGAAGCGAATGAAAAAAGACAAAGAAATTCTTCTTTAAAAGCAGAGCCTCAAATCCCTGTGGAAGGCTGCGACCCCACATATTGTCACGTTCATGTGTTATTAAATGCAGCTGTGCGAACACAAAACACGGTGAAGAACAGCATTGGGGATTAAGTCAACCTTCCCCGGATAAATGAAAGTTAAAAAATAACCTTCTGCCCAGCTGTCTGTATCTAAAAATAAAAAATAAAAAAACAGTGGAAAAAGGCGGGATACGGCGCTGTATGTCTTTTGCCTGATCTCAAGTACACGCTGATTTTGCAGTACAGCGGATGATCACAGCTGCTTTTATCCTTTGAATTCAAGTGAACATCATTTTATACAATAACCCATCAGGGCCCATACAAATCTCCATCCTACAGTCCTTGCATTTTGTTTGGTTCCTAAACACTTGCGCACAGTTCTCTTTTTTTGAATGTCGTACGGGTGGAACTAGATTAGTATGGAGCAAGGGGTGGTTCCATATTACGAGTGAGAGTTGCGAGTGACAGGCTTGCGTTTCCGTTTCCATGCCCGTCTCATCACTCTGTTACCTTTTCCCGTGCAACTCATCCTTGCATCATCCCTCGTCTCCTCCCGCAGGCGGCGCTGGTGGAGGGAAACTACTCGTACTCCAAAAACTGTTTGTGATAAAACAAAAGGTACCTGGGGAGAGGAAAAGTACAATGAGGTCACATTGCAGCAATTCTAACAGCTATCTCCACCCCTCCCCCGAAAAACACAAAAAGGCTCACCCTTCACTGTCCAGGACATCCTTGATGCTGGCCTTGGTGATGATGGCATCGTCACATTTGAACCACTGGTCCTTGTGCTGGCGGATGAAGGTGGTGTAATGGCCGCTCTCAAGTGTCCCCTGGTGGTTCACTACTGCAAATAGACTGTACCTGAAAACAGACAGGAAGAGACAGAAAAGAAGAGGCTTACTAGTGCGTTCCATTTACCTGGGAACTCGGAAGCCGGAGCTGGGAATGACGTCACACCTGAGTTGAATGCGTTCCATTTGTATAGATGCGGTGTCACTGTTGTAAATGTGGTTGTTGCTATATGTCTATACAACCGGGGGGGTGGTAGTAGCTCAGTCAGTAGGGAGTTGGGTTGGGAACCAGAGGGTTGCAGTATAAGTCACCATATAGACCAAAGTATGGTGATGGACTGGTAGCTGGAGAGGTGCCAGTTCACCTCATGGGCACTGCCAAGGTGCTCTTGAGCAAGACCCCAAACTAGGGTATCTCCATGGGCAGCCCCCCGACGCTGACATGTATAGGTACTGAGCAATTGTGTGTAATTCAGGCCTGTGTGTAAATTGTAATTTCCCCTTGCTGGATTAATAAAGTTACATTTATTTATTTATTTATTTGTCCATGTACAAACACAAGTGGGATTTTTGATGGCGGGGTTAGCTCCTGCTTATGTTAGCGATTGGCCTAAAAGGTTAGAGAAGCAAGCTTGAGACCGCAAACCGACAGGATAAAATATGGGTGGGGAAAGTAAAAGAGCAGATGTTGTCCCTCCCTCATTACCACCACTAAGGTGCCCTTGAGCAAGACCCTTAAACTCCAACTGCTCCAGTGGAGCTGCTCAGTGGCCAGCAGATCAGTGTGTGGTTGTACTGGGCAGCTTCCAGGTATGAATGTGCGTTCCTGCAAAAAGAGAGGCTTCCTCTCAGTCAACCTTCCCTGAATAAAAGAAAGGTAAAAAAAAATATGATGCCGTCTTTGTGCATTTAAACAGCATAGCAACAGATATTCAGTTTACTGTCACAGAGGAGTGAAGAACTGTTTAAGATTAATTTAAGACACAAAGTTTTTGCTGGAAAATGAAAAAAAAAAGTGAAAAACACTTTTTAAGACCTAATTCTTGATTTTGAAATGTAAGTCTTTAAGATGCCACCAAAACCCTGTGCTTACTGCTTACTTACTTGTTGTCATTGTTGAAGGGGTCCACGGTCTGCTGGTACTGCCCATTCATCCTGCTCTCTTTACTAAAACACACAGCAGAGCAAACGTAGTCACAACAGCAACAACTGTTCCTGCAAGAGTCAGCAAAGTGTCTTTTATAAAAGCAAGTCTCCAAGTCCAACGAACAAAGTAAGCATCTACTGCAGTGGGACTTTCTGTTTTGTGCTCCGCATCCTTCTTTCAATTCCTTCCTTCCTTCAGCGCGGATGTGAACAAATACAAATTATACAGGGGTGTGAACAGATAAAATGCTCTGAACAGATATGAAGAGATAGTTGGAGTTTGTGCCCACCTGGAGGCCATGAAGGGGGTCATGTCCAACTCCAACGGGAAGGAGACATAAGTCGTGATCTTCCGCCGCAGTTTGGCTGAATGCTCAAACCTCTGAAAAAAACAAAGAAACTCATTTTACAAAATGCAGCTCTGATAACCAACATCCCCCAGGGGTCCTTGAGGGGGTTTCTTACACTATAATTCCATCTATAAGTAACACAATTGTTTCACATTGTCAGACCCTCCCCCACAGCGCATTCTGGGATGGGAGAAAAAGGTGCTCTGGTTTATTGCGATTTCTTTAAAGCGCTCGCTCATATTATGATTTTTGGCCTTCCCCCTTTCCATGTTATAGGTTTAAGTGGAAAAAGCCCAAAGTCCCCCCCAAAGGGACTTACCATCCCTAACAGAAAACACTGTTCACAAACTACTCCAAACAGCTCTATTGTAGTCCAGCTTTTACTTTAGAGACAAACGCTCGTCACTTAGCAACACACACACTATAATGCTCGCACAGCTGCTAGCATGGCACGTCATCACATGTTGAAAAGTGGAGCTGCGTCAATGTGTAGTACAACAAAAATATGAGTAAAAAAACAAAAACAAAACTTAAACAAAGTAAATCTATTCTGGTCCAACCTCTAAATACAATAATAAACCTGAAAATGAGCATAATATGAGCACTGTCTTGGGCGGTGCTAAGCGCCGGGCAGAGCCATGGTGCCTCTGCTAAATAGCCTCAGGAAGGAACTTGTTTTGAAGGAACATGTGTACGTTCAAAAGAAGTTTTAGTCGTGCAACAGAAAACTCAGATTGGACAGATAGTCTAGCTAGCTGTCTGGATTTACCCTGCAGAGATCTGAGGAGCAGTTAACCATAGTCCTCAGAAATCCACCAGAGGTTAGAACGCCAACACAAAGAAAGCAGAAGGACATCGGGCCATAAGAAGGACATCCAGAGCACCGGAGCGAACGTTGTGGATATAGACTACAATAACAGAATGTATGACTATTGTGGTCATGGTTTCCATACACTTTCTCTAATAAAAACATCTAAAAGCAAAAATCCTATCAGAGGGTGGCCCCTGGGACAAAATTTTACCAAAGAGGGGGGTCCGTGGTCTAGTTTGTGTCACTTTAGGGTTCCTTGATGTGAAAAAGTTTAGGAACCACTGCACTAAAGTAGCAGCCAAAGAACACTTACTTTGAGGTGAAAGCAGGCCACGATGGGCAGCTTCTTCATGGTCAGCTGCTTGGTGGACTCCTGGTAACTATGGCAACCGCTGCACTTGATCTTAGCACTGCTGCCGAGGTGCTCTGGCCTGGTGAACCTACAGTAGAGCGGAGAGGAGGAGCTTTAGTGTTCATGTTTTTATCATGTGTTCATGTGCTTTTAGGGATGCTGTCTCATAGGAGGGTTAGGGTGCTGAAGACTGGGGGGGGGGTGGTATATTGATCTTTTATATATAAATTGCACATGAGAATTGAACTTTTTGGTACTAGAATAAGATCAATTGCTTTTTCAGTCCACTAGATGGAACATTTAAGTGAGAATAAACAGATGTTGCTTTGGGGACATAATTTCAAGTTGGAAAAAAAGCAATGAATTGCAATATATGACGTCGCAATATATCATACTGCTGTAGTCCTTCTGTCTGACTCACCAAAACAATCAGTTAACCCTCATGTTGTCCTCGGGTCAAACTGACCCGTTTTCCTATATCAGTGTTCTTTTTAACTACCCAAAATAACATGATTGATTCTACACAACGCTCTTTGGCAAGTACAAATCTCTACTTTCATTAATTTTGGGGCGTCTTATTCAATTTTATAGCATTTGAAAAAAAATTGAAGTGGTTTTGAAATAGTATTGAGTAAAAAATGACATATTCCAGTCTGTGATTATGCATCGATATACATTCCTTTAATTTTAGTCAAAATAATTCCTAATTTTTGCTTTTCTAACTCAAACATTAGGTATAATTTCCTATAAATGAGGTTTATTGACCATAAATTCCAAAAATAACTGTAAAACTAAAAGATAATAAGTTAGTGTTACGTAGTGTTGCAAACATCAAAAAAGTGGCAAACAATGAAAGAAAAGTGACGACAAAAGTGATGAAAAAAAAGGGACAAAACAAGAAAAAGTTTTTTTAAAAGTTTTAAAAAATAAAAAAATAAATAAATCGATAAAAAGCCTCAAAAGTGTTGATTTTCAATTTTGATAAGAAAACAACACAAGGGTTAAGATTAGAATAAAAGATAGTAGCTTAGTTAAGACGCCAGTCCCCTTAAGTAGTATTTCTTGGGACACGAACACCCAACAAAGTCATCGTTCATTAATCATAATTGAGGTAATGTTTAATTAATCCTCCAGGCCTATCGTGTATATGTATTGTCATTTATGAAATAATTACATGACAAACACTTATGTCAGTTACCTGCGCAGACAGTCTGTGAGTGTTGTGGCCCCGGTGGTGTGACTCTCTCCGTTGAGTGCAGATCCGTCTCCTCCAGGGCTGAGGGGCCAGAACGGGGTGGAGGAGCCCGGCAGGTCCAGGCTGATGTCCCAGAACGGGTCTATGGTTGTTGAGACACCACTACGAGAAAGACACACACACACACACACACACACACACACACACACACACACACACACACACACACACACACGTGTGTCAGCCACGGTGCTAACACAAAATCTGCATGCCCTCCACTGTATGAGGAAATAAAGCTGGCCAATATTTAAAGTATTTGATCAAATAAATCGATGTTGATATGACGGCGATATTGTAGGTCAGGTTGGAGGACTATTGGTGCCGTCACAAAATATTAACACAATGAGATTTTTGATAACTAATCCTCAATGTGGATACAATGACTCAGTTGGTAAAAGGCAAATAATAAAACAGCTAGAGCAGTCTGGTCAAATTACCATCACTTTACTGTAATGCTAGTCCAGCTTTGCCAGCCCTTCCTCCACAGCGCTGTGGAGGAGGGTCTGTCTAGTCCACACTGCATTCCTGAATGGGAGAAAAACATGCTCTGGTTTATTGCCGTTTTCTTTAAACCAATCACAAATCGACCTGGGCGGTGCTAAGGGCCCGACAGTGGCATGGTGCCGCTGCAAATTGCCTCTGAAAGGAACTTGTATTGGTAGAACATGTATAAGTTCAAAACTCAGATTGGACAGATGGTCTAGCTAGCTGTCTGGATTTACCCTGCAGAGATCTGAGGAGCAGGTAACCATAGTCCTCAGAAATCCACCGGAGTTCAAAATTCCAACACAAAGAAAGTGGAAGGTGATGAACATCCAGCAAAAAAAAAAAAACGTTGGAAACGGAGAAATACCGGAAAAAACAACACTTGTGTCATACTACAATATCCAAAATCTAAGAAGATATCTAGCCTCATATATCGATATAATATTGATATATTGCGCCTCTATGAGGAGGCCAGGACATCCAGATGAAACCCTCGAGTTAATGCATCGACTGTTTAATGGCGTTTTTCCATTACATGGGGCCTGCTGGACTTAAACTTTTTCGTTTTTCTATTATGAAAAAAAAAGTACCTGGGACTAGCTAACAGTTACATTTTTTAGTACCACGATACCAAAAGGTGTCGTGAAAACCTGCAGACTACTGATTGGTAGGAGAGAATCATCACTAATCAGTGTGTCATCATCACTAGCAACAGGCGGGATAATGTCCACAACACAAAGATATTCCAGCTAAATGCCATAGAGGAGGGAAGATACTCCAAAATATTCACATTTAAGAAGCTGGAATCAGAGACATTAAGTCATTAAAAAAAAATTACTCAAAGCGATTAACTGATTAACAAAATTGTTGCAGATTCATTCAACTGTTGACAACACATGAATAATCTTTGCAGCTCTACACTTTGTTACCCTGGGAATCCAGGGCAACAAACAAATTAACAAATTTGCACAGCAAGTCACTCTGCCATCGAGTAATGCCCTTGTAGCGAGCTCCACCAATCACATTGGTGTATCTAATGTAGGCGGGCCAGAGGCGAGTTGAACAGATGATGCCAGTTTATTCTACCAGTTAGCACCGCTGGTAGCTAAGCATATGGGGCTCTGGATACGTCACCCCATGTGTTGTTGTGATTGTTTGTAGTGTTATCCAATTGCGTGCAGTAAGATTTTCAAATGCACGCTTGGTGCTGCTCCTCAAGACGGGTGACTTTCATTACTTTGTAGCCCTGGTTTGGAAAAAAAGAACTTTTACATATTGGTGTTAAGGACTTCCTACCTTTATTTACTGTCGGAACTGGATCAAAGTCAGAACATGCCACTTAGTTTATTAAAGATTGTAACATGAGAAATTAAAGTCCTGGTTTAGTAGCTCCGACTCCTTACAAGGAATGGCATTTGCCCCGACATGAAGCATGATGCTTGTTGCAAATGTCTGACATCCAGTACTTTTGCATTCGGAGAACAGCAGGCCACCTGAATGCCTGTGAATACTGACCATATGACAAGGACCAGTGTTTCTGATAGGGGTATATTGGTGTACTACAGAGGTTCTTTATGCTATAATAATGAATGCATTTAGTGATGGATTTTAAACATTTGAAATGTACAGTAGGCGAGCATTTAAAGTATTTTTCAGTTACAAGTTTGGCAATGCGTGATCACGTAACGCTTGTATCAGCCGACAGTTTTGTTGTCATTACTTAGAATTCCTCATGGTGGCGACAGAAACTACGCACTATGTGCCCTATTTTAATGATCTAAGTGCATGGTGTGAAGCGCCTGCCGCAGGTGCGTTTAGGACGTATCAATCCACTATTGCTAGTTTGACGGCGGAAAAAAAGGGTCAGTGCGCCAGGTGCATGGTTCAAATGGGTTGTAATTAGTGTCTTCATTAATTCATGGGTGTGTTTTGAGCGTACCATGCAATAAACCAATCAGAGTCTCATCTCCCATTCCCTTTAAAAGCCATATCATATCACAGTACTATTTCACATTGTAATATTTTTATTTGTAATCTTTTGCATGTTTGTGTGCTGCTGCCTGTCCCTGTGTGTGTGTGTGTGTGTGTGTGTGTGTGTGTGTGTGTGTGTGTGTGTGTGTGTGTGCATTGTGCACAGGCAAATTTTTACTAATGCGCTGTTAAAATGACAATGTAATGCTGTGTTATTGACTTTAGACCAGGTTTTTGTTGGTTAATGGTGCGATCACTTTCTCAAAATAGCGATAAGCCCAGAATGCACCTGAACACACCTCCCTGTAAGACCAGCACGCCCATGGGCAACGTGGACACTGGACGGGAAATTGACAACTGCTTTGGTCTTAAACTAGCAAAAAAATTGCGTTGCGCTTTGCGCTGGGTGCAAGATAGGGCCGTATAGTTATAACTAGTGCTGTCAAACGATTAAAATATTTTATCGCGGTTAATCGCATTAATGCCATAGTGAACGCACAATTAATCACACATTTTTATCTATTCTGAATGTCCTTTGAAATTTTTATGTCCCATTTTTTAAATTTTAATGCTAGTTAGTTAGAAGTAGATCGGCTTGCTTTGTGCAAATGTTTTTTTTTTTTTAAAACGACATCAGAATATAGCCTACTGTAGGCTACAGACTAACATTCTCACTTGGAGCAAATAATCTCTCACACAGTGTAACACTGTCCATCAATACAAAGGGTGAAAAAATACTTTGACAAGGGGGTGGGAGGGAAGAATTGGCATCAGCTGTGTTCTTGGCCATCAAGTGGTATTTCAGACTGGACGTGCTGCGATGACAGCTCAGTTCACAACAAAATATTTCAAAAAAAGGGAACATTATTGCAAAAACTTTGAGAACCACTGACCTAGACTGAAAGGCTCAACTCACTCTGTCTGAAAACGGTGACTAGTGGCCGTGTGCTATAATTGGTTCGGGGTTTTACTGAAAATCCAAGACCCATTTATTTTGTTGAAAAGCAAAAGGATGAGTTGGCACCATGTTAGGCTTACATTTTAAATGGAGAATACAAAGTGAATAAATCATGAATCAGCAAAAGGCTTTGTGCCAGCAGGGTTTCTTTTAGAGACATGTCCTAGGAGAGAACCTCTCTTCTGATATAAACAAAAACAAGGCAGCAGAATCCACATGTTGTGGATCACTGAGTTTGCTATAATGCTTTTCTATGTGCCTGTTGTGGTGCTATGCTAATAAAGAATTATTCAACTGGATGCATAAAAATTATAATTATGATCTACCTA
Source organism: Percina caprodes (assembly GCA_013375575.1). Classification (NCBI taxonomy): domain Eukaryota; kingdom Metazoa; phylum Chordata; class Actinopteri; order Perciformes; family Percidae; genus Percina; species Percina caprodes. The sequence continues at coordinate 114,199 of JABXJD010000073.1, forward strand.
CGTCTGCAAGCGAATCTATTTCAGACTCGAAGCCAGAGCACAGTGCTTCTTGTAAGTTGGCTTTAAATTGCTTCCTCTTACATTTTAATTTCAAGGGATAATTTGGATCTTTTCAAGTGGGGCTAAATGAGGTACTTATCCACAGTCAGCGTATTAGCTGGAACAGATGGTGGTTGGCCATCGCTGCAGATCAGCTGTTCAGGTCAGACTTTCAGCGGTTCACAGACAACAAATAAAAGTCAGTGACTATGGAAGCAATGATAAAATGGCATTCACTGTGGAGACAAGAAGATATACTGTATGTTGAACTTTTGAAGAGGGAGTCTTAGCGGGCCAAAAGAGAGAGGGGGGAAAACTGCTGTGGAAAGGGCAGTCTGACGGCAAGGTAAAGTGGTGGAAATATTATAAATATAACGTACATTTAAAATGAAAAGGAGGAGTTTTTTTTAGGTGGCTTAGATACACTAACCTGCTGCCCCTGTAGCAGGTGATTGACACAGTATAGTATGTCAACATTTTCCGTGGCAACACTGTGTCAATACACAGACGCCAAGTATGGATCTTTTATTATATACTGAATGTGTTAGTCAGTTCTTCTGCTGGACAATCTCATTTTGCAGCAACAAAATTGAAGTGACATGAACAAACTGAGAAATGTATCATTTAAGAAAAAACAGATGTTGACGTTTTCTTAAGAGGACATCATTTGAAATTGGGAAATATATCCCAGAATATTGCAATATGTTTAAAATCGCAATAATATTGTATTGTGACATGTATCAGGATGATATGGTATCGGGAGGCCTCTGGCCATTCCCACTCCTAGTAGCTATGGAGAAGTAGCGCACACAACCCCACTTCAAAACATCCAAATTATTCCTTTAAGAGCACACTGTTTTTTCCTAAGCCGAAGCTAACCCAAAGTTATACAGAAACTGTAGGCGGGATGGACATCAACGCTCCAAAATCTGTTCATAACCGTTTCACCTAAAAGGTGGCCTGCTTAATGATTCTGTCTGGATCTATAGGAGAGAAACACCCTGGCAGCATGCTATATTATTATGTCGTCAATTACAATGCAAACCAAATTTTGCTGGTTCACTTGTACGTCCATTGCAGTGTGTCAGCACCTGTAAATTCCTAAAAAGTCTGAAAAATGTCTCTCAGAGCAGAGAGATCAGACAATTTCTTTGACCACCGGGTGGAGCTAGAGATCAACTTGTACGCCATGAAAGGCTTTTGCTGTTGCTGCAGTGTAGCAGTTGAGTGTGTGTGCGCTTGTGCCTGATCGATGAAGGAGAGGGGAGCGATAGGTGAGAAGGGGGGGGGGGTTCACCTCAGGGCAGGGAATTTAAGTGTAAGCGTACGGATCCAGGATGGTGAGAGGTGCGAAGTGAAGTGTGTCATTTTGGAGGCACACTGTCACACAATGCAGCTGTAGTGGAAGACACCGCCGTAGTGTACAAGGGCATGGCTTGGTTTGTTTTTAAGCTTTAATGTCTTTATTCAGTCTTTATTGTGGCCTAAAAGGGCTTTTTTATGCTTTGGAAGAACCTCACACAGGAGCACACTTACTGGCAGACTTGACAGGTGACGTCAGACTGCAGGCCCCCGGTGAAGATTTGGTCGATGATGCAGTTACAGTGGTTGGGGTTGTTGGCTTTCTTACCGTTGTCGTCTGTGTAGGTATAAAAAAACACACACACACACACACACACACACACACACACACACACACACACACACACACACACACACACACACACACACACACACACACACACACACACACACACACACACACACACACACACACACACACACACACACACACACACACACACACACACACACACACACACACACAGTCACTAAAAGCAATGCTGTGTAACTTCCCAGCCACCCTCTGTTTCTAAACTGCAGATAGACAAGCAGATCTGAGACAGATCAGCACTCTCTCTCTCTCTCTCTCTCCCTCTCTCTCTCTCTCTCTCCCTCCCTCCCTCTCAGTGCATCTCTCTCTTCTTATCCTCTCACCTCCACTCATCTAACCAGCCCTTCTCCTGGCTACACTGAGCTAAAAGCCTCCTCTCCGTCATTCCTCCTGCAGGGTTCTTGCACCATTTTTAAAGTCAAATGTAATACTTTTTAATAGTAATACCACATCACTCTTATAGATTAAGACCCACAAAACATTGACAAAATTCATTGACAGAAAAATGAATTTACTGAGTCATGATTAATATATTAATAACAAACTTAAAAGCTTAATGGGCAAATATGTAATGTATGTACTGTAATAAATCCAAAAATGACATAAGTTGAAATACTATCTATACTATTTCTGACAACAATGCTAATTCTAATATTTTCTGCTTTGAAATGTCTGTTCAGTGACGGAATGTTGGCCTGTGTGTAGTTATCAACTGCCCAGTTTGCCAGATCTACCTGTAAAAACATAAACCCAACGTACTACGGCTGTAACGTTAGTACAGCCATGAAAGCAGCAAACAAACAAACGGGATCAATGGAAATACGATTCTACCCGACCTAAAAAAATAAATAAAATAAAGTTGCGGAAAAAAAAAAAAAAAAAAAAACGATTTCCAATTTCTTTAACCCCCCCACTATCTATTGTATGTTTTATCCATTTGCAAATAAAGAAACAAAACAAGATGTATTGCCTTTGTGTACATGTGTGTCCCACCTTTGCAGTGTCTGTGTAGGACGTCCAGCGCTGCGATGAGGAACTCGTGGGCGTCCTGCTGCTCGTAGCCGGCCAAGTGACGGGCGTGGGTCCACACCAGGTGGAGAAGACGGAAGGGGATGTGTGGGGACCGGTGGCCTGAGTAGAACTGGAGAAGGAAGGTTGTATACAGTAGGTGAGAGAGAGAGTGAGAGAGCATGTTTCCTTCTACGTCTTGTATCCCTCTTCTACCCATTTCAAAAAATTCTTTGCAGAGTGTTACCTCCTGGAAGAGTTGCGACATCTCACACACCAAACAGGAGTTGCTCTGCATCTCGCATTTGTGTCGGTCGGACAGGAAGAAGTCACGCAACAGCGGAGTGTGTGTCAGTGCCTGGACGATGCAGTTCATGAAGCACGTGTTGCCCAGGTTTATCAGACCGCGCAGGCCTGCGGGTTCAGAGGAATATGGAAATAAGAAGCAGGAAAACAAAAAGATTAGACAAAGAGCACGGATGGATAGGCGGAGGCAGAGTTCAAAATTAGCTACCAGCCAAATGTGGGTAAAACATGCAAGTGCCTGGTAGACCTGCTCCACTCACCTGCCAAGAAAACAATAATGATCTATTGAGTGGCTGGTAAAATTTGAACATTCACTAGCCATTTGGCTGGTGTCCCTCCTCCTCCTCAATACAATCCCCGCCCCACATCACCACAGACCAGGTCAGACAACAGCTGAGGAAGCTCCGGCCCAGGAAAGCAGAAGGCCCGGATAAAGTGTGTCCGAGACTGCTGAAGACTTGTGCTGCAGAACTGGGGGAGCCACTCCAACGGATCTTCAACCTTAGCCTGCAGCTAGGGAGAGTGCCCACCCTGTGGAAGACATCCTGCATCGTTCCAGTTCCCAAGAAGAACAGGCCCAGCGAGCTGAATGACTTCCGACCGGTGGCTCACTTCACACCTGAGCAAGGCGTTGGAGCGGCTCTTCCTCAGCCTCCTTAGACCCCAGGTACAGCACGCCCAGGACTGCCTGCAGTTTGCGTACCAGCCAGATGTTGGTGTGGAGGACGCCATCCTCTACCTGCTACACCGGGTCCACGCCCATCTGGATAAGGGGCGGGACAGTGAGGGTCCTCTTCTTGGACTTCTCCAGTGCCTTCAATACCATCCGGGCCCCTATACTCCAGGACAAACTGATCAGGATGGGAGTGGACCCGTATCTGGTAGACTGGATCAGAGACTACCTCACCGACAGGCCACAGTACGTCAGGCTGAAAGACATCATGTCTGACACTGTGGTCAGCAGCACTGCAGCCCCCAGGGCACAGTGCTAGCTCCTCTTCACCCTGTACACCTCGGACATCTGTTACAACTCGGAGCTGTGTCACATACAGAAGTACGCAGATGACACAGCCATTGTTGGGTGTATCAGGGGTGACAGGGAGGAGGAGTGTCGGAGTCTGGTGGGGGACTTTGCTCTCTGGTACCAACTGCCTACAGCTCAACACTTCTAAGACGAAGGAGCTGGTCGTTGACTTTGGGAGGTCCAGACCAAGACCACGACCGGTCCTGCTAGAGGGAGTTGAGGTGGAGGCAGTTGAATCATACAAATACCTCGGGCTGGACAACACACACCAGCCACCTGTACAGGAAGACACAGAGCAGGCTGTACTTCCTGAGGAGACTGTGGTCCTTCAACATCTGCAGCAAACTGCTGTGGATGTTTTACCAGTCTGTGGTCACCAGTGTCCTCTTCTACACTGTGGTGTGCTGGGGGCAGCATATCAAAGAAGACACCCACAGGCTGGATAAACTGATCAGGCGGGCCGGCTCTGTGGTCGGCATGAAGCTGGACTCACTGATGACGGTGGCAGAGAGGAGGACACTGGACAAACTGCTGGACATTACTGAAAATGCCAGCCACCCCTTGCACACCGTCATCAGCACCCAGAGGAGCCGGTTCAGTGGAAGGTGCTCCTTCCCAAGTGTCGGACCAACAGACTCAAGGACTCCTTTGTGCCTCATACTCTACAACTCCTCACTAGAGAGGACAATACACACACACACACACACACACACACACACACACACACACACACACACACACACACACACACACACACACACACACACACACACACACACACACACACACACACACACACACACACACACACACACACACACACACACACCTGGACTTAAATTTACACCTGGTCACGTTGTCACTTTAACACTGGACTCAACACTGGCACAATTTATGGTCTTTTCTTGTTTATTTGACAAATGTTCTTATTGTTGTTATTATTATTATTGTTATTTTGTTGTCTTTATACTGTCTTTTTTCTTGCTAAAACTGCTACTGGAACTTTCAAAGTCATCCCAAAAGGATTAATAAAGAGAAGTCTAAGTCTAAAAACGTTATTTTTGGACCCAGGGTGGAGGGGTGAGGGAGGGACAAAGAAAAAGAAAAATAGGGAGGACAGCAAGAATGAGCTGAGGAAAGACAGAGAGAGGAGGAGGAGGAGGAGGAGGAGGAGGAGGAGGAGGAGGAGGAGAGACAGTTGCCTAAAGTTTATACTTGTGAACAGCAGGGCCGGCGTGTGTGTGTGCACATGGGGAACGTGTGGTAGGGCGAGTGAGAGAGTGACAGCAATTAGTATCAACTCTAGAATCATTGTGGAAGAAACAAAGTCCCCCCCCCTTTTGTGTTTCTGACCACGGCATGAAAAGTGAACCCACTCCTTGATTTCATGTTGTTCATGGATGAGGAGAACCAGGGTATGAGTCGGGGGGAAATGCAACGCTACCAAGCCACGGCCAAGCGGACCAACCACAGTTGTTGTTGCCTGCGTCGCCGCGACGTGTAGTTACATTGTTTGAGAGGCATGCGCAAACACACACATACATATTAGCTATGAGGATCAGGAACACATGGGGCAGTGGCAGAGCAGCTCTAGCTCCCTCTTGGTGGGCTCCCACATTGAGTAGGCTACTTGTTCCCTATGCCTGTGTCTCTCTCTCTTACACACCCCCCCACACCCCCCCGAGGGAGACCCTTGTCAGATTACAGCAGCCCAAACACCACACAGATGAGGGGAGAGGAAGAGAAAGAA
>JABXJD010000073.1:125000-327500 GCA_013375575.1 Percina caprodes
CTGCACTACATACTATGTATACTAACGTAGCTCGGCTTAAATTCTTTCAGGAAGACCTAACTTTTAATCGGTGCTCTCCTAAATAAATTCAGCTGTTATCTTAATAAATGGACTTTTTTGCTGTGTATAACTGTCACATATATGCAGCTAGTCTCTCCTAATTTACATATAGCTCAGCGTAAATTCTTTCAGGAAGACCTAATTTAATCAATGCTCTCTTCCTAAATGGAATCAGCGGGTGGAGGCGTTCACCTCCCTGCTTAACCAATCAGAATCGTACACAAAATGCAAAGGCCAATCACAGAGTCACCACCCTGCTTTAAAAATCTCTTCCTTCCTGTGATATCAGCTATCGTTGCAGGCAAAGAGTGCAACCCTCCACCCCCCCTTTCCACCTCCAGTCATCTACTCCAGCTGACCGGTCCGGAGCCTCCTTCGGTCTGGTCTTCGGGCTCCTTCGTCGCCACCACCTGTGTCTAGATTCCATCGGGGGGGTTCTACCCCTATATATAGATATACAAAATGTTCGTATAGCAATGGAGTCTAATCGCCAAAGACTTTGTACATTTATCAAGCTGTACAGTAAACCTCATTTGCATATCTGCAAACATGTCTCTCCTAATTGAATAAGAGGTGTGACGAGACATCCAGCTCACGAAACGAGCCACAAGACACGAGACTGGGTTCACGAGATCGAGACAAGACAAAATTTTAACACTATTTTATAGAAAACTTCTATAAAAGAAATAAGACTGGAAAATGAATGCAGATGTGAAACAAACATACATGCGATAGTGGATGTCTTAATTAGAGCCCGACCGATGTATGGGCGGGCCGATATTATCGGGTGATATTAGGCATTTCCCGATATATCTTATCGGCATTTATAATGGCCGATTTAAAAAAAAAAAAAAAAACGGACTGTCAACCTTGTTATGAGCGTTGGTGTTCCATAGTTTGTCCACCAGAGGGCGGTCTACAACATATATCGGCATATCGGATTTTTAAATAACCAAATATTCGTATCGGCCTAAAAAAATCCTTTATTGGTTGGGGTCTATCATATATTAACGTTACCTTCTAACAGCTGTATTCTCAATAACGTGACAATCTGAAAGAAACAAGCTGATTACAACTTGAGGAGTTCGAACTTCAAGAAGTAACGTCACCCAACATCTCTTAGAGCACCTTTAAAAAAAAAAAAAAAAAAGAAATTCGAATGGTATTATAGAGGAAGATTGACAGCTCTAATCTACAGTATGTCAAGGAGCATCATTGCTGTTCTGGAGGCTCGAGGCAAACTGATACACTGGCGTGTTATCATTTGAAATGTCACCCATCTGTATATCCATGCCACATATTCTTTGCACAAAGTGCAACAGACAGCAGTTAACAAGTGAATGCCTTTTGCACAAGTCTTCACATTGCGCCTGAGACTGCACACATTCAGCAGTTGTTTAACTGCGGGGATCAGGTAATACGCAGCAATCTCCTCTGCAATCATTCGGAGATTGGTGTGCAATGTTGTGATTATTGCAGGCCGTGTGGTGTGTCCCTGTGGGAGTAGAGTGGATGGGGAAAGCAGCCAACAGTTCTTGGTGTTCAGCAAACACCCACCCCTTTGTTCAAATCCAGAGCCCTCCAGATTGTGTCTGTTTGATGCAAATATTTTGTATTCAGTGACGAATTGAAATACAACTTTCCCATTCCTCATCTCACGGTGAACGCTCGCCAACAAAGCGACTTCCGTGCGTGTGAGAAACAGGTCGTGTGGTCGTAGCATCTCTGAAAATAGAAGCCTTCTCTGTCAGTTAAGGGAGAACATTTTAACAAATCCAATTGCAGATTACCACTCACATCACTGATGTTAAGTGTTTTCTCATTTGTGTAATAATAACCCCATAAACCCACACACCAATGAATGTTTTGGAGTAAGGTTAAACAGGGACTTCTGTGATCAAGAAGATTAACACTTTTTTCGAACTAACACCACCTTACTACCACTAGTTTTACACTACTTTTTGGAATCCATGGTCAATAACCCTCATTTGTATAAAATTATACCTAATATTTGAGTTAATAAAGCAGAAATTTTGAATAATTTTGACTAAGTCAAGATCAGAGGAACGACTGTTGAGCGGATGAGTCAGCATACTGGATGAGTCAGCATACTGATTTGAAACCCTTTCAATTTTCACCCGAAATTCAATAAAAGTGATTAATTGTATTTGCAAAGTGCGTTGCATGGAATCCATTTTTGTGGCAATTTAGTTAAAAAGAATGCCATATTTCTGATATAGACATTTTTAAAAGGGGTCAAATTTGACCTGAGGACAACTGGAGGGTTAAAGGGTAACTTTGGCTTTTTTTTTTCGACCTGGACCTTATATTCCTATGTTTTTGTATCCAATTCATAGATTTTTTTAAAGGGGCGCGGTGCAGATTTTGCCATTTCTTTGCCGTTTTCCCTATACAGCTTCCGAATAGATATTTGCCAGCTCCTGTGTTTACATGTATCTGACTCCTCCCTCGTCAGTCTGCCATTTCCTCTTTCTCTGTTCCTCCGACATTGATTTCCTAGCTTTCTGCTTTTTTTTAGCCAGCTTAGCCATGACAATAGTGTGAAAAACGCCATCACTCATGGGGTTTTCCCATAGTTAGAAGGTTCCTGAATGAGCGTATGTGTGCTGTGCCGTGAAGAAATTCGTTACATCGCGAGAGCTGATATCACACGATCCTTCACGACGCTAAGGCCAGCCGAAAGTTGCAACGGTGCTACAGGGGGAGGGAGATGACCAACATTCATCTCGAAAAAAGTCATAAAACCATTCCAATGACTCCGAAACTGTTCAGCTGATGTAAATTAAGCTTAAAAAAAACAAACGTAAAAACTCTACAGTTCCCCTTTAAAATTTGGTTGAGTATTAAAGCAAGGCCGACGCTGCAGTCTGCAGTAAATGGGCAATTGCGAACCTTCAATTTACGTCCAATAAATAAAAGTGCCGTTTTGCCACTGACATGCTCAGATTATTGTTCCAAGTGAATGACAAAATTATGGGACAGATCCTTACAGAGGTCGACCTGTTTTGATAACCCTTGTGTTGTTCTCCCGGACAATTATTTTGACTAATAGGTAAGATCAGAGGAAGGTACAGTTGAGTTTAGTCAGGGGTCCACCAAGATGGCGGTCGAGTAGGTACGTTATTGCCGAGCTCCTGCACAACAGTTTTCTTTTGGTGGAAAACTAAGAAATTCTATATCCTTACATTGTCGAACTGGTGTCTACACTCGTGGAAACGACCATATGTCATCCCGTGATAGAAAAAGAATGAACAAGAGTAAGAAGAACGTCGCTATCGAACTACAGGCAGGTAACTCTCTGTTAGCTTCGTGCCACGACTATGCTAGCACTAGCTCTATTTCGACGGTAGAAGTCTCCATGTCAGAAGATTTCCCCCCTCTACCTGTGACTCCGTGTGATTCCCCAGCTGCAAAAAAGGCTCTCTATGTAACTAAACTCGAGTCAACACCCCAGGATAACGTCGTTATTTCTACCCTTTCTCTGCTTATAAAGGAGCAGGCTGACTCCATAAAATTGCTGGTGTGTGAAAACTCCAAAAAAATTGATGGGAACAGCTGAAAATTGAAGGGCTGAAGAAAACTCTGGACTTTGCTTGTAGTGAACTAAAAGAAACACAACAGAAAGTAAAGAATGTTGATGGTCGTCTAATAGAGGAGGAAAAAAAAGTGGCGGCACTTCTAACCCGTGTGTGCGAACTGGAGACCTACTCCAGAAGATGGAATCTGAAACTCTACGGTGTGGCCGAAAACTCCACAGAAAACATAAAGGAGAAAGTTGTAGAGCTTTGTCATATTCTCCCAGATGAAAATAATAAGCTCCCAGCTGCGATCGACGTCGTTCATCGCATCGAAACCAACACCTGCCAGCTCTCGGCCCAGAGCAATTATCATCAGATTCTCCCAGAGAGCCTACAGAGATGCACTATGGAAGGCAGCAAAGAATCACTCCATCATGCGAGAGAACAAGCTCCGCTTTGTTGAAGATCTCCCTCTTCCTGTCAAGGAGGCCAGATTGAAATTGTGGCCTTTGGTGAGTAAGGCACGCAGTGAGGAAAACCTGCTTACTTTGTTGGAGCACGAGCCTTTATCGATGGGAAGGAAATCACCTAAATTACTGGTCTACACTGTCGGTGACTTCAACCACCTGAATGATGAGCACAAGATAACTCCATATCCCTGGCACACAGCCAAAATGAGTATCAGGCTTTTAGTTTATTTGTGTTACCTTATTATTAAGCCTGGACCTAAGTTTTGTTTAGAAAATGTTTCTGTTGGATATAATATATCTCCTAAAGAACATTTTTACTGGCCAACATTCAGAGAGACTATTTTTTTAAAATATGCTGGTCTTTTTCTTTTCTGTAATTCAACACTTAGACTTGATTTTCCACCAATAACCCTATTATCTTAAAGTGCAAGTTTATGCTCGGTATATCATTATTAGGTTACTTGTTTCGTGGGTATATTATAAGCTTTTCTAATTGCTAATATTTCATTGTCTATAGTTTCTGTTAATGCCAGGGGTTAAGAAATATTACTAAACGTAAAGCATTGTTTTTATTTGTTAAACAGCTGAACACAGATTTATCGTTTTGTCAGGAATCTCATTCAACTTCAAGTGATGTAAACTTTTGGAGAACTCAGTGGGGTAATGAGTTATGGTTTTCTCACTGCTCGGAAAGATCCGCTGGTGTCTTAACGATGAAGCAAAGATATAATGGTGACATTCTACACACAGATTCAGATCCAAAGGGCATTTTATTTGCCAAGTGATTTGTTTCAACAAGATTGTTTTAATTGTTTTCAATGTATATGGGTACAATTCTAATCTAGAAAACATCCAACTATTGGCTGACATAGAAAATAGACTCAAACATTGGTTAGCAAAGTTTCCAAACTCTCATATTTTGTTTGGAGGTGACTTTAATATTACTTTAAATTCCCAGATTGATAGGTGGCCACCTGCCCGTGATAGTGGTAGAAATACATACTTTAAGTTTTTCATGGAAAGATATGATTTAACTGACATATGGAGAGTTAAATTCCCGGATGTTTTATCCTTCACCTGGAGTAACAAAAACAAAACCAGACTTTCCCGTATAGACTTTTGGCTTGTGTCAAAAAGTATTAAAGAGCAAGATGTGTCAGTAAATATTCTTCCCTGCCCTCTAAGCGATCATAAAGCAATTTACATTTCTATTAAATTATTTCCCTCAGATGGTTGCAAAGCAAATTATTGGAAATTAAATAACTCCTTCTTAAAGTTGAGGAGGCAAAACAGAAAATCCCACAGTTAATAAAACATTTTTTTAACAAAGCTGAGATGGAAAATTCATTTAAAATTAACTGGGAATTATTTAAATATGAATCAGCCAAATATTTTAGGAAGCTGGGTAGCAATATTGCTAAATTGAGGAAATTAGAGGAACAAAAGTTATCACAAGTATATCAGTCCTATCTCAAATATCACCGGATGCTTTAACAGAGGGGAAAAGATAGAAATGCTTAATTTACAAGAAAACCTGGACAGAATATATAAAAGAAAGGCGGAAGGAGCTTTTATAAGGTCTCGGAAGCAGTGGTTAGAAGAAGGGGAACAGAATTCTTCATATTTCTTCAAACTGGAAAAATACCATGCAAAAGTTAATACCATTAATGAGTTGAGCATTGACAACTCTATAACTGATGATCAACAGCTAATATCTGTATTTTGCTCCTCATTTTACACAAAGCTATATACTTCAGAATATTCAGAAAATGATGCTTCTATATTCCTCAACTCTCTACATAACACCCCTCAACTTGACAACTCAGAAAGGGACCTTTGTGATCTCCCCTTAACTCTGACAGAGGTCACTGAATGTTTGGAACAATTAAAAGACAATAAGTCGCCTGGGACAGACGGTTTATCGTCTGAATTTTATAAACTTTTCTCCCTGCAAATGGCGCCCTTCTTATTGCAGGTATTTAACGAGCATATCAACCAATACATTACCTTGGAGTATGACTCAAGGGTTGATTACTTTAATCCTAAACCACGCAAGGATTTACTTTATATTGATAACTGGCGTCCTATTTGTCTTCTGAATAATGATTATAAAATATTGGCTATGATCTTTGCTAGAAGAATAAAGAAAGTACTAAACTCTTTAATTGATGAAACACAATCAGGATTTATGCCCAATAGGCATATCTCCAACAACATCAGACTAGTTTTAGATTTAGTTGACTATTCATACTTAATTTCAGAAGACAGCTTTGTTTTTTTTCTTGATTTCTTCAAGGCTTTTGATACAGTTGAGCATCGTTTTCTCTATCATTCTCTAAAAGTTTGGGTTTGGGGATTTCTTCTGTAATGCAATCAAAACTCTCTACAATAATGCAAATTGTTCTATTAAGCTTAAGCGGGTCCACGCCCAGATTTGATATCAAACGTGGAATTAGACAGGGTTGCCCTATATCACCCTACCTTTTTTTGCAGCTCAATTGTTGTGTGAACACATCCAATGTAGTCAATTGCAGGGTATCTCCATTGCTGATAAATCAATTATTTTAAGTCAACTGGCAGATGATACAACATTGTTCTTAAAAGACAGCTCCCAGGTTCCTCTAGCAATTACTATAATAGAAGTCTTCAGCAAAGCTTCTGGGCTCCGCTTAAATCTAAAAAAATGTGAATTACTAGCACTTAAAGATTGTGATGTTGACTTAATCGCTAATATCCCTGTGAAAAACAGTATTAATTACTTAGGACTTGTTATTGATAAAAATGAACTCCAAAGATGCAAGAATAATTTTACTCCAATTGTTGAAAAAACAAAAAAGAAATTCAACCTTTGGCTTTACGTGACTTATCATTAAAAGGCAGGATTCTACTCTCAAAGGCTGAAGGTATATCAAGATTAACATACGCTGCACTGTCTTTATATGTAGATCAACAAATGTGCAAACTATAGACAAAGTTTTATATGATTTTATTTGGAAAAACCGCACTCACTATCTGCGAAAGTCTGTTTTAATGAATGAGTACAGTAAAGGTGGCCTCAGTTTTCTAGACTTTACTACTTTAAATAACACCTTCAAAATTAATTGGATGAAACGTACTTAAATTGTCCAACCTCCTTGTGGAATTTTATTCCCCATTATGTCTTCTCCTCAGTTGGTGGTCTCCAGTTTTTGTTGATATGCACCTATAATATTGACAAAATTCCTTCTAAACTTTCCTCTTTTCATAAACAAATGCTGCTGGCTTGGTCTTTGATTTACAAGCATAATTTCAGTCCTCACAGGTTTTATATTTGGAACAACAGATATATTTTGTATAAAAACAAATCCATTTTCTTTCAGCAGTGGATTGACAACAACATATTGCTTGTAACTCAGTTACTCAATCAGCGTGGTCAGCTTTATAGCTATGGTGAGTTTATTCATCACTACGGCTTTCCTGTCTCTCCAAAGGAGTTTTCTATTGTTTTTGATGCAATACCCTCAGCTGTTATCGCACTCCTTAAAGGTTTTAATGGAGTCAATGTTCACCCTATACAGTTAAATGTGAAAGAAACAACTGTTGGAAATATTTGTTTCTCGCTACAGGCCAAAAACAAGAATAAGGCAATTCGTCAACTCTTTCAACGCGACCTTAGGAGTACACCTGCTGCTTTTTCGTACTGGTCTTCACATGTTGAAGAGATTTGTTGGGAAAAGGTTTGGCTATTGCCGCACAAGTTTTTAACCAACAAAGTTAAGGAGATATCCTTCAAAATGCTCCATAGATTCTACCCAACTAACCATTATCTGCAGAAAATGAAAAAGACATTAATATCAGCTGTACTTTTGTGGAGAACTAAATGAAACACTGGTTCACTTATTTTGGTCTTGCCAATATACCAAGAAAGTATGGAGCAGATTATCACATTTTATTGCTGTTCATATTTACCCTCAATTTACATTACATTGGGAAAATGTATTGTTTGGATTTACTCAACATGATAGAAAGCTTTATTCAGAGTATTACGATAAATTTAATTATTATTTTAACTAAATTTTATATACATAAATCGAAGTTTTTGAAAAAGAAGCCAAGCTTTTTTGAGCTGGCTGCCCATATTAAACAATACATAGTTTCCATTTCTACATGTAATAACAAGAAAGCTGTTAGATCATATGACCTCTGTAAGCTTTACAAAATATTTGTATGAAGTGTTTTGCTTGTTTTGTTTTTTTTTCTTTTCTTTTTTTCTTTAGTAACCCCCTGGCTCTTTTAGAACGTAGACTGTTAAGATGTACAGAAGATGTTGTTTCCTGCTGTATATCAATATTTCTCAATAAAATTTGAATTCTTCTAAAAAAAAAAAAAAAAAAAAAAAAAAAGAGTCTAGCATTAGCTACCTAGCAGCTGCAGTAGCAGAGCCACAGCACGCCCATCAAAACCTCTGTACTTCCAGTTCCAACCAGCTAACATAGAAGAAAAGGTAACATTTTAAAGCAGAAATTTCAAGAAAACATTACGATAAGCCGCACATGTTATTTCCGAAAGCACTTTTATTAAAAGCCCTGTGATAATGTTGAATAACATTGTCGTGTTGTGTCAAAGGACAGCGTTAACCTTTGTTGTTTTGTCAGGAGGCCTCCGGTTTACTGTGTTTCATTAGAAAATTATCAATGTAATTAGTTAGTAAACCTGAACTGCAAAGTCAACCTATGTTTAAGCATCAATAGAGTACGGTCGTGCCCTTAGATATAGCTAACGTTGACCTAGTTAGCTTGCTTATTACATTGCTTGCAATTATTGGGGTAAAATGATCGTGTGTTAAATAACAACAAATCAACAATTAGCTTATCTGCTACTATCACCATAGCTTTATTCTAGAAGCCTATGTTCTTTAACACCAAGATGATGTAGTAAATTCTAACTAATGTTAGCACCACCTAGTCAATTGCACATGGTAACCTTAGGTAACGTTAGTTGTCGTCAGTGAATGGTTTCCTTCCTATTTTATGTCTGCTACACTTCGACAACAATATACTTTAAAAACAGAGAAGAGCTAGCTTTCTGTGCTAGTTATAGCTAGCAACATAACTGCCAAGCAAATAACCAGTAAATTAGCCAACTAGGTGTGTGGCACTGTTTTGCACTGTGTCATTTATTGTCTGACAGACACAGTGAAGCGTCAGAGCATCAGACTTACTTGTACTTACTTACTTGTACTTGTGTATTTTGAGCATCAATTTTCTGTGCTACAAAATACTGCTGCATGCAATATAATATACAATTGTGATGGATCAGAAATGTAACATCATATAGTTATTTCCTCACTTGAGTTAGTTACATTGTATTTTAAACCCTTGGTAGAATTTCACACAGAATAAAATATATATAATAAAATATGAATTACTTAAGAAGTCCTTTTTTGTTTTTACTCACTCAAGGAAAGCACCATAATGGAGGCAACATCTTCCCAGCTGGACCCAGATCTAATAAGGGAGGTTCTTGAATGCCCTATCTGCCTGGAGACCTACAACCAGGATCAAATGAGGCCCAAACTCCTGCAGTGTGGACACACAGTGTGCCGGCAGTGTCTAGAGAAGCTGTTGGCTAATACTATAAATGGTGTGCGCTGCCCCTTCTGTAGCAAGGTGTCCCGTATGAGCAGTATCTCCCAATTGGCCGATAATCTCACTGTGCTCAAGATCCTAGATTGTACTACATCCTGCAGTGCTGCTACTGCTGCCCTAATGTGCAAGTCCTGCTGCAACCGCCTACCACGACAGTACTGCCATGATTGTGCTACAGTCCTATGTGAGCTCTGTAAAGGGGAGGGCCACCTGCATCAAGGCCATTCAGTCCAGCCAATTAGGGTGGCTGCTGAACAGCGTAAAGAACTAGGTGGCAAGCTGACTTCTCTCCGTGATGTTATGGGTGATATTCAGAAAAAAAAGACAGCTATTGAAAACATATCCAAGTCCTTGAGACTAAAGTACCAGGCATTGCAGCAGGACTATACTTTAGCTGAGCTACGTCTTCAAGAGGAACTCGGCAGGTCTCGAAGGACATTCACAGCTTCCATGGCAGAAGTGGACAAGCTTAATGGGCAAGTGCTGGAGGAGCAGACGTATCTCCTCAACATTGCGGAGGTAAAAGTGGTGTCACGCTGTGATTATCTGAGAATGCTGGTGAGGCAGAGCGATATTGCTTTGCTAAAGGATGATGGTGAAGGCAATGATGATGAAGAGCTGGATTTAAGGAGCAGCTTGCCCATCATGTTTCAGCTGCAAGAGCCAGTGCTGGTCAGAACAGAGCACTCTAAACCTGTAGAAGTGGGCCAAGTGACCACACATACTTATACTGTCAATACAGAGGATGAGGAGAAGGGTTTGGAGATAGCACTTGAGGGTTATGTAGAGAGTGAAGCTAAGACAATAGGGGCTACTGGTGGTGGAAGGGGGGCAATGGATCATTACCGAGACATTGACATGCTTGCAGCTGTAGAGGATGCAGCATGTGGTTCACCAGGCAGCTTTAAGTCAAAGTCTATGGATGCAGGTGGGGGATCACCTGGAGGAGCTGGGGCAAATGCTGGGCCGCCAGTCTGCCAGTTTGTGAAGAAGATGGGCTGCAAGGGAACACTACCTGGCATGTTCAATTTACCAGTCAGCATCTGTGTAGCACAACAAGGTGAGGTCCTGGTGGCTGACCGTGGCAACTACCGCATCCAGATATTTAATCGCAAAGGTTTCCAGCGTGAAATTCGCCGCAATGCCAGTAGCATCGACAACTTTGTCCTGAGCTTCCTTGGAGCTGATCTGCCTAACCTCATTCCCTTATCCATTGCTGTCACTCCTCAAGGCCTGATCGGGGTCACTGACAACTATGATAACTCAGTTAAAGTCTACACTATGGATGGAAACTGTGTGGCTTGCCATAAGAACCAGCTGATTAAACCCTGGGGCATTACTGCAATGCCGTCAGGTCAGTTTGTGGTTTCAGATGTGGAAGGTGGCAAGCTGTGGTGTATCGCAGTGGACCGCAATCTAGGTGTGGTCAGCTACAATCGATTGTGCTCTGCTGTGCGGCCAAAGTTTGTGACATGTGATGCGGCTGGAACAGTCTATTTCACCCAGGGCCTAGCCTTGAACTTTGAAAAACGTCACAATGAGCCCCATCTGGAAGGTGGCTTTTCTATTGGCTCAGTGGATGCAGACGGCCAGCTAGGCAAGCAGCTCAGCCATTTCTTCTCAGAGACGGAGGACTTCCGCTGTATCACCGGTATGTGTGTGGATGTCAATGGGGATTTGCTGGTAACGGACAGTGGCAGGAAAGAAATCCTCCAGTTTCCCAAAGAAGGTGGATTCAAAATTCTTATCCATGAAGGGCTGACCTGCCCTGTAGGAGTGGCCACCACCCAGAAAGGACAACTGCTTGTGCTGGATTGTTGGGACCACTGTGTCAAGGTCTACACATACATTCAAAGGAGGCACTCCTCCACTTCCTAGAGGACCTATCCAGTCTTTTTGCACATGAGAGGTTTAGTGTATGTGTTGGTAGGTGTGTATGGAAATTTGGAAAAGGTTATCCGTCACTTTAGTTTGGCTGCATTCCAAACAAGTCTCACTCCAGCATTCATTGAGTTAATAAATTAATATTCCAGTCAATTTGGTTTAACTGACTTTCAATTGAATACCTCAAATTAAAAATATGCTACTTAATTACTTGATTATTGGAACAGATCACAACACTAAAAACAGACCTTGCAATATTTTACCTCAAAGAGTACAAAGTTTTGCATTAAGCAAATGAAGCCATTAATGTCAAAGCTAATGCAGGCACAAATTATAGATGATTCCCTTCCTCTGTTTAACGGCTATATCCACCATTTAGCCTCACTGTCTGTGATGCATGGCTTTCACTGATCTGGCTCAGCTTTGCCAAAGAGAAACTGGACGAAGAAGAACTGAAAAATGTAATTACATGTCAAATTAAGCATACCAAGGCTTTTGCCCTGTGAAGCACTTTATTATTGACACAACACTGTTTCTTGGTTTTAGTAGCACAGACTAACATTGATCTTGCTGAATGCAGCTGCCAGCTTTAAAGTTTACTGAGCAGTTAGATAATGGCAAAATGCTAACCAAGTATCAGCATTCATTTAATTACATTTAGTAACATTCAGGGAACATTAAGTGTGAGAAACTTAAGTTACCTACACAATAGAGTTGAACAACAACATGATAGGCTGCGGAGGAAAGCTGAGTAATATAGGGCAATGGTGAAATGTCTTTTACTGGGGTTCTGTGGGTTAAATGTTGTCAGAATTATGGTTACAGATGTTTAATTTGCCGACCACATAATCATTATGTCCCGGTACTTATTAATACTGCCTATCTAGCCTGTGTGCTGTGTATTTTGGAGTAGCAGATCAGCATAATTTCATTTTCATTTCTTTTTCATTTTATTATTTATCGCAAACAATCGACAATGTTACAAAAGAAAAAAGAAAATTAAAACCACAAAATAAAACAATCAGAATTTACCAAAAACCACAAAAAACAAAAATGACTAATTACTTTTTTTATAGCAAATATTACTCAAATCTATTGTCTGATCATCAAACACTTTTCTCTGTAAGTTATTTAATTCATTGCTCTCCCAGTGACATCCCAGCTACAGCCTTACTTATGTCACTAGGCGGCAGGTTGAGGTAACAATCTGGGAATTATTGTCATCTGCCCCGGACCCTATTCTAGCTGTTCTGCTCAGTCATACATACAGTATCACTACAATTTCAGGCGCTACATCTCCTTCTGCTTGTCATTTATTTAACCTGCACTGTTAAAGTTAGCTTTTGATCATAAAACACAGTAGCTCCTACTTCTCAGACAGAACTGAACCTGGAAGGCTCTTAAAATGTTAAGGCTCGTTCTTACCTATCCCAGACGGGCTTACCTTCTGGCGTCACACAATCATCTATAAAAAAAACCTTTTGTTACAATATCAAAAAAGCCAACACTAAATAGCTCCCAGACCATATTAAGCGTTAGGGGTACAGCAGGCATCTACAACTTGAATAATGTTTACAAACTTTGTTCAAAACTGCCTTTTATTCCAGAGAACTCATTCCATGCCATTGTTTCCTCACGCCTGGCCTGTGGTTACACAAATCTTTTTCGGGATCACTGGCAGGAGTGTTCAGAATAGCACTGCTAGGATAATGAGTGAAAAACTCCAGCATCACACACCAAACCTGGCTTTGTTACACTGGGATGTTGGATCTGTGTTGCTATGTTTCCCTCAGGATTTTATTCAACACTACACAACTTGCAACCTGGGTTCTTCAGTGTTGGCAGATACAGTAAAGACAACGGCTTTATACAGTCTTTTGCAATTTTGCGGTAGTCAATACTAAATTCATCTATATCCGCATGCATTTAATTAATTTTTTTATTATGTAGCTTTACTGGATTTCATAGTTCATATTAATAATTAGAAATGTAATGCTTTCAGTTAAAACAACAAAATACACCTTTTTAATAAAAAATATTTAGCAGCCTAAATTTTGGGAATTAAGTTAATCATTGAAATGCACCCATGTATGTAACATACTATGTCCATAAATACATAAGTAGTAAATATGCCTTCCCGCCAATACGTATCTTCCAGTCCAGATATGCTCATGAGAGCATATCATATACTGACTCAGTTCCAGCCTTAAAAATAAAGTATGTCACAAGGCTGACCTTAACTCTGCACTTGGAGCTCTACATACAGCCCACATACACATATCTAAGGATCAAGCATTTTTGTAAACAAGTGTAGTATTTCTACATAAAGTGATAAGGAGTAGAAAACAAGTAGAACTGAATCTAAGTATCACGTGAAGTCTGTCACAGTCATTTCCTTGTGCTTTTTTATTTGACATGATGTATTATTTTATTGTTAGGCCATGTTATATTAACACTAAATCAATAGATTGTAATTCAAGATCGTCTCAGCTGCATGTCAACCTTGCCATAAAACATTTAAATTCAGTGCTTTATACATGGTCACTAGAAGTAGTTATCACTAAAGAATATTCACAATTTACTGTGACAGAAAAATGCATAAAATGCGAGTGTCCTTGTGTCAGTGTGCTAAACACCATCACACCATCTGTTTTATTCCGATATTAGAGAGAAGTTATTTCCTTGCATACTTCTTCAAAGTTTATTAATTTATACCATTGGATCAAATACTGCAATGTGTCAATGAACCAAACTCATATGTGTTATGTCCTTTGGAGCCTGTGAATGTGTTAAACACAGTACAGACATCTCTGTCTAATCAAATTCATGTTTGTATTGTTGATTATCTGAGTGCAATAAACATTTATGAACAACTTAAATATCAGTAGCAGTTTTTCTTCATGCCATTCTAACATTTGTGTTATGTGTGCTCAATTATCAAATGTGTCTTTATAAAATTTTCAGTTTTCTGTGTGACCATAGTCAAAGCAAACCTCACCATAATTTTTGAAAGTAGCACAGGGTGATAAGGACAAAAATAATGATACAATAATTTAAGCTTTTGAAACCCAAGATGGGTGTTAATTTTCAAAAGCAAGAAGCTCCTTTATGGCCTTGTCATTTCTTTAAGTCAGTGGTGGAAGTATTATCCTTCATTATAAAGTATATATATATATATATATATATATATATATATATATATATATATATATATATAGTTAAAGTACAGATGCTTTAATAAAAAATAAATAAAGGTATTCATGTTGCAGGACAGTCCCTGTCATTATTATTATATTATTGAAATAATATTGAGGCATCAACGTGTAAGCATTGTAATGTTGTATTTGTAGTGTAATGTGGTTAGTTTGATCTGTCACAACGTTTTTTTTTAAGCCAATCATAGGTTCTGTATGTTAAATCTTTATCTCTTACACAAATGCACCCATATTATAGAGGCCTAGTCCTTGATGCAACGGCCGCAGGTTCTTGGGGCCCTTCGCTGCATGTCATTCCCCTGCTTTCTCCCCTTTCATGTCTAAATCTGTCCTATCTAATAAAGGCCTAAAATGTCATCATAAATCTTTAAAAAATAATTAGCAGCTAAATATATACACAATACCCTCCAAAATATAGTGAGTGGAGTAGATGTAAAGAGTAGCAAAAATTGAGATAATCTAGTAAAGCACAAGTAGCTTAAGGTTGTAAACTTACTCAAATACCTTCCACCACTGTTAGTGTACTACTGAATACAGCATTTTCTTTCAGGTCAACTTGCACTCCAGACCAGAGGCATGCTCATCATTAAAACCACCTTGTGTAAAGAAAAATTCCTTCTTTTAAGGGGGTGGGGGGGTTGTTCAATCCTGGCCTCCTTCACCTAAAATCAGTTTTTACTTTCTTCTTACAAGGTGAGCAAGTCCATAATGATATGTATTTTGAAAACCAGGTCTGAATCGAAGGCATTGAATGGCTAAGCTGAAAATCAGCACTTGGATCATGAAAAAACAGGATTAAAAAACACCATTTAAATGGAACAGTGGTGCAAGATGCTTTTGGGATGTTAAGTTACACTGATGCTTAATTCAATTCATGCAGCTTATGCTGCTTTTTAACCAGGAGGCGTATTAAGGCATGATAAAGTATTTAAAAATAACCTAGTTTAATTCATAGTCAGACAAAGTAATCCCCTTCCTGTTAAACTACAGTAAATCCTGCTCTACTTCTGTTCCCTGTGAAATGGTATTCGGTTGATTGCTTTGATTTAGGAAAAAGTTATTTTGTCTTGGTTACATTTGAATGTAGCCCAAAGTTATCACAATTTTAACATTTTCTCAAAATATGGTCTGCTCATCTCCATACACACTTGGAAAAATGTCCAATGATATGTCACATAAACCTCAATATATAGAATGTGAGGATGGCATCTCCATTCATTCCTCTAGAATTCAGCCTTTATACATTATTTCCTTCCTGTCTGTCAGCATGCTCACCTTTCTGGTACTGCAGCCAGAGCTGCTGCTGGGCCTTCTTGCTGGGGAAGTAGATGCTGCAGCTGAGCTCAGAGCCATACAGGGCCTCAGACACATAGTGGCTGCCATATTGCTGGAGAAAAGTCAGGAGCTCCTCACGTGTGCTCTCTGCTGACAGTGTCTTCAGCACCTTAGAAAAGCCTACCAGGTCAGGAAGGAGAGGGAATGATGATTTTGTTAGAAGGATGGGTTGAATATTAAGGTCAGCCATTTGATGTGAGTGGATTGTTAGAAATGCACAAGTATCGTCAAAATCAGGATGTATCAAGGGCAGACAGATACACAAATAAAGAGATTGAAAGACAGATAAGACTGAAAATATGTAGAATATACATCATAACATTGACCTGTAGACAAAGTGATGGAGCTGAGTTTGACTTTGTACAGATTGCTGCGCACTCTCCACTGTTGAACCATAGGATAACCCACTGCCTCACTGAATTGAGCATCCCCTAAGAAAGACAGAAACAATGTAACAAGGAGACAAATTAAGGCAGAAGGAGAGATGCAAGAAAGACAACAAACACAACAACTAAAAACTAATTACAAAAACTGATTCATTAAGAGGACCTGCAATTCAAAATAAATGAATACTTAAATACAATCCATCATTTCATTTGAACCATTTATTGCAAATCTACTGTACTGGTATCCATTAGTGCCTTAACATCATTTATTATCACGGCCCATATCCCAGCTGCTCCCCGATCAATGGCAGATATATAGCACAACTCCAATTGGATTGCTGACATTAGAAGTAGGAGCAATCTCGCCTTTCTCTACAATTCGATTACCAAACTTTCACGCTACTTTAGAACTAAAGCCACAAAAGTGAAGCGCAAGGGGAAAAAAATAAACTGCTTACGGGAACCTTGATCCTGTGCCACTGGAAAACGTTTTACACCTGAGACATTGCTGCACGCTGAAAAACGCTTAGTTTGTGTGTGTGTGTGTGTGTGTGTCCAATTCTGGTGAAAGCAGAACCCAAGTAAAAAATCTCAAGGGTCAGTGTGGATCAAATGCCAATTTATCTAATGGAGGGATTATGGAACAGATGTGCAGTTGCAGGTTTCAAGCCAAATATCTAAGTGACTCTGTTCCCCCACAAGATGGGGTGGAACAGTCGAGGAAAGGATAAAACAGCGAAACGGGAGTTTACAAGGTCCAATACACACGTGTATTGTAGTGTGTGTGGGCATGTACATGCATAATTCGTGTGAAAGCATTTTGAGATGGAGTTTGGGGTTTAACGACACAATGACAAATGATCTTGCACAACAACA
Source organism: Percina caprodes (assembly GCA_013375575.1). NCBI lineage: Eukaryota > Metazoa > Chordata > Actinopteri > Perciformes > Percidae > Percina > Percina caprodes. The sequence continues at coordinate 142,393 of JABXJD010000073.1, forward strand.
ACAAAAAACACATTCACAAAATGTTTTTATATTTAAAACATGTTGTCACTTCTCTCTGGACAAATGTCACATGACAGAGACATAACTGGGTTTTTTTCACAGACAACATTTGTTTAATATGCTGCTGTGTTCTTCTCTTCTTTAGAGAGTCATATTGGTTGTGGTTAGTTCTGAATTAATTTAGCCAGTGATCATGAATGGCTCATAGAGAGATAATAGACCGAAAACTCACAACAGGAGAGATAGACAAGGAAAAAAGGCCATATCCTCAAACACACACTCTCACCTGTAAGGAGCTGCAGGTTGGGCAGGGGCTCGGACAAAACCCCTCGACATTGTTCCTCTACTGGTAACGGGATGACCATGAGACCATCGGCTAACTGGGGAAAGTCCTTGATGAAGTTGTTGTCCCTGAAAAAGATGAAAAGAAAGAAAGGAAAGGCAAACATTTTGTTCCATTTAGTACCAAAAGGTAACAAGTTGTAGTGACTACCAAGTATCACATCTCTAGTTTATCTGAAGGTTGTGTTCAACAGTCAGGGGTGCAGCTACACATTCTGAACTGCATGAAAACAACTCAACAACAGTCCACAATAATATCTACAGTCCTGACATGTTCCAGTGCCCCGTCCAGCTTCTGGCCTTCTAAATCATTCAGAGATAGGGATTTGGAGATTTTGCTGTTTTTCCGTATTGCAAGTTCTGCTATGATAAGGTTTTATTCACTGATATGTTTTCCTCTGCTTCACAGGAGGTTAGAATTAAGGTGCTAGGCTAATTGGTGGCTCATCATTATTAAGGAAATATTTAAACACATAAAAGTGTAGAAGCTGTTTCTTGCTGTTATTGTAATCCGTTCCATCCACGAGTGACAGAAATGAAAGACTTCATCACTGGTTGTATCAACATCAATAACGTGTACAAAGCCAAAACGTACGTACGTGCGTGTGTGTGTGTGTGTGTGTGTGTGTGTGTGAGATGCCTGGCTGAAAAATAAAGAAAACAGCTGTGCCCCCGAGTTTGAGGCCAGGGAAGAGCTGCAGGCAAAGATAGGACAGACCCCCTAGAATCTCCTGGAATGAATGTAATGTGAAAGGAAGTGTGAGGGAAGGGTAGAAGTAGAAGACCCACATTCTGTTCCTTTCTAGTGAGAGGAAACAGTGATCACCCATTAATGCACACAGAGTTGATATGTTTGAATGGATGCTCAAAACATGTTCCCAGCTGTTTTCATTTTCCCATCTATTTGTTGCCCTATGCTATATTACGGTGAACAAATCACTTGCAAAATAAATATTAGTAGTCTTGCAAGTAGCGAAAAAGTGCATGTTCCACTCAATTCTTGTATAGTAGATGGACCTTTCTGGTTGATCCAAAGCAGTTGCACATTTCCTGTCAAAAAGATGAGTTGTCTTGCTGCATTCTAAAAGCATGGCAAGCAGCAGCAACCTATTTCCCATAATCCACTTTTATGGGACCAAGTCTCAGAGCACAACCTTGTGCCACAGAGACTCTTCTTCATTTCAGTTTTTCATCCTGTTCCTTTCTTTCTTTCTAACTCTTTGAGTCCTCTAACCACAAAGCCTGTTAGACGCAATCACAGCCTTAGTGTTACAATGCACCGGTGGAAGGATTGACTCAAGGGCAGAGGATGAGAGGAGAGAGGGAGAGAAGAGGTGCTGTAAAAAGATTACTGTGGCTTATGGTCACAAAAAACATATTGATTGCTAAATTAAATCAGCCAGCTTCACGCCGAGGCTCAGAGAACCTTTGGTGGCATGTGGACCAAGATGATGTGTAGCTTTATGGATTTTCAAGCCCAGATGTGGACTGTCCTTGACACGCTTCATGGAGTTCCCCTTTTTTTTGCCACTTTGCTCACAACACCCATTCACATTGTAACGTTACAACAAAGACAGTATAAAAGAGTGTTCACTGCAAAGCTGCTCAAAAGAAAACTGATGGATAAAAAATAAAGAGTAAAGACAAGAGCCTCGGGTCTTTGCAGTGTCTGAGTGCATATAAAAATCTTTAAATGTCCTTAACCTTCTCCTTCTTCTACCCTTGAGGAAAAATCATCTAAGGCAAGTGTAGATTGTTGGAGCATCTGTCCATTTTTGCACAGGTAAGTAGTAAGACATGAAATTCAGAAGAGTCAAAGTGTCAATCCTGAAGATTTCTTTTTACGTGGTCCTGTGAGACCACAGTTCCTTGGTCTGAGTTTGTGCGTTTGTGCGTGTGTGTGTTTGTGTGTGTGTCTGTGTATTTATGTATATGTGACAGGAAGGGAGCTTGACGCATCTATTCTGCCGACAGCTCATTAAAAGCAGAGGCATTTATCTAGATGACTACAACCCAAACATACCAATGTCGTTAACAAGATGAGCCGGTTGCTTGTGTTTCAAAAAAGATCACCCCAATCAGCTGACCATGGCGAACTTATCTCACCTAGGAGCAACAAATTGACATTCAACTTGACTTAACAAGCTAAAGCTTAACAAGCAGCAAACTTATAGAACTTCCTCAAGGCAGACATCTGACTTTTTAACACAGGTATGTCATTAATAGTCAATGCATTCTTAGGTGCTCCAGGGACATGGTAATCTGTGTGCTAACCCAATGATATCGCTTACTGAGACTTACACGAAATAGAGCCATTATTATTCATCATTATTAGTTGCACCTGTGCTTTTCCTACAAGCACACGTCAAAAGGTCTGCTGTGAGTAAAGATCTATAAAAGAACAGCTACCAGTGTGAATTTGACTACCCAGCTGGATAATATGTTTTTTTTTTTAATCTACTATATTATTTAGAGTTTATTATAGCTGGAGTTGTTGTATATGCTGGTTGTATTCACTCTTAACCAAAATAGCATTTACACACAAAACAGGCCTTTTTTAAAGCAGACATTTTGACTTCTCATAGTAAAGCACAGGTGTTTTTAATTGCATTTAAGAAATACAGAGACAATTCTGGGAAATACGTGAACATTGATACCACTCTCTCATGTCTGTTCAATGTAAGGCTAAAGCTAGCAGCTGGTTAGCTTAGCTTAGGCAAATGGCCAGAAATGTCTAAACACATTATACCTTGTTCTTTTATTTAAAATGTACAAAAGCCAGCATGTAAAAACAATTCACCATATCCATGTAGATCTACAAAATATAACAACTGAAACACTCTCTTATACAGTACCTTTCACAGTGATAACATATTCATGTTCATTCTCCTGTTTCAAATTTCTAATTTGACTGCTCCAAATCCATTAAATTATCTTTTTTAATCAGTTCCAGCTCTCACAAGCAGCTCAGGCCAGAGCTGTGTGTTCATACTGCCACTAATGAGGACTAACACAGGTGGCTTTAACAGTAATTGAACTTTACCCAGGATTCAATTTGCTGAATTTAAGACATAACATTTTTTAAACCAGGATTAGCTCTTCTAGATTAATCTAAAGTCTCAGGTACCTGGCCAATTATTTTATACACACTCACCTACACAGCCTGACCACACTTAATCTCCAAACCACCACACCACACTTGCTGGGGCAATGCGAGCAAACTTGTGTATTTACTCATGTTTCATTCAGTACCCATGTGTGCTTATTAACGGCAGTGGACACTCGGCTCCCTCCTAGCCAAACAGGCCTCCAATCCTACTTGAACCTACAAGTGGCCAACTCTTCCCATTTAAATGTGAATCTCTAAAACACACAATTTACAAATTGAATCTGGTGGTACAAATATTCAAGGCCAGCTATATTTTAGATCCAACTCTTGTATTTCTCCTCTCCCTCTTTCTCTCATGTCTCTTCCTGCCTTCTGTGTACATTTCGATTCAAACCACAGTAAATATACATCTGAATATTAAAGTAAACTGAGCATTTTGTGTGTGTTTTACAGGCTGTCATCAATGTCAGTATTTCTATCTATATAGTGTTATATTGTTCGCTGTTTATTTAGCTGAGTCCCCAGCGATAACCCTTTTTTCATTTGCTCTCTGCATCCCTTCCGTCTCTTATTCATTATCCCAGCTACACTTGCTCTCTCCTCCAAATCACAGGCATTCTGGTGATAGGTGCAGATAAGAGCTATGCTATCTACAAGTCAATTTAGAAAACGGTTTTCGTGCCTCTCTCTGTGTGTTTCCATGTGTGTCTGTCTAACTGAGTTTATAATAGGCAGGAGGGCTATCAAGTCACCTAATTTCAAAAGCCTGTGTCTGTTTGTGGCTGAGAACATGTGCTAATGCATAGGTTTGACTGAGTATATAACTGATATTGAGTGGTACTTATCTAAACATTGTCCGAGGTAATTGGCTCTTGTGCTGTTTTGTCCGTGTAGAAACCTTATCCTCTCACAGCAGAACTGATTGGAAACATACTCACTACATTCGTAGTTCATTATCAACAACCTCAAGGCTCATCTAGTCAACAGATAGGCTACTGGTGGTTTCAATGGCAATTCTCTGGTTCCTTCATGTTTTTTTCCTGTCACATTTTCCTTTACCCGCTGCCAAATAATACCAATAATGAACATATGAGCTTTGGCTGAACACTTTGGAATGCTGGAACCATAGCAGTAGGCTATATATACCATTTAGAGTGAACATTGTATCAACTACCAGTGACTAAGTCTAGGTCTACTCTACGGGTTTGAATCAGCACACTCTGGTATTCAGAAATCCGATCTTACAATTGTGGGACAGCCAGCCCATTAGTTCAGAAGATAATTTATAGTGCATCCATAGTTTTTAGATGATTGTACCTCTTGGCTTCGAACAGCTCCCCAAACAATGAGAAAACTGTTTCAGCAAACTGTAAGCCATGCAGGATGCTCTTTTCCAATAATTTAGAAGCTGCTTTTGTGGACTGATGCAAGCACTAACAAAGACTGCCTGATTCCCAGAGGAAACTAGTATTGAATATACATACAAAACCTGGTGCCAAGCAGCTTGCAAAAGCTATTTTCTGATTATCAGAGTCACTGTTCTGGCTCACCTGCTAATTGAGCATGTGCAACCTTCTTCACAGGTCAAGGCTGAACGAGGAAGTAGCTCTTGAAAGAGTAAAATACACTAACAGAAGACAGTTTGAACAATGTTAATGTTCACTTGCAAAATAAACTGTTTATAGCAATTAACTGAATTTGTGTGCAATGCATCATGAAACACATTGTTAAGATGCCATATCTCAGCAATTAACATTAACTTTTGCATCATGAGCAGAAACTCTAAAGAACCATCAATTAAATAAATAAATAATGTGATGTCAAACAAAAAACTAATATGTTTGAGTTGAGGTTATGCCTCCTAAGTTAAGAATAAGGATGCAATGCAGATGAGGCTTAGGTTTAAGGAACTAGAATGATAACATTGTATATACAAACACAAGTGCTAACAAGCTAAACTTTAATATAGATATAAGTTAGCAATTGTGAACCAAGGTTGGTGGAGTTGAAGGCCAAATATATTTACCGATCCAAATTTAATGACTGTCTATTACTTTTTATTAGTCATACTCCGTTCACACAATCCTGTCAAATGATCCAGCACTTAACTGCATCCTGCCACACTTTAGTGACCACTTACAGCATAACACTGGAATGCAGATGCTATGACACCATGAAATCAGAGATTCTGCACTTTCAGTAATGACGAATAAATAACTAAATGAATGATAGGAAAAGAACAATCATGACCTTCACCACTAGAGGCTGCTCTTTATCTGTGCCAAAGAAAAGACTAATGGCATCAGGAGGGCCAGGGACATCAGTGCTTCTGTGTGTTTATGTCACTGCACTTCATGTGCAGCCTGCAGGGTTCTGTTGTTGTGCTCTGTTGGACTCAAAGGAAAAAAAAAAACAGATTTGGTGTGTTGGATGGCACAAACTGGTTTGTGGGATAGTCCAGAGTAATGTTAAGAGAGAAAATGTTAAATCATTAACTGCAAGACATGTTGCTCCCTCAGCAATTATGTTCAGTTAATACACAGGAGCGCACATAATAATTAAATTACGCAGTACCAACAACAACACTTCTAGCTGACGTGTGTGTTTGACGCAGCATTTGAGGGGTCAGGTTAGGCACAGAGCTGGAGTTCAGAGGTGAGCTGCTGGCAGAAGACAACATTTCCAGAATGTGTCAGATAGGAAGTGATTTGCAGTAGTGACTGAGGTGGAAAGATTACTTCTCCACTGGGATGCCAGAGGAGAGAAGAAGTCCAACCTGTGGAGGGGTTGAAGAGTCAGGACAGGTTAGAGCGATGGCCAGTTTACCACAGAGAAGGGAGGGACAGTGAAGAAGAAGCTGTTGAGTATGAGAGTGTGGGGTTGAATGATGATCTGGAGACATGGTAAGTGCTGTGCCCTTGGTAGCCTTGTAGGCTAACAACAGTACTTTGAACTGTATGTGAGCAGCCACTGGGTGCCAGTGCAGTGCAGATAGGAGTGAGGTTATGGTGGAGAATTTATGGTGGCTGAAGACAAGCAGGGCTGCAGCATTCTGGGTAAGTTGAAACGGTGTCAGAGTGGATACACAGACCAAGACCAAGATGAAGGAAGAAATGACTTTGCTTGAAATATAGAGGGAGATCATGTCTTGCTGGATTGATAAGACAATTTTTTTTTATGAGCGATCAATCTTTCAAAAACAACTGTCGAAACAGCCCCTGCCATTAAGCGGATCTTGTGACTGCAAGTAGAAGAAAACAAGTTAACAACTAAATGGGAAAAGACTGGTAAATGATGCTGACAAAAGCTGCCTTGCTGATTTGCCAACACATTGAAAATAAAATGAAACATTATGAAAAAAATTCTCTTCAATGCTTCATCTATCTAGTATTTTTTTTAAAGATACCATGGAACAGCTGCAAGTGGATAATACCTGTACTGCTCATGTGGTGTGCGTTCATCAGTGGTCTCATCCCAATCTTCTCCTTCCACATACACAAGTCAGAAAACAACTAACAGAAAACGTGACATCCAGCATGACACAGCTTGTTTGTGATTTCTATGGTTGCCATGCTGTTTGGATTCATCCCTAAATGGGATAATTACACCACATTTGAAAGAGAAGTGTGCAACAAAAGGCAGCACAGATGAATGAAAGGGCCTTGGTCAAAACAGTTGTCTCTACCACAACATATGCACAATATGCAAAAATTAAAAGAGAGCCTAGAATGTTGACTTCAGTTTGAATCCAAAGTTATTGTTATTCAGCATCATGCAAAGGCAAACTGGCTGTGTGAAATATGCAGGCTGTGTGATGTATTGGCAAAATGATGGAATTTGCAAAAAGTTTATAGTCAGCAGTTGCAGTACACCACAAATGACTCAATTAACTGCCCGTGCAGACAGTTTGTACTTTATTAGCCCTGGTTTTTAGACATCGGTCTCTGAGATTGCTGTCCATGACCCATGGACGGGGAATTTAATTTAATTTGTGTCAAAAACAAAAACCATATTACTTTACCTCATAACCTGTACAGAAAAAGTAGTGCCTGTGAAAAACTGTGTTGCAATTTTTGCTTGCAATTTACTTGAACCGACCATTTAATAATTAAAGGAAGATAAAACTTCAAATGTAAGACATTCACATTTATTATGAAATAAATGTATTATACACAAAGCCATATAATCTCTGAATTAAACATTTAAGGTCCATCACATTATGAATCAATCCAACTGGCTCTCCTCCTGTCATTTCCTACCATTACTTTAAAAATGTTGCCACACTTGCCCTTGAGAACTTGCTACCAATTTGTTGGCGGAACAATCAAAGATTTATGAGAGCTGGGCTGTGTAGCCGATCCAATTGCATGTAATATGCTTAATAGCTGTAATATCTGTTATTTGAATAAACGCTTGGTGCGAGTTGGGCCTTGTCGGATGACTCATAACAAAGATAAAGCACCCGGTGTCACCTAGAGCACAGGCCCCCGATGAAGAATTAAAGAGTTATTTAAGGACAGCATCCGAAAACAGGCTAATCCGCAGCGTAATAAAACAATCAGAGATGTTTACCTTGAGACTTGTGTTACAATCTCTCATTATAGCTGGAGCCACTGCTCAGTTGATAAATGATTCCACTGAGAGGAGGAGATCTGGTGACTTTTCATGGCCACTATTGATTAGGCTTGGAAGACAATGCTGTCAATAAAACAGCCTCTGATGGAGAGCACACTGTGGAGTTGGTGTCCATGTACAAGAGTGATTGTATGGGTTTGTATGTGATTGCCTCTGTAGACAATAGACCAATTTCTAAGTAGCATGATGCTGCTGGGCCAATCAAACTCAGTAGTCATTACTGTGGTCCCTGTCAGATATGTACTGTAGCAAATTTCACACAGAATCTAATTTAGCCACAACTCATTTGAATTTGAAATATAACTCATTGCAGGGACACAGAGACATATTGAGTGGAATGATATGAAAAGTGTAACTCATTGTTTTTGCCATACTCTACCCTACACACACACACACACACACACAACATTCAACCTCACTTTTATTCACCTAGGTCGCGCATACAATTAAAATACAAAGTGAGTGTTTTTTTGGTACCTTGATATCTCTGTTGGCCTGCCTGAGGAAATTGTGGAAATGAACTCTGGTGGCTGGGAGCATTACCATAGAGATTAAGCTTAGTAATGCAGAGTGAGGGGGCAGGAGGGCCATCTAGCTGCAGAACTGATTAGAGCCATTGCTTTTCTACTTTTTATTAAACAACTTGCCCTTTCTTACTTTCTTCAAACCCCCCATTTGTGTCCTAACAAACCTTTGTGTCTCTCCACCGCCCCTTCTCTTTCACTCTCTGTCTCCCTCGTTCTCTTATTCGCTACACACAGACACCCCAGTGTTACGATGAGCCCTTTACCAGCAGTTAAAAACTCTGATCCTGACAGATTCTCGTGTCATCACATTGAAAGCAGAGCAGCACTTCAGAGAATTTGATAAAGGACAACAGACTACACAACTGGATGTTATATTACCCGTACTTGGCACAGCAATCAAGAGGCAGAGCAATTTGACCATCTTCTATTCTGACAAATAAAGATAACTTACTAGGCAGTCAAAAGATGTTTTTGATAAAGACTATAGAAAAAACTGCCTTTAGCTCTTTAAATTGTGCTCTGCCAGACTGGTGATTGTGGACTGAGAAATTCACAACTGGGAGTCTTTGCCCAATACCACAAACATTAAACAAGAACTAGCTCTGAAGCTTGAATAGAAGACCTTGGTGTATTTATATGAGTTTATTTAATCAAGTGTTTGAGTGTGCATCTTTGTGTACAAGCATTGACTAAAGCCAATACCCTTCATCTACCAAAAGAAAGACCACTTTTGTATTCTTTCATTTTACAGTGTAATTACAGAGTGATGTGACTGACATGGAGGCATGCTTAACTGTTATTATGTTATCTGGTATTCTGTCCATCAATGTGATATGACTATCTGAAGCCGAGCGCTTTCTTGTAGTGCCATGCAGGTTCTGAAAAACACCTCACAGAGGTGGTAATTAGCTGCCTTATAGTATATGTATGGCCTTGCAGAGGTGAGTGTGGGCGAATCCTCAATGTAGCAAATGTTGTATAGTTGAATAGAACTGAAAAATGGCTTGAAGCTGGAATCTACTGTATTTACAAATTGATATCTATGAATAATTTATGAATGGTAAATTTACAGCACATGGAAAAGCAGGGCGTAGTGATAGGGAGAGAAGGATGTGGAAGGGGAAGAGTTAAGTCAGATATTAGTCCAGAGGTGATTCAAAATTACAAGTGCTGCCACCCTGCAGTTCCCTGCTGCAGCAGCAGTTCATTAATCAATACTAAAAACATCTAGCCACTAATTTAGGATTTAGCCCTGGTCCACAAATTACTCCATGCCGTTTTCCTTTAGTGAAAGAGGGAGGCAGCTAAAGCCATTTTGGACTGTGAAGCAACTCCCTCTCATTCTGAGGCAGAGCGTTTATTGCTTTATGCTGCATATTCTCATTTTTCACCCTCCAGTCTTCTATTGATTCACCGAGTGCTGCTGCACATGCAAGTGATTTTATCAGTCTAGCACGAGCACAGCAGCCTCGCCAGCTAAGCTAATTAAATACCCAAAAATCATTGTCATTGTTTCTGATTGTATAATCTATTTGAAATAAACAATTTGGAACTTTATAAAGGTGAATGTTGGATTGAGAGGGATTTTGCTTTACAAAAAAACAGAATAAATTGAAAACGCTGTCAAATTTTCTGTGTAATGGCAAAGCCTCTAAGTGGAGAAATGAAGAGGCTGTTTAATCAATATCAAATACACTTTACTTTTGATGATGAATTGCCCCTTTAGTTGAACACGACTATGTGAAACTACTTTAGCAAGACAACAGGTGGCAAACACTTAAAAAAATAAAACATGAACTGCAACGGTTTGGAGAACACTTTAGAGAACACCTCGGTTCTCTATGGGGACTAATACAACTAGTTGTAAAGTTGCACTATGTGACCCACTCTTATAATTGCCTTTCAGAATGAGGACCTACCTATTAATCAATGGTTGTGGCGATGTAGGCTAATACGCAAAGCATTTTTTTAATGCATGGAATAGAATGAGCTTGCATATGAACAAGGGCTGTCAGTCTTTAACAAGCAGGATCCTTCCCTTATCTCAAAATGTCTAAAAAATGTGTTCTTTTAAAAAATTACAATGCATAATACATTTCTAATGATCATGATATTAATTCACAAATGTATACAATTCCAATAAAACACTTTCTTGGGCCAAGAATGTCAAGATGAAATCATCCACAAATACTGGCACTGGGATTTATCTCCATGCAGTCTTGTGACTGTTTATGAAACTAAGTAGGCCTACCAACGTGATTTGGAAACACATGCTTATATGGCCCTTATGACCAGCAAAGAGAATGCTATTTTGTGTGAGGTCTTAATAGCTATGTGTACTTTGGTTGACTGGTTATGGGTACTTTATCTACTTGTCAAGGATAAATCAATACAAATGATGTTCTTAAAGGACAAATGCCAACAGGCAGCAGGTGATCCACACCACGCAAGCTAATATTTGCTGTCAATATATACTGTAAATGTTAACACAGGGTGGTAATTGTTTGACCTGCCAAAGATCCATCATGGATTAAAACATTGCTGTTTGTTGTTAAATAAAGATGTGAAATGAGTTTTGGTACACAGTTTAAGCTGTTCTTATGCCTTGCTTTCATTTACTCTCCTGTGTGATTTAACTACACATATGTCTGACTACTGCCTCAACAGTCCAGCATGCTTAAAAAGATTCATTTACTGCTATCTGTGTTTTTCCTCGTTTGCATTTCTCTCACAGTTACGATTTCCACGATTCTCGCTCTCTAATTTTTGCTCAGCTTTGCTTCTTGGTTATAGCCTTTTCTCTTTCCATTTATTTTCCTTCTCAACCCTTATCGCTGCCTCAACCAATCCACCTCTCTCTTTCTCTCGCTCTCTTTCCAGTCAAACAACAGGTAGTCAGTGTTGAGCCTCTCTGACATTTGCTGATATTAGGCTAGGGTCTATTAGGTCCTTCCTTGCCATGTGAGTTATTGAGCAGAGAGCGACTGCTTCAGGAGTGATCACACTTGTGTATGCATGTGCACTGACTCACACCAACAAACACATACCCACACAAAGGTAAACACAAACCCACAGGTAAGTCTGAGCCCGCACACGCAAAGCCTCCGCAATCTCCCAAACTTGCTCACCTTATGTCTACTAAGTCACAAGTAGACATAAAATCACTGAGGCTTTAAGAACCTTCACTTCCACACGCATCTTTGGTGCTAAATTCCTTCTCCTAAGGCACCAATGTGTGAACAATACAGACTTAAATGTGTGAAGAAAAGACACATTGTTTTGTTAGTTCTTGATACTAAACATAATCACCAAGCCTGTAAATTAATTGATCAAATATGCAACACTCAACAATGTTACAGTAACATTTTTTTTTTCATTTGGCAGATGCTTTTTGTCCAAAGCAACGTACATTCCAAGGCTACATTTACATTGCTACGTTTTGGTTTTGAGCCAAAAGTGATTTCTGTGCACACATTTGTTTAAGCTCCAGTAGAAGAACTGATCTCAATTTAAACTAACACGCCCAAACTGCATATCTCATAAATATTGCATATATATTGGGCATGCACATGCCGGGGTAAACAGGAGGCAGCATGTATGTATACTCCGCCCATTGCTGGTAGTTGCCATGGTAATGTTAAAAACGAGAATTTCTCCGGTTTAGGGGCTCTGAAACGTCAGAGCAGTGTGAATGCGAGGTGTAAAGGTAGTAAAAGATTTTTTTTTTTAAACCAAAACGGAGAAATCTGAATGTAGCTTAAGCCACAATAGATTAAGCAGAAGCATTCCAGAATGAGTACCTCAAAACTCAGTTCCACATGCCACCTGTCACAATTGCCACAAGCTTGCAGGGGCATGCAGTATCATATAAGTGCCTAGCAAATTACAATTTCTTTATTTAATTTCTTGTACTTCCCAAAAACAATCACGACAGTTAAACAGTACATCAGAGGAAGTCGGCATCAAAGGAAATAAAGACGTTTGTCAAAAACACGGAAAAAGTAAAGAGCCATATATATATATATATATATATTGGTGCTACTATTGATGACGATATGCTGCTGTATCTGGACAATGCCATCTTATTATGGGGCTTTGGATTTTCAATTTGGTCTTAATAACCTTTCTTTTGATGTAGCTGTATAGGCTCTACTTGTTTTACTTCACCAAGGAAGGGGTTGTCTGTAGCTTTCTCCGAGGCTGCACTAAAGATGTGGTCAGACTGTCTTGATTGCATTAACAACTGGCTGAGATCAACCACCTCCACATGTGGTCTGGTCTCTCCAGTAGCATTCCTATCATGATACATTCTCTACATTTACAGCTGCATTAACAAGCTTTCTCCCACCAGATGATATCCAGATACAGGATACAGTACATGAAGGTGTAAGAGGGGTCTTAGTCAAAGTGTGGGTCAATGTTAGATCATCAAGAAGTCTTTCAAATCATATGACAATATAGGTTCTTTATTCCTACACTCTAAAAGAAATATAACCCACAGGAGGGTTTTCCATCACCATATCTAAACCAGAAAACGTAAAGGTTGTGGTTTTTTACATACTGTTAACTTTGTGAAACAATCACTGTTAGGTTTTAGCAAAGATATACCTAAAGATAACTCATTACATACTGCACCAATGATATGAAACGGTACACACTTTCTGTTTCCTAAAGGGGCCTTTGTTTAAAAGTGTGGTGAACGTCGTGTGGATTGATGAAAAGTTATAATTTAATAATTTATTAATATTTTCTTTTGCTAGCTACGCTAACACAGTTAAAAGCCATATTTAGCATTTTGAACATTACGCGTGAGTTTGTTACCTGAGACAGAAACAATTGTCGAACGAACAAATTTTCTCCTGATGTGTTTGTGTAAGAAAATACCACTTTAGTGTCAGAATATTCTGGAGAATAATGAAAAATGGGTCCAAATCCAATATTTACTTTGGTGACTATGGGGTGAAAGAATCCGTCATAGTCTGTGTTCACATTCACTTCTCCAATCCACTAAAACTAGTCAGGGTTTGGATTAAAATCAGTACATCTGTTACTTCATGTGACACAGAACTTGACATAGTTCCGTTCTGCTATTCCGTTTGTTCCGTAAAGTAACAAAAAAAACAATTCTTCCTTTAATTTCATTATCGAATGGGAAATGTTCAGTGTTTCAGGGTGGAGTGGTATAATTAATTTAACATGGTAATAAACAAATGCAACATTATTATCAGAGTATCTGAATAACCATTGGTGCGTCAATGCCACCATGTCCTTGCAAATGGTTTTGAAACCCAGAAACACACACAAACCTCTCCCACACATCCACACACATGAATAGAAAATAATAAAAGGTAAACACTAAATTCAATGTTGGGAGCTAAATAAAAGAAGGAGCATATTTAAGGAAAATAATTAATAAGGTTCTTCTCATTCACCTTGAGCAGCTTAACCCTTCACCTCAACATTCTGGCTCACTGTCTCATGGCTACTCACTATGTGGGAAGAAACGGCCTTATGATGTTTGTTGACTCAACTACCCAGTAAAAGCTACCGTGTGGGCACCAAGGAGATAATTACATGGACATATGGTTGTATTTGTGCCTGTGAGCCTTGTGGGCTGCCAGATCCACAAATTATTCATGTTGTGGTGTCGTCTTAGTTTGAGAGGTGAGCGGCGATGAGGAGTTTGTACAGAGTGCCTATCAAAAATGGGTTTTGTATCTTTGCTCCCTTAATGTATGTTATCCTTTTTGTAATAAGTGTCTTCAACATCAGAGTGACAAGGTTGGCAACTTCACCTTCACAAAGCAGGTGAAGCTTCTTTTTCTTCTCCTTCTCAACCATTGCTTCTCATTCGTTGCAAACCAAACTTCTAGCACTCGTCGTTCACTGTGGAAAAATCTTGCCATGCAACAGTTTGGAGGGAAGGGAAACACTGCCTGTCTATCAAAAGATAAACACGTAGCTTGACTCACACATGATTGATGTCTCAGTGTGCTGTGTGTAATAAAATATTTATCCTTACTTCAACTTCACTCAATTTTGCTTTTAAATTTACAGAAGATGTCATTGTCATATGCAAGGTAGCAAAGGGCCCTAAGGGTTGCCCTAAGTGGTGGTTCCCCTCTTCAAAAAGGTGGACCAAAGGATGTGTGCCAATTATAGGGGTATCACACTTCGCAGCCTCTCTGGTAAAGTCTACTCCAAGGTGCTGGGAAGGAGGGTTTGGCCGATAGTCGAACCTCGGGTTGAAGAGGAACAATGCGGATTCCATCCTGGGCGTGGAACAACGGATCAGATCTTTACTCTCGCAAGGATCCTGGAGGGAGCTTGGGAGTATGGCCAACCAGTCTAGATGTGTTTTGTGGATCTGGAGAAGGCGTATGACCGGGTCCCCCGGGAGACACTCTGGGAGATGCTGCGGGAGTATGGGGTGAGGTGGTCCCTTCTCAGGGCCATCCAATCTCTGTATGACAAAAGCAAGAACTGTGACCGGGTTCTCAGCAGTGTGTTGGACTCGTTTCAGGTGAGGGTTGGCCTCAGCTTTGTCACCAATCCTGTTTGTGGACAGGATATCAAGGTGTAGTTGGGGTGGGGAGGGGTTGCAGTCCAATGGGCTGGGGATCTCATTGCTGCTTTTTGCAGATGATGTGGTCCTGATGGCATCATCGGCCTGTGACCTTCAGCACTCACTGGATCGGTTCGCAGCCGAGTGTGAAGCGGCTGGGATGAGGATCAGCACCTCTAAATCTGAGGCCATGGTTATCAGCAGGAAACCGATGGAGTGCCTTCTTCAGGTAGGGAATGAGTCCTTAGCCCAAATGAAAGAGTTTAAATACCTTGGGGTCTTGTTCATGAGTGAGGGACAATGGAGGGGGAGATTGGTTGGAGAATTGGCACAGCGGGTGCGGTATTACATTCAATTTATCTCATTGTTGTGATTAAAAGAGATCTGAGCCAGAAGGCAAAGCTCTCAATTTACCGGTCTGTTTTCGTTCCTACCCTTACCTATGGTCATGAAGGCTGGGTCATCACCGAAAGAACAAGATCCAGGGTACAAGTGGCCAAAATGGGTTTCCTCAGGAGGGTGGCTGGCGTCTCCCTTAGAGATAGGGTGAGAAGTTCAGTCATCCGTGAGGAGCTCGGAGTAGAGCCGCTGCTCCTTCGCGTCGAAAGGAGCCAGTTGAGGTGGTTCGGACATTTGGTAAGGATGCCTCCTGGGCGCCTCCCTAGGGAGGTGTTACAGGCACGTCCAGCTGGGAGGAGGCCTCGGGGAAGACCCAGGACTAGGTGGAGAGATTATATCTCCAACCTGGCCTGGGAAGTCGGAGTTGGTTAATGTGGCTCGGGAAAGGGAAGTCTGGGGTCCCCTGCTGGAGCTGCTACCCCCGCGACCCGATACCGGATAAGCAGACGAAGATGGATGGATGGATGGATATTGTCATATGTAAATACACAATAAAAGGGCTGTTTTCATGATGGCATTACGACAAACTGTAAGTGTTAGATAGGAATACAATTATCATAATTATCACTTACTGAGTCTGGCTAGGGTTCCTTCTTATTGCAGGTAATTTCAGGTCTCTGTGTTAATATGTCAGATATCCAAGAGGATCAGAGCAGACTCACTATCAACTCTGATCATGTGGTGATTGCAGGAAAACAAGTAAGACAGAGAATGTGAGCAGTTAAGTGCAAGGAAAGATGATACAGTGTGTATTGCTGCTCCTTCCAACCGCCGCTGCTCGTTAGGTGGTGGTGCATCATGGTGCTTTCTCTCTTTGTTAGGGTCTGTTTAGGATGAATTATCTTATCTTGGGATCAGGTCTCCTTTAAAAAATAAATGTTTTCACATGCCGGGTTCAGTTTTCCAATAAGTCCAAAGACTTCTGCTGTGGTCATTTGAAAGTTCAAAATTGCCTACTCTGGGTGAAAGCAGCTTTTTTGTGTTTCTTCCTCAATTACATTCTTCAAATTGCTAAGTACTATTCAGTGCATCAGTGTGTCCTGTGTACTGTATGTGTCTGGTTATTTGTCTTTCTCAAAAGAATGGCCATTACTGAATGCTGCCTGCCTGCAATTTCCTTGTTACAACCCATATAGTGTGTTCCATATATGTGCACAGTAATTGTGTATGTGTGGTAGTACATTTGACAGGGCCAAACGTGTACTCTTCATTACTGACTACCATTATCACAGCCCTGTCACCCTTCACCTTTCCACATCCTCTACTCTCCACCTATTCATTTGGTTTGTGAGTGAGTGAGTGAGTGAGTGAGTGCGTCCACATGCCTCAGAGTGGCAGAATGTTATTACTGTACATATAAAAGCACAAAGGACTACCTCAAAAACAGACTACAAATAAAAAGGATTGGACTGCTTTTAAATATCTGAAGGATATAAAGTGCTGTCAGAAAAACTAAAATCCATCCATGGATGGATGAATAAAAATTATAGCTTGTAATTAGCCTTCATCTGCTGTCAGCTTGCAATTGGTCAGCTCAAAGAAAGAACATTTTAAAGTGAAAAAAGATAACTACAGATACATTCTTTGTTGGGTGACCGTTTTCATATTTTTACATAGTGACATAGGGTTCACATTCTAATGGAACGGTTTTCAACCGTATCCTTCACATGAATACATGTAACTTTATCACACAAACGCATGCTTACATAACATTGCATTAACAGCAATTTGCAAAGTTCAAAGTGAGATCAATTTAAAATAAAACGTATGCAACATAATAGGTAGTATTTTATAATTAAACACTACCTGTGATGCTGTTCACATCACACAATTCATCTTAATCATCTAATATTTCACTTTCAGCTGCTGACACGAGGGAGTAATGTGATAAGAGAGAGAACCAGTAGACAGTGCAGGTGAGAGAAGGAAAAGGGTCCAGGGCTGTGGAATAAGATCAGCATCTCCATATCAAAGACGGCATGGGGGAACGTGGAGAAAATGATGAGAGTAAAAACTGTAACATACTGCTATAAATATATATATATATATATAATGTTGGAACCTACTGATTGCAATGTAGAATCCTATGGGAGCAAGTCATTCAGAGGACAAAACTATCGTTCTTTTGACAAAAGACACAGTGGATTTGATAAGCAGAATGAGTACCTTGGAGAGATGACATGCAGTAATACTGTTTAATCAGAGGCATAGAGAGTCAAGTATAATACTCCTGTGTGTTTAGCTTGTCTGGTTAGACTTAAGAGTGATGAATAGCTCAGGAAAATGTAACTTTCAAAATGCTAAGTGAAATAAATTTGATCAAGGCCATAATACAAAGATGGAAACACAATGGTGATGCATACAAAATACCTCCTGGTGAGCAATAAACAAAGATTTTTCCCAATTTGGCATTTATGGATTCAGAGAGTTACTTTTCTTTCTCCCTCTCTTCCTTTCTTTTGCCTGCTCTCTCTAATAACTGCTGAACTGTGTGCAGTGATTTGGTTTGCATAAATGCTTTTTGCGCTTCGTTTCAGATGCACTCTGCACCTACAGACACGTGTTATTTATCCAAATAGGCACATCAGCCTGGGAAGTGCACTTTGCCTGTCGTCTGCCTGTAATCACTGGAGTGTGCCTCCAACTGCAGGGAACATGTTAAGTGCGACAAAGTATGAATCCGGCAATTAGCATGAACATTTTTCTAGCATCCAGGAGCAGGTGCAAATTGCACAGGTGTAATACAAAGAAGGTTGAGATGGGAAAGAGAAAATTGAGTTTGTCATCTGCATTTTACAGAAATCTTAGTGTAAGTGCACCACAAGAACAGATGCGAGGAAGCAGCACTGATTTTCCTTCTTCGGAAGATAAATGGCGACAATATATAAAGACCAATTTATAAAGCTATACAAAGGGTGGATGGAGAGCTGTAGCTGAGTAGTCATTAAAATTCAACTTGGTGTTAAGTGAGTGGAAGTACTGCCCTTCCGATAAGTTATTTATTGAGTGCATTTGACTGCAGTTACCTGGAGACCGTAGAGAGACAAATCTTTCTAGAAAGATTATTAGCCATATTAAAATTCTAACAGATAAACAAATACATGTTCTCAAACAGAGTAAAATTGTGGCCAAAGTAAATGTTTTGTCATCTTATTGTGTATTTCTTTTACAGAATCACAGCATTTTGTTATGATATACAACCAATGCAATGCATCTTTTGTGTTGTGATACACAATGTATGTCGTTACTTCTGGTTAGTAATTGTCACAATTTCTGATTAAACAAAAGAACTGGGTGCAAACAAAATCCCACACCTAGCAGAATAAGTTGTATTGAACGTGTTGAAAACTGCAAAAGCCAAAACATATCATCAATAAACAATGACATTAAAGGTCCCATGACATGGGGCTCTTTGGATGCTTTTATATAGACCTTAGTGGTCCCTTAATTCCATATCTGAAGTCTCTTTCCCAAAATTCAGCCTTGGTGCAGAATTGCAGCCTCTAGAGCCAGTCTCACAATAAACTTTGTGACAATGAAGGGGGGCAAGGTGGAGGCTGGTGGTGTGGCCTTGACCAATTTCCACTTTGCTCGTTGGAAAGCCATGATGTCTCTCTCTCTCAAATTCTCTCGGCGAGCAAAGCAGAAGAAGGGGAGGGAACCTTGCTCCTTGTGACCTCATAAGGGGCAAGATTCCTGATCGGTCCATCTGAGCTTTTATTTTCTCAAAGGCAAAGCAGGATACCCAGGGCTCGGTTTACACCTATTGCCGTTTCTAGCCACTGGGGGACCATTGGCAGGCTGGGGGAACGCATATTAATATTAAAACTACTTTAAACATGTCATGTGTATATTATCCCAATGGAGCCCTGGCTTGAGTGCAAATCCCTTTACTGGCCGTAGATTGATGTAACCCAGTGTGTAGAGATGGAGTCTGGAGGCAGACGACCCACTGGTTTCTCCGCTGCTAGAGATCCAATGGATCAAGACTGTCCCCTGCTTTCAAAATACTCAAACTGTGCCTTTGTTTTATCAGTGAAACTGTGCTGTTGGTGTATTAAAGGGTAGTCCCCAACTGATTTAGCCTCTTTAACCTTTGAGGAACACTTAGTCCTTTTCTCATATTAGGCTGAAGAAGTGTCAGTCATTTGTACAAATTCTTTTAAGTTTGATTTTAAGCCCCTTTTAGCTCATAGCTCTTTTGGTGATCAGAGTTAGTAATCCCTCTCTAAATGCTATAGATGCCAACGGTTGAAATCTCTGTAATGCATTAAAAACACATTTGTGCCCATGTTCCTATCTTGTGCAAATACCAATTTATTCTATGAAAATGATTTATTGTTTATTGGGCATATTTTAAAAATAATTCAATACAGCCAGACATTTGCTACTTGGGTAGTTTAGGGCACCCCCATATCAAAGGTATCTTAAAGGACAGATGAAGACACAATTGTACTCTAGTAAATCAATTTAACGCAATGCCACCTAGAACGACTTCATCTGACAGACGTTCATATTTACAATAAAAGAATGTAAAGGCATAAGTGCCTTTTTTGTGCACTTTTCTATGGATTACTAACAGTAAATGCTACTTTGAGGATTTACAGGAAATTACTGTACCTGAATTATAGCACATTTCTGAGAGACTTCACAAAAGCAGATTTCCAATAGATTCAAAGAGCTTTCTTTGCGTGGGTCATTTTGAATAAGACACAGTGCCTTCTCATGATAAAGTCATGTTACACAAGTGTCGAAAACAAAATATCTCTACAGATTGACCCAAAGAAAATCTCATTAGGGACTGTTCATTTTTATGGAAGGGCTTCAGTACTTCAGTCAAAAAAGACTCGACCCCCCTTGCCAGGACTGATTTTTCTATGATCCTCCAAAATGATTGGGGAAAAAAGGCCCCTCCCCAACAATGTATTGATGTCTTCTGTTCTGTTTTGCGCTTTGCAAAAAAAGAACAGATAACCATTGCTTTTATACAACCATGACATACATGACTGCTTTCTCATCTTACACATCACACTCCACTGTGAAGATGGCCATTTCAGTACATCTACTCACTAACGTTGTGGAAACACAATAAGCATGGAAACTGAATGCACACTCCCTGCGTTACTCCATTACAAATACTAAGTTACTCCTCTAGTGAAATAATATTCACATGAACTAAAACAATTAAACATTGAGACCATTCAACAAAGCACACTGGGTAATAACACATTCAACTCGTGAACTGGTTGCTACGGACTTGTCACTAGGCTTCCTCAGTCCTTGTATATTTTAGCATATTGGTAAAGTTGCCGAAGCTGAACATTATCCAAAACTCAATTTCTTAGACGAACGTCAATTTTGGAGCTTGCATGCTACCACTCCTTCCTTCTCAAATGATTTGAAAAGGCTGTCGTTTGCACAATTTCACAAATAATCACCGGGACCGTAAAGGATTTTGAGTCTGTATGGCTGAAGCCTGGAGACCTCCTAGCTGCGTGCTGTCCTCGAGCTTCGACTTTTTAAAATAAAAGCTTGAGTCTGGTTTGTTATGTTTTCATACCTTGGTGATTTTGATGTTTTTGAACTAAAGAGTACGGAAAACATGCTAATGAATAAAATTATTTTTCAGCAGATGTCTTAGTTACAACACAATGGAACTAGCAAAGTAGTTTTGTGTTTATATGAGCGGGCAAGATTTATTCAGTTTGGGAAATCTCACAGTCTCTGGCTGACTAAACAGGGATGCACCCATCTGCTAGCGATGGGGGCCGAGACTGAGAGTTACATGGAGCTACATGGAAAAATAGGCACCAAAAATGCCACTTTTGAAATTTTTTTTTTTTCATGAATACAAAAGTTGGATGACCCTACCCGTAGACTAAAAGAAATTGCCTGACCCTGACCTCAACAAAGAATGAAAAGACATTACCCTCCACTGAACGGTCCCTTACATATAACCCATAACATATGTCTGGATCTCAAACGATTTTATCATTCATAACACAAATTTCTAAAAGGAAAAGCTAAATTAACTTATTCTCTGATTTAATGTAAATTGTATCCAGTGTGTCATGTATGCTGTAAAAATCTTGAATCACAACAATATACATTACAAAGAACCCAGAGGACCTACAGCAGACACATGATGTGGCTGTGTTTAGCCAAGCATAACTATTGTGACCCATAGGGCAGAACAGATAAAACACATTTCATGGTTACTTGAAACACTGTAAACGTATAGACATTGTGTGTGTGTGTGTGTGTGTGTGTGTGTGTGTCTGTGTGTGTGTGTGTGTGTGAGAGTGTGAGAGCAAATAAAAGGCAAGACACAGAGATAGTGAGATGTAGGCTGAGCATGTTTTTCTGTGTGTACTGTATTTGTGCATAGATAGACCCTCATCATCTCTCTGTGATTACAGGAGCATTTCTCCACAAACAGCATGTGACTTATCAGAAGGAGCCAGGTTTTCAGAGGGCTGACAGTTTAGGGAGAACTGCAATAGTATAAGTCTCAATCCTCACTCAACCATCCATCACTCTCTCATCCCCTTCTCACTCTCTCTCTCTCTCTCTCTCTCTCTCTCACACACACACACAAATAGATACGCACACGCACAAACACACACACAAATCTGTGCAAACACAGATGCGACACCCCAACGGCAAACCCTCACTACTGCTACTGAGAGCCGCTCCGCTGAGCTCTCAATCCTTTCTATCCCTCCTGCAACAAAAAACTGGTAAAAGATGGCTGTTACTCCTGATAGTGTGTCTTTATGTAAACCAACATGTCTCAAAGGTAGATTGTCAGTGTAATATACACTAGCAAATACATAAAATACCAATAAAATAATGAAATAATGTTTTTGATATAGAAAGATAAAAGATTTGTAATAAAAAACATGAGATCCGATGAAAGAAAAGGACAAAACAATATACTGTATATCCAATAGCCATAGCATTTCTTAATTCAATGAGTGTGTATCTGTGCAAGTGTAAATGTGTGTACACTAGTTACCGGAAGGTCATTTGGAATATCTGTCCCAAGTTGACTTGCTGGGTTTTGTTGTTGTATCCATGCAGCATCTCACCAAACAGGGTGTCATTGAAGTGGACATCCTGCCTTGGGCATTTCTGTCCCTCACAGTTGTCTGACAGCAGGAGGCAGGAGCGCTCGTCCCCTGCTAGTTTGTACTCCTGCACACACCTGAGGAGGAGGAGGGAAAAGCTGTCAATGTAATGTAAAATATGTAATGTATGTGAATCTATTTACACTTGATGTGAAAAGATATGTACAGTTGATGGCTATAACATTAGTAGATGAATTGTGGCATAAATTCTGCAGGTTGACAATACAGCAAAATGCAAAACACAAGAGATGTGGGTGACTGACACTGTATGAACTCATACATAGATGTTTCCATTTTATTACTTTAATCTATAAATTACCAATTCAGGAATACAATCTACCAAGTCCTTTTTTTTTTTTGGTAGTCCTGCCACCTGTAGAAACTTAACACCAATCTATGGACAGCACCGACCCAGCTAAATACAAACACCATCAGTCAGAATATTTTCATCTAAAATTGTCTTTTAAATAATCTGGCTCTCATTATTGTAAGCTTTGGCCAACATGTCTTTCACATTAGCAAAGCGGTGCACCTGTCTTTGTCGAGATTGTGGACACAATCGCTCTGCAGATAATATAGTCAAATGGGACAGAATTCAGCAGACCGTGCAATCAGTCACAATTATCATATCTCCTCCGTTTATCCACACAATCCTCTCTTACAGACATGGCTGAGTACCTGCTGCTGTTGGCTGGCGCTGAGCTTTGGTTTCATGCAGCTGATCAGGTCTCAGCGCATCAATGGGATACAGGACTCTGCCGTTGTTGGCAACACTGGTTGTGAAAATGCAATAGACCTGATGGAGCACTGTTTTCCTTTTGCATGAAGGCAAAGCCATTTCCCTTTCAATGACAGCCTGACCAATGCCATTGTGCAACAGTGACTGTTAAATCCATTTGCATGTCACAGAAGTTGTGCACCCTGATAGGATGAAAATATTCTTGATGAAACAAATTCATCCTCCTAACTTGAGTCCAAGTCAATTGCAATGATGACATTAGGGAGAATGCATTTTGCTGTCAGCCTGTTTACTTATAATGTAAGGGCATCTAAGACTGTGGACCTGACACATCTTCACTCCAGCACTGGGACCACAATGGTATATGCATAAAGCAACTGGGCATGATCAATCTTTCACGCACCTTTGAATATCTGCATTGAAAAATTCAAGCTTCCTACAGACAAACGTGGTATCCTGAAGTGACAATTGACATAGATACTACTTGTATTTGTAATATATCATTTATAAAAGCTTGTAATCAGAGATGGCCAGATTATATTGCAAAATTATGACTCATGGACTAATTGCTATTGTAAAGCATCAATAGGATACAACTGTTATGTATATCTTAATCGCAATTTATTGTATATTTCATCTGTTCTAAATGTATTTAGAAGGAGTTATAGGATATTTTTCAAGTTTGTAGTGCTCTTATCAACATTGGAGCAAACACATATGCTTACTTTATGCAAATGTGTATTATTATTGCAACAATTCCAAACAATGACAAATACTGTCTAGAATACTCTACAGAATAACCTCAAATGTATGATGTTCAAAAAATATGCTGAAAGGATAATATGGCAAACTCAAACCCATCAAGCAACAGATGGGCCTATTGACCTGAATGCACCTGAACACAATGAAGTGTCCCACTTTACACTTCTAAAGGTTAACTAAGAGGGGGAGTAGGGATCTTTTCATCAGCATATTCTTGGCAAGCAAGTGGTATTTGAGACTCGATGTACCCCGGTGGTAACTCAATTCCCATCGACAGTACATGCAAATAACCTCAGCCTTGTCCAGAGAACCATCTGGAAGGGCTTTGGAAACTGAACTTGCCATTCAAAAGACCTTTTTCTTTAGCCATTTCTGCTCAAGGAGGTTTGTTTCTGCTGGTCATCCACAATGTAACTGCTGCATCGTTTCTTGATTTCCCAAACTATGGAGCGGCCCAAGGCTCAAATCACAGGATGCGCATGTGTTAATTGCATTAAAAGAATTAGTGGCATTAAAAGGAATTTGCATTAACCCGTTATTATCGTGGCATTTTTACAGCCCTAGTGATTACATTAAAACAATACGTTTTTTTATGTACTCTTGGGCAAATGTCTTTCATCACATACAGATGTGATTCGGTGATTACACACTGGTAATTTCCATTTGCATATCTCATTTCCTTCATGCGAGTATTTGCCTGAGGAAAAATTTCTTGATTAGAAAATCCCTCACGAACCCTATTTCACAAGGAAGCTTTATTTCCAGCCTGCAAACACCTTTGAATTTCTTTTTACTGTTAGTTATTCTCACCCGCAAAACATGAGCACGTTGCTGGAACTGGGGTCATCTTCAAGGGGCACGAGCTGCTGGAGACACAGCTGTTCACAGCCTCCATTGAAGCCATCCGTGCAGTCAATGCCCCTAGAGTAGTCATAGCAACCTGAACCATCTTTCATTGGCCTCAGCCCCTCAGGACACTGCAAGAAAAGAGAGACGGAGAACGGAGAGGTGGTGGGAGGGAGATGTGGAGAGGGGGTGAGGAAAACGGCATAAATTAGGGAGAGAGAAGTAAGGCGCAGAGGTCAGCGTGGGCATTTTAATCAGGATCAGGTGGCACCAGGGAGACAAAGATAGTAAGATGGAAAAGTTAAGAGAGGAGAAGTTGGCAGTGGGATTTTGAGAAAGTAGAATGAAAGATGGCAATTATGTTATTTATAAGGATACAGAAAACATGGACGTCTTTATGTGATTAAAGTGATTAAAGATATGAAACAGTGAAAACTGGCAGCTTGGAGAAATCCTCACAGCTCATCTTACTACTTGAGGTCTGTGTTTGTTTGTTTTTGCTGCCGAACACAACTCCACATGTGTTATGCTTTCCTGGTGGGTCTCCACACTGACAGCGGGAAAAGAGTGTCAGGGCACTTTCATCGGAGGAGATTAGAGATGTCTACACTTTCCAGAGGCCACCAAGGGGTATTTCCATAACTCCCCAGCTATAGTTTATTTAGGAAATATAGATCCAAGGTGAAACTGACAGAAGGGAAATTAAAAATCTGTCTGCTACTTCAGCACCATGGACTGCGCCAATGATCTATCAATACAAAGCACAGGTACTTATTCTGATATTATTCAGAGCCTTGGTCGGGGCCATAGACTAACTGGCACAGTCTCAGTCAGATAAAGGATCGATGAGTCAGGCGGACTAGACTAACATATTCAACTAAACAACCCCTCTGCCCTGGCACTTTCACTGCTACTAGGGGATGTAGAGGGAGGAAGGCGGGTTAAAAGAAGCATGCATTTTGGGCATTTTGCTAACAAGGGGGATGGCATCCACCCTCAACTCACCTTTTCAGTACATGCAATGAAAAGGAATTTTGTGTTTGAGGAATTGTCCATTCCAAATCGGAAATAAAAATGGAAACAATTAACTTAAAAAGGGGAAGTAAATGTGCAGTGTTAGATAATATAAACATAGGGGCTTCACTGAGCAGAAATATCTAAATTTCATACTCAGATCCTGAACATGAGCGTGTTGGTTTGAAATCAGTCCTGGTGAAGTCAGCGGTGAAGGTCAGTCGACTTAAAAATAAAATCGCTGAGTCACTGTCTGTGAGCTAGCAGGAAGGTACTGATATCACAGATGATCATTTTGTTAGAGTTTCAGTTAAAGTTCCTCAATTAGTTTTAGTTTAACTCTCAGTTTAGCAGTGACACCCAGCAACCTCCGCACACAACAAATCCCATTTACCCAAGCATACGCACAAATCCAAAGGGGAATATCCAAACTTCAGATTGGCTAATTCATGGTACAGCATTAAATTTAAGAAGTGTTTTTTTTTAATGAATTATAGTTCCCCCCTAAGAAATACTAATTAAGCATAAATGCAACAGCAGCAGATGCATTCTATAACAAAGCTGGACTCCATTAAAAAATGTAATTTGACTTACCATTAATAACTTGTATTCTTAATAGCCTACTGTTCATGATTTGGGTTGCATTATCCATCTCTGATGTAAACAAAAGATTGTTACGCAAACAAAACAAAGAGGTTACACTTGATTAACTTTTCTGCTGGCTCAGCTTATGTGCTAGCGGTGGGCAAAAATGCTGTTTATCTTTTTGTTTTATAATATTATATTATAAGTATTTATTATCCTTAAAAGGCAATCAGCATATGATTTAGTGACTAATAGAATGCAGTATTAACTGATCAAATACTTTATGACTGTATTGTCACTATTATCACTGTATGACTGGATATTTTATTGACACTGACAAGAGCGACGTGTTTAGAGCTTTAGCTTAACACTCCATCAATCTCATTCAGTGATTTTATGGTATTCTTGGTGTCAGTGTAATATTATAGGTACTGCTTTAAATAAAGGAAAGAATATGTTTACCTGGGCATCATGATCTGTGGTAATGCACTACTAGACAAGCTCAGATGGTAGCCTAAGAATGAAAAATATTCATAACAAAGCTAAATGAAATGTATTGCACTAATGACAGATTTTGTTCCTTTGCATTTTAAAACATTGCTTTGCAGTGTTATTGGGTCAGTTTACCAACATTAAACTGGAGGCCAAACAATTATATCTTGAATATGTGTTATTGTAAAAGTGTTGATGATGGTGCAGTATAGGGTGTTAAAAGTGTTGATAACTGTGTATAGAGAAGCAGTACGCCCCATCCAGAAATACAGATTTCCCTTTGCAAGAGCATCAGAGATTCAGTTTTGTATTGTGTAATTGCTGAAACTGTCATGATAAACTGTATATTCTACGCGCCTGAGTGAGACAGTAGTTGCAAGAAAACAGCACTTATTTATTTTTCACTTGAAATACAGTAAATTATACTATTATTGGTTTATAGTCATTATGGAAATATTTAAATTTAAACTCAAATTTAAATACTCAGACATCAGCAACATGCTGAAAAGGGGTAGTTTTCTAATAAACAAGAGCTGCTGTAAATTCTGTTTGTGAGTATTGATGTAGTGGTTCTGTTGTTTTAAAATAAAGACTACAAGAGAATAAAATTTTCTCACGGTTTGCAGAGTACTGTACGCCACTTAACTTTAAATCTTGTGGGCACGGCCCTCCTAAAGACATTTTTTTTAGATTATCTTTTGGGCATTTTAGGACTTTATTTATGACAGGACACCTTAGACATGAAAGGGGAGAGAGAGCGGGAACGACACGCAGCAAAGTGCCGCAGGTCAGAACTGAACCTGCGGTGCCGAGGATCGAGCCTCTGCACATGGGCGCGCTCTACCAGGTGAGCCACCCAGGCACCCCTGACTAAAGACAGCTGCACACTCAAAACTCTCTCGCAACTCGCTTGCCATCTCTCTCTGGCATTTCTGCTTTTCTCTCTCTCTCCCTCTCTCTAGGCCGCTGGCCCATGTGCGCTCTGACTTAAGCAGATCCATTAAGTTCGGACAAAGCGCTTAAGTAGCTTGCAAAAGACTTTGAGAAACCTGGCATGAAACAAGGACATCCTAACCGCTCCCTAGCTAAAAGTGGGGGTTGAAGAACCAGTGCCAACACAAGGTCATCATCTACAGCACATCAAAGCTTCACCTGCTACGCAAAGAGATAAACACAGCCCTGCCGCACCGCGGGAGATAACCAGCTGATGAACCTAAGTTACGACTTTCATCATCCACACATCCATTCACCCATTTGAGTCGGTCAGAACTTTTGTTTGCCTGCTAACCAGGTTTGATGGTTGGGGTTGTGAAGGAAAGATATAGGCCTAGTAAATAAGGCCTTCAGACATTAATCCCCCGTTAGTCTATCCTTGACGTTACACATCTGGGATTGCTCCGTTGATGCCGGAAAATCTGCCGGATTTCACTTATTTAGGCCAGATATCCATTGCCTTGGGCTTCCATTGTGTAGGTGCTTAGCACCGCCCCAGACGATTGTGATTGGTTTAAATGCCAATAAACCAGAGCATGATTTCTTCCCATCCCCAAGTGCTATGTGGAATAACCAGACTCTCCTCCAGCGCACATTGGATGAGGGTCTGGGTTTGACTAATCTCTCATAGACAAACTGCTGCTGATTGTGTCTCATTCAGCATAGGATAGTTCCATTCAAGCTATGTGTATGAGAGATAGGGAAAAAAACTCTATTTTGTAGCGTTTTAACATTTCTGACAGATAAATTGTAGAGAGCTATGGACTTAATATCTCTTACTGGGTGATTGCAAATTGTGTAGAGCATGCTTGTGCATTCTGTCTCTAGTTTTTTCTTTTGAACATCTCACCACCAACGAAGTATCAAACTGGAGAGGACACTACTGTTAATTGTGAAATCTCCAAAGCCTTAAATGCCCTCAGAGCATTAGCTGCTCTTCAGCTATCGAGGCTTTTTCACGAAAAACATCAAGCATAAGATTTGAATGCAGACAGGAAATAAACTGGAGAGAAAACATGTACAGTAGATGAGATCAGAATAATGTGTTTTGACATTTGGAAGATGCTCACACTCATGTCTTAAATGTATATACTACATTTATTTTTCAACTTCAAGGAGGTTTTTCCACTATATTTGTATACACTCACAATTGCCAAAACAATTATGGGATGGATATATCCTGATTCTGTTATCAGCTTAATCAAAGATGGGGTGACAGTACAGTAAATGGGACTGTTCAATGATATTTTTTATTTTTTTGTATACTTTATCAAGGGGAAATTACAATTCACACTCTGTTGTTATTACACACATTACACACAGGCCTGAATTACACATGCTCAGGTCCTATACATGCACTAATGGAGTGAGGGGGGCTGCCCATGGAAAGGCGCCCCGAGCAGTTAGGGGTTTGGTGCCTTGCTCAAGAGCACCTTGGCAGTGCCCAGGAGGTGAACTGGCACCTCTTCAGCTACCAGTCCACCACCATACTTTGGTCCATATGGGGACGGGACTTGAACCAGTGACCATCCGGTTCCAAACCCAACTCCTTACAGACAGAGCTACTTACCATCAGTCCCAAAAGCTATTTGATGACTGATCACCAGTAGTGGCTCAACTAACAGTAATCAGGGGGTCATTTTCTACTAACTTCCTTTATTGCAAGATTATGTTTTCCTATTAAGATCACTATCTCAAAAGATTGAACAAAGGTAGTTTTCACACAAAGGGTACACATGAATCCTGAAGTAAGGTAACATCAGCTCTCTGTTGGCTGTAATTTTACGATTATATGCAATATGCGAATATATTTTTGATCTCTTCGGAGAACCAAACAGTAAAAAAGGATAAATTTGCAATAAACGTGCATTGTTCACACTCAAGTTCTGGACAAAGGCCCATATGTTCAACATTCAATGGAAAGGCTCTCCATTCTCAGATCCTTTTACTGTATCTCATGAATGTAATGCTAAGTAGAACGAGATTGGAGCAATTTATCACACTGATGCAGAGCTGTGGGAATAGCTGCCTATAATTCATAATTGCTGTACATCACTATACGGTTGATTGAAAAGGACTTGAGGTTAGCCATTAGCGCAGGCCACTAGCTACTTGCTCTTTCTGCTCGGGCCACTCTCCAAAGACACAAGGACTGTAGAGGGGGAAGGATTTGCATTTCAGATAAATTCTTTCAATCAGGTCTGTAGTGATTCTGCAATTGCAGCACAATGAGAATAAACCAAGATATCTGCTGAAGTGTGGTTGTGTGTGTTGATGAGCTTACACATTTGCAAGTTCATTGAAATATAATTAATAGCTTAAAATATTAGATTAAATCTAACAGACTGGATGTTTACAGTACATATTATCTGTACTCTCTTTTACAGCTGAATATCTGCTTTACATATAACACTAAGGGTTGTATTCTCTGGGAGGCAGTTGTATATGAGAATGTTACGACACCATTAAGTACCAGAGCAATGATATTTCATAATTGTATATGGGGTTTAAAATACAAGGCAGGTTTGAAGACAAAAAACAAACAAAAGAAAGAATGCATGAAATATAACTGCACGTACATTGTCTTAAGCATTACATGCTGCATATACATCACCCCTACAAATTAAAGTTCACACATGCTAAATGAATGCGATTCATTTCCCCAATTACCCATTACTGCCCTCATCTTTAATCAGGAACTGCAGCATAATCTATTGAGAACTCTGTCTCTTAATGATCTTGTCAAAATTAAGATGCCAGATGTTCATACTTAGTGGCCATCACACATTTCAGAGAGAAGACATAGTGTGAGAGAAGTGTGAACAGTGTTATATATATATAAGTGATCAAGGACGTATGTGTGTGTGTGTGTGTGTGTGTGTGTGTGTATATATATATATATATATATATATATATATATATATATATATATATATATATATATATATATATATATCCCACTGCAGCCTTTGGAACAGTGAAATGCTTTAAACATAAAGACTAGAGAGAATCTTCTCAGTGATAAAAAAATATGGACATAAAGAAAACCATATAAGGAAGATGTGTGCTGACAATTTCACAAAACAACAGGCAAGTCTTTGAAAAAGCAGAGCTCTAAATCACACTGCAGATGGGGGGAGGGGGAAATCAAATACTTTAAAAGCATTTTTGACAGCCTAATCTGGTATAGAGGTGGCAGAGATGCATGCCCTGCAGCTCCACTGCTGCTTAAATGGGTTAAATTAGGCACCACAGTTTTATTGCTGCAAGAGCAAAAAACTTGCAAGGGTGCAATGCAGTCCCCTAGTGAGAAATAAGAAGTCTCAACCCAGCTGTTTGTTCATTATTTTTTTGGGAATTCATACTTCATACTTAATCTTCAGTTCAAAAACTCAGTTATATCTCAGCTAAGGGAAATTATGTTGCCCAAAGGCAAAAAGAGACGTTGCTATTTAAAACAGATTTAGCTTGTCTTAGCTTGTATTTTATATAAAGAATATTATAATAAGTGTAAGTAGTGTTGTCAAAGTTGAAATGCTATATAACATATTTAAAATTAAATTAAAAATGGTTGGATTTGATTGGATCATTTTAATTCATAAAATCTATGTAATTGACATATGATATATGGAGATTATGAAATTAGCCTCTGAGCCAGAGATACATAGCAATCTACAGAGAGACAGATATACAAATGCACCTCCTCGCAGATTTCACCAAAGGTTATTCAAAAATAGCAGCAATATCCTGCAACAGGAAAGCAATAACTATTTCCTGTCCTTGATATCTCAATCTTCGCACAAACAAAAAAGGAAACCTGTATATAATTTTAAACTGTTAAAAGGAGAGGAAATTGAAATACTAATCTTTCTCTGGGTATCTAACATGTTACTTGGGGATGAATCTTGTGTATTTGAATAATCTTCCTTAATTTATGTAATGTGTGCTTCGGTTTGGAACTGAGCCACATTTAATTGACTGAAATTGATTGCAATTCAAAAACTTAACTCGTCAAATTAAATCTAAAAGATTGGACCCACCGGGAGTGAGTGTCCCTTTAAACTATGGCTTCAGTTTTGATCACTGATGTTGCTCCAATTGTATTTTCAACCTGATTAGGTTAAATAATGACTTATTAAATAGAATGCATTTTAGTTTTACTGTTGTGCTGCAAATAATTGCTAATATTCCCCTCTCAAGGCTTCTTACTCAACTGTATTAAATTAAACACAGATCTTAGCTCCCACCCTTTGGCTGCAGCAGTGTTACGTGCATCTCCGTAGTACACTAAACAACACACTTGATCTGGCATTTAACCAACAGTGGCAGAGTGAAAGGGTGAAAGAATTATAACAATTTGCTTTAAACCATAAAACGTTGAAACTCAATGCTAATGAGGTAAACTGAGCTGTGCAGTAGAATAGGGGGAATCATGATGATCAGTTGTCAGGAACACAGGACTGTAGGGAGATCTACGGGATGGTGGGCAGAGGGCTTTGGGGATGAGGGTTTGCACAAAACTTTTGTTTGGGTGGAGTTGCCATTTTTCCTCTCTGCTGACTTTTTATGCAAACCAGAGGCAACCAAGCAGAAATCTGGCTCCATGCTACACAACTCATCATTTAATTTCTGACTTTTGGAGTGTGCCACACATTTTAATAAACTGTTGCATACTGGGACACTATACAAGCGCCTCAAAATGAGATTGGAGACAACATTATCTCTCTTCTCTAAACTGTTATAAACGACTGGAGTTTGACAGGCCAAAATTAAACTTACGGATGATGGTTGACTTTAAAAAATACATCTTTGCCAACCCTGCAGCCAAACAACTTTACCAGAGATGTCCCAAAAGGGACATCAACTGATGAAAGATATGCTACTAATATCCTACCATCTGCTCAGCCTCTGCGTACGTCCATTAGAAAGACAGATACTGTAGCTGGATATAATAATGTGCCATAAAGACAAACATTCCACCATTTCCTAAAAGAGCAGAAAACAACAGTATGCTGCAATTGTCAAACTTAAAGTTTAAAAATGACGAGCTACCAGGAAAAGCCATGTTAACAGAGTTTTGAACTTCACCGAGCAGCCCCAGGAGAGTTCACAGAGTGCATCGGTAATACCCCTTTCTCAAACAAACACAGTGGATGACACGGTACATTGGCAACAGATTCAACGAGAATTTGACCATTCATTCCACACCACTGGGTAAATGCTAGATTGTTCACACAACCCTCATCTAAATGATATTACCTACACTTCTATGCTACTGTGTTGCAAACATAATTAAATAAAACTTTAACTCCAATTTTAAGCATCTTTTTGATGAAGAGAGATTCATGTAAGAAATATGTACTTTAGTGTAATAACTAAGCTATTGTGAAGGGTTTTTTTTCTGTTTGAGGAACAATAGGTAGATTTTTAAAAATGGAAAGTTAAGGAGTCTCCTGCTAGGTTAGTTGAGATACACATCATGCTCCCATAACGTCTGGAATTTAAATCTGTCTGGAGCGTTGTCTGGTAGCCTATATATTCTTCTGCAACAGAAGGGAATTGTATTGTGCACTAGATTAAAACGGCCTCATTACTTCTGTTCTCTGATCTGTTCTAAAGTCAAAAAAGGTACGTCTTATGTTATGTTACAAAATGCTCCTTACAAATGGAATGTTTTAAAAAATCTGTAAACCAAATTTAAAGCTTTAGGGCCCTATCCTGCACCCAGCGCAGCGCAAGCCAGATGCAAATGTCTTTGATATTTTAATACCGTCTATCGCCTACGTTATTTAAATAGCAAATACACCTGCACCCATCTTTGCGTCCATGAATAATGATTTAACTAGATTTATCAATGCCTGCTTTCTTCCTTTTTCAAGCAATTTAGTCACAACCATTTGCCCTGAAACATTTCCAGTAACCATCACCTATTTCCCACAGTTGGCAAAAATAAGTGTGATGGAAACAGCGGTGTAGGCTGTAATGTTAAGAGCACAACTGTTACGCAGCACAGTGCTACTGTAATGCATAATATGACAAACTGTTGTCTGATGAGCCAAGTGATGAAAAAGTAAGGCACCAGTACAAAAACATTACCTGTCTGAAATTGCTAACTTGCACGCACAACAGCTGCTGTTATCAGCAGAGGTTAGCAAGCACAAGAATAAACCACCTGTCATCCTCTCCGGCTCAGCAGGAGCAAGGAAAGGAACACAGGCCAAAAAATGGAATAAGCAATGTCTCCAAAACAGCACTCAGACTAAAATTTAATTCATTGTAATGGTATGTCTACTGTCTTAAGAGCGGCAGACAGCCTTGAGGGACAGACTCTGATAATGTATTTTAAGCTGTCCGTATGGCATGTCATTGCTCTGTGTTAGCACCCACTCTGACAGAGGTGGTTAAAATAACACCAGCCCAAAAGAGTCAGAAAAAGAAAAGAATGCCACTCTGCCTGTGATCCTCTCAGTTAATCTTTGAAGACTAGAAGGCTTTGTCAGTCGTTTTGTCTGCGTAATCAGCTGCACACGGAGGCGTGAGTTTCTGAATCATTTTGGCATGATATTTCATCCAACATTTATACTTTCTGAAAGTGTGAGTTGAAAGTAAATCTTTCCATGCTTACTAAATCCCTAAGTGAGTGAGAATGTATGTATTCTCTCTACTTATCTTTCCTTTACTTTATTTAAGGTGCTATTTCCTAGCAGTTCTTTGACATGGTTGACATGTTCGCTTATGCATGTGTGTGTGTGAAAACTGTTAATTAAATATGCCACGATATGTCCAGGGGCTTGACGTAAGAAAGAGTCTAATAAACAATCCAAAAGCTTATTGGCATATACTCATTCATATTTTATAAACATTCTCTGCATGTCTACTACTTTCCACCTCTGGGTCTAATAAGGATTTATCTTACCAGCATAGTTTAGTATGGGGAACTTCTCTGCCCTGGTATAGGATGCAAATGCTACTACCACTGTGAAAATACATAAAACATGGCTGGAACCACTATTACAGACACTGTAATCATTTTCAGGTATCTGCTACATTACACTATGCAAAGCATGTACGTGAGCTAACATGACTACTTTTGTGTATTAACAATGATAGAACAAACCCCGATGTGAAATACATTGTTTTAATACATTTCAACACACTATAGAATTATTTAAATTAATCACAATCTGATATAACAACACAAAAGCATTCATTCAGATTTTATTTAAATGTTGCATTAACAAAATTGGTGAAAACATTAAAAAATGCCAAGTGTGTACATAATTCTTTACTGGGAGAATAAACTAAAGCTTTGTAACCTTTAAAATGTCACAGAACAAACAGAACAAGGCATGAGCTGCATGGAATTTGTCGGAAGTTACATTTAATTGTGCTACGCAGGACAGTGTGACACTGTGCACCATCGCTGTTTATGCAGTAAAATGTTATTATTTTTTAATTATCCATATTGCGGGTGCTCGGGTGGCACAGCAGAAGAACACCAATCAACTGCAGAGATCTAGGGTTATTATAACATATTGTCAAATAATCAGTAACAAAATTAAGAAAATACTGTGAACATGTATGGGGCAAGAGGCAATTACCACTACAGTATATGTAGACAGTTACAGCAACACGCTACTAAACACTCTATGTCAAAGGTGGAAATTGTCTTGGTTCTGATTAATGGGGATAATTAATGGGGATTATGAGTCAGGTTTATTAATATGGAGTTGTAGTCATGGTAACACAGCAGGAGGTAAATAGTAGGGGGATGAGTTGCAGAGGCAGAATAACTGTATAATCTGAATAGAAAATGCTGAAAATATTACAAGCACTATGTTGGTATTTAGTTTATTGTACAAAGTCTTTCATCTATGGTATGGAGTATTGCTGGACAACAGTGTCAGGAATGCTATTCATCATTTGTGATTAGTGTCAGACCAAATGTTTTTCATGAATATTGTAAATAGAAGGTTTTGTTGGAATAGAGGCCTTTTATATTTCAGTTGAAAGATTAGAAAAAAATAAAAACTTAACAAATAAATTAACTTAACCATGTTTGTCTTTGCTCAGCACAAACTATGAAAAGATAATTTATAGCCTTATGTTGTTAATCTTTTTCAAAAAAGCAATTTGAGTGTTTTTATTCAATTCCAAATGGGTAAAAAGTCATTGTAAGAGTGTCACATATACCTTAAGCAGACAAAAGCAAGGCAGTGTCATGTCAGAGTATCTGGACGGTCAATACAGGGCCACACATTACAGCAGTGCAAGTCATAACTGCTTCTTAACCATAGGACCCACTGTGTCCATATATACTGTACACTAAAGAGCCTACAGTAACAAGAAAGACTACTAATTATGTACATAATTACTATACAATACTATAGCCATATTAGGATGCAGCAGATGGCATGCAAATTTAATGAGTGGCATTGTCTTGGGAAAGAAACATTAAAAAGAGGTGATTATGTAAATTAATTAATGTTAGAATATATTCAATAGTAAGCAGTCTTTTAGCTGCAAAAAACTTCTGAGCTTGTTGTTTGTCTCAGTTAACTGTTTTGAGCCAATACATGGAACATGCGTAAATGGTAGCATGCCCAGACTGCATATCTGTAGCTTCTGTGTATCTATTCAGATTAAAGGCTTGAATGCAGCCCTACTAGTGTGAAGCTAGTCTGCAATTGGTTGTCAACACCCTCGGAGCTCTGCTAGCTAGTTTGCTAAAGCTCTGCACCAGTTCAGCTGACAGCAGGCTGATAGATGAAAAGTGTAACTGCTAGGCCTTTTATCATTAGGTCTATCACAGGTAAACATGTCTTAATCTCGGATCAACCCTGAATGACACAATGTGCAGCAATGTATTCATGTCAGCATGTAATCAACAGTAGAAGTAAAACCAACAGATGCCATCTGCTTAGACTTACCATGCAGCCGGATGAGTCTAACTGTCTGTCAGTCACACACTTGAAGTTCTTCTTGCAACCACCATTATCTTTGGAACAGTCACGGGCGGGCCCAAAAGATGCCAGTAGGTCCTCCACAGTCTCAAAGTAAGTGGACATCATGGCCTCTTCCCTGGAATGGAAGAAAAGAAAAATATTATTTCACAGTGTAAATTAAGATACACCATTACTATTGTATAATTGTTCTGTCTTCATAGAAAACTTAAATTTGATCCCAACATGTATTTACCAGCTTTTAGGTCATTTTATAATATTTAAGAGTTAATTTCTTTTTAATTCCCTCTTACTAAAGAGTACAAGATCTTTGTTTTTAATTGAGAAGAGGACTAGCTCTGACAAGTGGAAAAGAATGCTTGAGCAGCCTCACCAACTGGAAAGCAGTCATAACCTCATAACCTTGCTATGTGCAATTAAGAAGCCATCAATGTTTATGCATAATGGTTTGTTGGTGGCTGTTACCCATGCACCTACAATTAATGACTACTTAAAATGTATTCAAGTCAAGGCATGTTTGGGTGCAGTGGTGGCCTAAAGGTTAAAGACGAGAGCTTGCGACCGGTAGGATGTTGGTTCAATCCCCAGACCAATGGGATAAAAGCTGGGTGGGAAAAGTGAAAGAGCAGTGCTTGTCCCTCCCTTATTTCCACCACCGAGGTGGAGCAAGGCCCTTAACTTCCTTAGTGGCCATCAGATCAGACTGTGGTTGTACTGGGCAGCTTCCAGGTATGAATATGTGAATGTGATAAGGGCATTCCTGCAAAAGAGAGGCTGCTTCTCAGTGAACCTTCCTTAATAAATAAAGGTTAAAAAAAAATATGTTTTGGTTCTTTGTAAAAGGGTATAAAAGACAGCATAATGGCTAAAATATTATTAAAATGTAGATTTTATTTAATACAGAAAGAAAAGTATTACTTCTTTTGACATGACAGTTTCCACTATAAGCTTTAGTTTTATTGTGTGACTGGCAGCACAAAAACAAACACTACTAAACCCAATCCAATAGTTTAAAACTGATGTACCCTAGGGCTTATATTGTGGTGTACCAGGTCTACAGCGTCTTTAAAGGCGCTTTAACACCTTTAGTTTGGTAGACTAGGTGTGATTTGAGGGTGAAGTTGCAACATTGGTGCATTGTTTTACCAGGTTTTGTTAGTGTTCACACTGCACTTTGTCAAACACACCAAAACTTGTAAACAAATGTCACAAGGTCAAAACGGTGGCTAACAGAAAAAAACACTTCTGGTCCCAGACATAATGGACCAATGCAAGGCAAGGCAGCTTTATTTGTATAGCACATTTCAGCAACAGGGCAATTCAAAGTGCTTTACAGAAAATCAGTTAAAAGAAAATAAAACCGATAAAACACAGAAGAAACAGTTAAAAAATAAAAACAGTTAAAACACAAGAATAAAAGTTACAGTGCAGTATAAAAGATTAAACAGTAAAGAAATGAACATCATTTAAAGAAAGGCAACATCGCTTCAGCATTGATTTAAAAGAACTGAGAGTAGCAGCAGACCTGCAGGTTTCTGGGAGTTTATTCCAGATATGAGGAGCATAGAAACTGAACGCTGCTTCCCCCTGTTTAGTTCTGACTCTAGGAACAGACAGTAGACCTGTCCCAGATGACCTTAGAGGTCTGGGGGGGTCATAGTGTACTAGCAGATCAGAAATGTATTTTGGCCCTAAACCGTTTAGTGATTTATAAACTAGCAAAAGAACTTTGAAATCAATTCTTTGAGGCACAGGAAGCCAGTGTAAGGACTTCAGAACTGGAGTGATGTGATCCAGTCTCTTGGTCTTAGTGCACATTATAAACACCAAGTTTATAATGTGCTAGGTCTTCTGATTTTGCTTTGGTGATTTAAATATTTTAAAAGAAGGCAAACAATATGAGTACCTGACAAGACAGCAAGCGAAGGAGAGGGAGGGCTGGAAAGAGAGATTATGATGTGTTGTCACATAGACAATGAACAGTGTATGGTGTATAATAAGTTATTAATTTGAAAGTTATTAGCCCTTAAATCATATAAGTCTGTAAGTTGTGTGCAAGGTAGAAATTACCAGCTGGTAAATGCACTACTTTTTGGTTCACCCTATATTTGGGTCAGATTGAATTCTTATCTACAGGGAACCATACTCAAGTTCACTTGGAAGTAAACCAAGACCCCCGTTTCAAGCAGACCAGAGTTTTTTAGCTTTGTTCCTATCAGAGTTTGAATGACATTTCATACCACCCCAAACAAACCAGACTATCCCATGAAACGCTCCAGGACCAAACAGCTCAGGTAAGAAACCTGCAATCGTTTCAAAAAAGATGCATGCAGGGGTTCATGCTGGTTAATGTCTGTGGGTCTAATCAGTGGCCTTTTGGCATTAATTGGAGATGTTTGTCTGGGTGTTGACTGAGAGCATCGACAGCATCAATAATCTCTCAGGACTCATCCAAGGCAATGTTGAAGGAAACAGCAGAAAAACAAAAAAGGAAAAGCACAGACAAATGCATGCATACACACTCAAACAGAGGCAATAACAAATACAATTAATTTATTCATCATTTCTTTATTTCTCATTCATTTAACTCAATTGTATTTATGTATTTAATTTTTAGGACCAAATCAAAGCCTCATGGAAGAGGTGTCACATTATTCCCTCACAGGTAGAAGATCTGAATATCTAGCATCCTGCCGTACCATCTGGAGGTCTTGCTGTGCAAAGGGCGTTGAAAAACTGGAGAACCAACGGACGCAACATTGAGAGATGAAGCGGGAAAAAAGGCATGGTAGGAAGGATGTCCCATCCACACTTAACCGAGTTTACATATGCTCTGTCTGCAACCACAGCTGTGCTTCCAGAATTGGCCTATACAGTCACTAAAAATCTCACAAATGAAGGAGAAGATGGTCATCATCGGACATAATGAAGATAAGCAAGCGTCAGTCTGCCACTTCCAGGGCCACTTCAGTTTGAAATAAGTCAGTAAAATCAAAGGAGGAATGCTGGATCTTTGCACTTTTTTCTAAGCAATGTCAGCTTGACCAATGCTGTGCAACTCAGCTGCTGGCTTCATTTCAGCATGCTCAGCCATGCCCATACACTGAGCTCTGCATGTCTGCTGTCAAAGTGAACAAAGGGGTAAGCAACCCCTGTGTTTTTCTTTGCAACAAAATAAAAGCACTGTCTCTTACAATAGGGGCTCAGAGACCACAGTGTGGTGTGATGGTGACTCGACTCTACAAACAGCAACAAGATATTGAATGATGGGAAGACAGATAGCCTGCTGAGTGAGAAGGATTTTGGAGTATTGTCACTGTCCTTGTCTTTGTCTCTGGGTACTCGGGTGTGTATGCAGCAATTTTGCTGTTAATTTGATTGAAATTCAAAAAAATAAACTATCACAATGCCATGTATTTTGCAAAGATTTATGAAATTTTTTGTAAAAAGAATATAGTGACCTATTTATGTGCTTTAGACAAAGATGAAAGTCAAAGCATTAACATTAATAAGGTTGGAATGCTCAGTACAGAGCATTGACAAAATATATATAATCACTCCAAAATGTGGATATTCTTTCATTTGATTAATGGAGCAGGAGTTTGTTTTTTGTTTTGTTTGTTTTGTAATCTAAGTATATGGTACTGTAGCCTTCTGGCTGTTTGCACGCTGTGTTATTATGACCACCTAATTAACTTTGGATAGGGTTCTTTTGGTTTGAGTATTCATTCAAATGTGGATATGAATGACATCAACTAAACAGAGAACAATGCCTTTTGAAATGCTTTAAGTCTGTTGACCACAAGAGGGAGCGTGAAATATCAATAAGAGTATATACAATTATAATATTTAAATGATAACAACCCTTTGTTTAAACAATACTATTAATCTGGAGAATGATAACAGATAATAAAATTAAAATTAAAATAATTAAAATTTAAAGTAAAGTGTCGCTTTCATGGGCATGGGTACCTTACCTGGTAGAGCAGGCGCCCATGTATAGAGGCTTATGAGTTTACGCAGTGGCCGCAGGTTCGACTCTGCCCCCTGCGGCCTGTTGCTGCATGTCATTCCCCTTCTCTCTCCCCTTTCATGTCTTCAGCTGTCTTATACAAATAAATAAATAAACTTTCTTGGAAAAAAAAAAAAACTTGGACTTTTTTGCTTTCTGTTTTCAGCGGACTAAGAAATAGTTTATGGTGCCTAATGGAACATGATGATGTGGTTATGCCAGACCCATTATGCTTTAGTATTGATGTCACACAGTCATTCTCAGAACTCAAGGGCACTTTTCTGGCAATATATATCAGTTTACTGTTTTGCTGGCCACATAAGCAGCTATGCTATAGTTAAGTATGTCTTTCTTAAGGCCAAATAAACAGCATTTGTAAACAGGGTGGGAAATTTACCTTTTGGTCAACCAGTAAAATCATTAAAGGATATCTCAGCTTTGTGTTTGGGTTAGCATTTCTGGGATAGCTGCAGGATATGTAAACTGAACTTAATAATAATAATAATAATAATAATAATAATAATAATAATAATAATAATAATAATAATAATAATAATATCAGGATGCCACAAAACTGCTACAAAGTTCACATTTGTTTGTTTGCCCATATTTACTTTTATCCTTGGTAGAGTTGATGATTTATTGTTATTGCCACATCTCTTCTCTCTGCTGCTGTCAATTGTTTTTTTAAGACAAATCAATGCAACTCTCCGACACCCCATTCACCTCCAGTCACCATCCAGTGCCCACCTGCTCCACATCCCATCATCCAGATCTTCAGCCAACTCCCTTCATCCCCACTAGTGTCTACACTATAGGGATATATTCTTGCTGTACTGACCATGGCATCACTCCATCCATCCATCTTTGTTGTTTATCTGGTATTGGGTCGCAGGGGACCCCAAACTTCCCTTTCCTAAGCCACATTAACCAGCTCCGACTGGGGGATCCCGAGGCGTTCACAGGCCAGATTGGAGATATAATCTCTCCACCTAGTCCTGGGTCTTCCCGGAGGCCTCCTCCCAGCTGGACGTGCCTGGAACACCTCCTTAGGGAGGCACCCAGGAGGCATTCTTACCAAATGCCCGAAAACCACCTCAGCTGGCTCCTTTTGACGCAAAAGAGCAGCGGCTCTACTCCGAGCTCCTCACGAATGACTGTGGGAGATGCCAGCCACCCTCCTAAGGTAACCCATTTCAGCCGCTTGTACCCTGGATCTTGTTCTTTTGGTCATGACCCTCCTGAGGTGGCAAAGTGTTTTCCAGAAGCACCTTGGTGTCGACCGAAAGTCCTTCTCCATGTCTTCCCCGAACTTCTCCCACACCCACTGCTTTGCCTCTTTCACGGCAGAGGCTGCAGCCCTTCGCACCCTTCGGTACCTTGCAACTGGCTCTGGATCCCAAAGACTCCTTATTCACTTTTATTCTTGTGTTTGATCTGTTTTTGTGTAAAGCACTTTAAATTGCCCTATTGCTGAAATGTGCTATACAAATAAAGCTGCTTTGCATTGCTTTCAGTGGGATGGCTTCCCTAACTACCGGTGTCCACCAGGGTGTTCGTGGGTTACCGCCCCTTGAGGCACCTAAGACGCTAAGACCACAGCTCTCCACCACAGCTTTAGCAATGGAAACTTTGAACATTGTCCACTCAGGTGTACTGCCCCCAGCCTCCACAGGGATGCACGAAAAGCTCCGCCAGAGATGTGAGTTGAAAGTCTGTCAAACAGGGGCCTCGTCCAGACATTTCCAATTTACCAGCATTACCCGTTTGGGTTTACCAAATCTGTCCAGAGTCTTCCCCCATCCCTTAACCCAACTCACCACCAGATGGTGATCAGTTGAAAACTCAGCCCCTCCCTTCACCCGAGTGTCCAAAACATACGGCCTCAGATCAGATGAAATTATTATAAAATCGATCATTGACCTTCGGCCTAGGGTGTTCTGGTA
Organism: Percina caprodes; assembly: GCA_013375575.1. Taxonomy (NCBI): domain Eukaryota; kingdom Metazoa; phylum Chordata; class Actinopteri; order Perciformes; family Percidae; genus Percina; species Percina caprodes. The sequence continues at coordinate 185,452 of JABXJD010000073.1, forward strand.
CAAAGTACACTCATGAGCATCCCTATGTTTGAACATGGTCCATACAGGACTTCATTCAAGGTCTCCTAGAAGGCTGAATAAAAAACTCTTGTTTGGTGCTTATGCACAACAACAGTCAGAGTTTTCAATCAAGACCATCTGATACTACACTTGTTGTAAGACCCTAACATATTTGCAATTTAAAACTGCTGCTCTCTCCTCCTGGATGGTTCAGGCCATACCCAGTGGTCACATTCAGCTGCAAACTCTTTGATGTCAAAGATCATAGCGCAATGGAGCCAGAAAGACAACATCATCTAAATACAGTGGATATGACGCCATATCATCAGCTGCATCTTGAAGAGTATCAACAGGATAGGGTAGGGTGCACTCTTGTTAGAGTCTGATGCCCACATTCAATGTGTTGACTTACAGCCAAAAAGAGAAACAGATTTCCCTAGTGTACAGAAACTGAATTATATTTTCTTGGGGCAAACAAGCTGGTTAACTGTTCCAGAGCCAAGGACCATGCAAGCCAAAAGGTAAAGATCAGTGGAAAACATCTTGGGCAAAGGCCAGGGGTAGAACATGTTTAGTCAGTAAGCAATGGAAAGTTTCCCTTAGAACATGGGATGTATTCACTTTTTGTGGAAGGTGCCCAATTTGGTGCGTGGAGACGAAAGGTACCAACAAAATGCAGTTGGGCTCACCTCTATGCATAGCTTTGGCTCTGGAACCAAACTCCTTGATAGATGGAGAACTCTCCTACTCAGGAATTGTCCATGGCGAGATGTGCCAGGCAGTTGTGGGACTACTGATAAATCACCGCCTGGCTGCTGCACAGTTGGACTTTATCCCGGTGGATGAAAGGGTCACCATAATGTGGCTGCGTAATGTAGAGAGAAAAACTATTACTGTTGTTTGTGCATATGTATGTTTTTGGTTGCTAGGCAACAATGTCTGGTAATCTGTCATGCCACAAATTTGAGACATGGGAGCTGAACACTAGGCATGGGTGAACTTGAGTTTATTCCACAAAGTGTGCATATTTATTCTAAATCTGGATACATGCAGGTTAAAAATAGGGCTCGCCTTTTGTTATGAGCACCAAATCCATTGATTTTAGGACATCTATTTTAATTTTAAGGTTTTAAGCAATAAGTCACAGATAATTAGAACACTCTTGGTGATTGTGCCTATTATCTGCATGGGTTAATTTGTCTGTATACAATCTGGTAGCAAAAACTGTAATATTTGTGAATATAATCTCGATAGCATCTTTTTCTTACACACATGTCTGTAAAGACATGCCCTTTGTCAAACGGATCCTGACCCAATCTTCCTTGAGTATCTTTGGAGGGCACTCAGCATTGAAGGGGAGGGTATGGTATCAAAAACAGCTAAACTGTGGGATGCACTCTCCAGAGTCACAGAGGAAGCATCAGTCACCCTGAATATTGAAAGTTCATTCTCTGTTTCGGTCTCCCATGTCTTATTCTTCTTCTCTTTATTTGGCAACTCAATTTTTTTCTGAATTAGACAGGCAACACATGGCATTCTGTGCATCAGTTATTTCTGGCAGGCACTCAAAGCATTGACAAATGACTCCTTAATTCAGAGGAAAACAGGGTGGGGAAGGTGAGGCAGACACAAATAATGGGTTGCCTCAACTGTGAGGTGCATGCTAACAGGCTCTTCTCCTGAATAGACGGGATATTGAGTTGAAGATGAAAAAAACAATCAATTTCCAAGATCCCTGTTGCAAGACAGTCCAGAGAGAGGTAAAATGGGAAAACAAATGCTGAAGAAAACTAAAAAAAAAAAAGGCTATATGAAAGTTTCTTATAATGTTGCACAACATATTAAACCATGGCACAGAGTTCTGAAAGTATTCAGTAAAGTTTGCCTCTCATTGTTTAATTAACAGGAGCCTGTTAACTGATCCATAGAGGTGTATGGAAGAGTAATGCACTTTATTTGGTTATCAAAATCAACAGTTTATCCTGATATTTATTTTCCAAATCATTAACGACTCAAGATCATCTCTTTTGGCACTGTGACTCTGTTGCTTGACCCAGAAGCACATTGGTTGTATCTAAACACTGACTAATGTACTTGTTATTAATCTCCCTCTTGCTTTTCCAGATGATGAATGACCAGGCGGTGTTGCCCAAAGTTAGAGCGCTGCTCCAGCATGATTACGGAGCCCGTTATTGGTCTGCCCCGGCACTTGATTAATGCTCTTGTACCAGCTTCCTACAAATATGCTGACTCTCATCAAGCACTTTTGTCATTGAATAGAGTGCATTTTCTTTAAGCTTGCTGTAATCACTGAGGAAAATTCAAGTGGGTAAAAAAAGGTAACCCTAAATGATAAAATAAATACTGATACATAAATTATTTGAGTTGTAAAACATTTTTTGTTGGAGATTAAGAGTAAAAGAAATTGATGTACTTAATGTTTTCATAGTGTCACCTTCTTGCAGTTGCATTGGGTCACTGGCACATTTTAATGGTTCACTTGATCACAGTGAGTGAGGTCATTAATCACCAGTATGGGGTGTCAGCGGCTACTGAGGGTGATTAACAGTTCCTTATCGACAGATATACTAATCTTGGAGCACAGTTTAGAGTGGCTGGATTCCTATATTCTGTGATGTTCATGAAATGTTTGAAACATTGGCTTTGGCAAAGCTACAATTAGATAAAATTCAAATTCAATCATTGCAAATATGACAATTTGATAAATTAAATTGTTTGGGAAAAGACTACACAGATACATAATTAGCCAAAGCTCAACTTCTCAGCTTTACAGTTACAGACAGAAAGAGAATTTTTTTATATAGAACAAGTGCAAGGTAAGTTTAAATTACACATATTTAATACTGGCTTAGAAGTCCAGCATATGCAATGTCTTGTTGTTTCTCAGCGACCTAGGAAAGGAAAAAGTCTTAGCCTGACTTCCAACACTGGCACTGCTATGTTTATCGGTGTTTTAAGCTCCCAACATCTCCTTCCAGGCAGCACTGCCTTGACACTTGGATCAGGCAATGGTTATGGTTAGGGTTAAGGTTAGGTGCCTTTTAGTTAATGGTCGCAGCGCTGCCTTGAAGTTGATTAGGCAATGGTTAGGGTTAGGTGCCTTGAAGTAAACGGTCACACCGCTGCCTGAAAGGAGACATTGGGGGCTTAAAACACCATCAAGCCACTGCTATTGTTCAGTTAACCAGACAGAACACTGAATACAGGAAAACACTACAACATATGTTATGCTTTATTCTGTTTAGGGATTCTGCTGTTAAATGAAAAACCTCATGAAGTGTGTGAATGCTAACTTTGAACAAATATACTGTCAAGGCAAGAATTTACTGGAGGCTAATCTAGTGTGAGTGTTTTGCTTCATGTGGTTGCATTAACCACTTGAATAAATCCAAAGAGACAAATTAAATTACTATTACTATTGATATACTGATTAATGAATGAATTCAAGTGTGGTATGTACATAATATATGTACTGACTTTCAATTCGTAAATAATCCCTTTACAAGCCCATACAAGCAATAATAAACCAAAGCTAAGTGCTGAACTCTCTGCTTTTATCATTATGACCTATTTTATCCCTTTTATGTTTCTTGTATTTAAATGCTCCATATAGTATGGACATTCACCGGAATTAATCTTCCGCTACAATGTCTGTATTTAAATGTCAGGGACTATGATACTGAAAGTCATTAACGTGTAAATATAAATGGGAATAAAGGGAACCAATTTTTCAGATATAGCTTGGCTTTATAGTTGGTTGTGATTTTATATGTGGCAGCATTTTAACTATTCTTTCACAGGTAAATAGTTGAACAAGCTATTTTTGGTAACCTTTAATCAAGCAGATTAATACTGCTTGTCAAGAGGGCATTACCAAGAAGGTAACAAGAATACCTGTAGACAAGGTTGACCTTAATTTGGCTTATCTGAGACAACACTGTCCATCTTGGCTTAATTTGCATAACCATCAGAAACCAGCAATTTTTGAAACAAATGTTGTGATTCAATGGCGGCATAAAAACATAAAAAAAGTAATTCCAGGAGAAAATAGTTCTCATTAAAAACAACAAAAAGCAAGGTGTGTGGACCTTTTCAAAGACTAACCAAAAGTAATGTTCATGTTTTGAGCACCACAAATACATACAATTTATTTAACTCCACTGGAGAAATGAAACTGAACTTACCATGGCTAGATACAACTACAGGAAACTGGGAGAATGTGTCTGATTTTGGTCAAATGTTGTAAGCTGGTTAAAATATAGAGGCCTTTTTCTTTGAATATGCCACAACATTGAAAAAACTAAACATACCAAACAATTCTAAATCAAGTCTATTTTTAAAGAAGCCTAATTGATGTGAGGTTGGGTGACCAAGAGACAAAACATCTGCAGTTGAAAGCTGAGCTTGGTTAAGCAAACACTTACTTGGACAATCACTTTTTCATATAGAAGACATTTTATTATTGCCAATAGGCCGGAGTGAAATAGGGATGCATCCTTTTAAAGTACAATTCCAAAATTGACCTAGGGGTTAATAACACATCAACTGTTCTCTGGGATATGTTTTCATGCTAATTGAATGTGACCAGTTTTAGCACAAAACCCTATTTAGTAAAAAGAAATTTGCTATTTCTATAACATGGCTCAAAATAGCACCGCACATCCACGGTAGCATGATGAGGGTCCCTACATGTAAACCAAAGCTTTATAAAGACTGTACCGTTCAGTATATAGGCAGGCGCCATCTTAGTAAAACAGTCATGACCAGTTCAACGCCGTGCTTGAGCTATATTGCTGGTTACTGGTTACACGGCGTTAGTCGTTCGAATGGTTTACATCTAGGGACCCTCATTGCGCTACCGTTGAAGTGTGTTGCTATTTTGAGCCTTGTTAGTAGTATAGAAATAGTGAATTCTTTTTACTTTCGCGTGTCCCGACAACTCATTTTGCGCCGGAATTGTCCTTTAAGTGCCACAGCTACAGTGCATTTCACCACTTCCCGCATCAACATGTATATCATGAGTGACTGATTACATCAATGTCTGCATAAACACTTTGGGGAGGTGCATCTGCCAGAAACTACATAAAGTCCCACAGGACTGCCTTATTCATGACAATCAGACAGACCATCCGATGTTACACAAAGCTATCATTAACCAAATACAGATTTTAATCAGTCATGTTCTTTTAGTTCTTATTTATTTTCTGCTGTGATGTGTTTTGGGAATGATTAATCTCTCAGCAGTTCAACTCACATTTGTAGACAAGAAAGATGGGTTTGTTTCTATTACAATGGTTAATATGTAATATTTCATGTTGCTTTAAAGTGTCAGATATCATTTTCAGGATGTGACCACCACAGACATGTTCACTACTTTTATGAATGCCCGTCCTTCCCCTGGTGAAGAGCTTAGCTTGCTGTAACCCAAATGGAGCTCCTCTGCTGTAGAGTAAACAAAAGCTAAGTTCTTGCTGTGAAGTGCTCAACTTGCACCTGTTTGTTTGCGATGGAACTCAACAATGTAAATTCATCACACAATAACGGCGGCACTTGAGTGATAGTCAAGACAAAGTAAGACCACAAAAGAAATAATTGTGTTAAAGTAATTTCTTTATGTCCTAGGTTTCGGAATACTGTATGTATAGCTAGAAATAAATATATATTATTATATATATATATATATCTATTTCTAGCTATATATACATTATTCCAAATCTGATCAACATGTAGCAGATGTATGGCTATAAACTCATCCTTAACTCACCATCACTTATCACAACCCTCTTTCAAAGTACGTGACATACCTTTGCTAATTAATCTAGAGCTGTGCTGAAATCCCATTTACGTCAGAATAAGCAGATGTTTACAATTGCCTTGGGAGTTCTCTGTTTGTGAGGAAATTTAACAAAGCCTGTGAAAAGTTTGGATAGTAGATGCAATTACAACAGCAATTTATATGATACACATTAGACATAAAAATTCAGTACTCAGTGATAACTGCGAGTTAAGCTTTCTGAATTACTAATTAGTTTATGGAATTTTTGGTGTCAACACCCAAGACTGAATGCAGAGAGGATTCTGAAAAATCTATCAACCAGATAAAGCGAGCATGTTCTGCACACGTGTTAAAATACAATTTAATACATTTTAAATGCAGTGGCTGACGGTATTTTCAGCATGTACATGTGTAGTATAATAGTAGCTTGTGTCACACTGTGGTGGCAAGACAGTGTGTGTTAATATGTCATGTCATGACATTATGTCATGAGATATATCATCAACATTCCTTCTGCTATGATTGTCTTTCTATCTATCTTTTGGGTCAGTCCTGGTACTGACACTTGCTCTGCTCCAATCATGCCATTCCAAGATACCTTGTCAGGGCATAAAAAAAACTCAGCTATTTTTACCGTGATTCCAATTAGTATGGGTCAGCTGTAATCACTGCTAAAGTACCCTCAGTTTGGGTACTCTCAACATGTGCATTTCATGGCCATTTTAAAGTATAGGGACATTTTCCTACTTAGCTGTCTGATCCCATTAAGGTAGGAATATCTGAAGCAGGGCATCTCAAAGTCCTGAACAAGTGTTGCAAAAAGGAAGTGATTAAGAGAACAGAGAATACAAAGCAGAAGAGATAGACAAATGCAGTCATTCTCCAAAACTTGTGTGCTCACACTGAAGCGGGTGACCAATGAAGACTGGGATCAGTGATTTCCTCTGGCAGTCACAGCACAATCAAAGCACTGATCACTGAGTCAAGTCAGCATACATGAAAAAAATAAATAAATAAAAACTAGAACTACAAGCAGTTATGACGGGGTCCAAGCCTCCTCAGCTCGAGTCGTCCCTGACAACCCGCAGAGCATGCAAAAGCGGAACCCAAAGCGCAAAGGCGGTGAGGCAAACATCAGGAAATATTGCGAGGTATGAGCTGCAAGGTCATTTTCATTTGCAAATTTCCCATTTACATTCATTGAGTCATAGGCCAAAATGTGTCAACCTCAATTAAAGCGCCCCCTTGATTCCTTTCTTGTTCTGAAAATGGTTGTAAATGTATGTTTTTCATGAACTTTAATTAAGGATGCATTTTTGCAAAATATTTCTCAAAAAAACTCTACTGGTTCCAGATGTAGTTGGCAGGATTTACAGTGTGTAGATGGTACAATTGGAGTAGAACATGAGCTACATCATATGGTACTGCATAGCCTCTAGTATCCATGCAGTACATAAGTGAATCATTTTTACCAAATGAGTATTTTGATTAAAACATGCGTCACTTTATCACTATTAACATATGTTCATTATGTGCTATCATGTGTGCTGATGATTATTGTTGATATATGGTGTAAATGTCTTTTGCAGTGATGCAACACTTGTACTACAATACTATTTGTTTCTTTACATTTTGTGACATATTCTATGCCGCAATGGCAGACAATTTGATTTTCAAATGAAATATCAATTCCCAGGCTAGTGTGAGTTGGCTTATATAGATGGGTGATTGTTTTAATCTGCAGCTGATGCTCTGATGTGATGTTCAGTTGTACTGATGCATACCAGCTTGTACTGGCTGGTTGTTCCAAATATTTTGTTATTGCACTGTGGAATTGCCAAATCCATAACCTTGTCACCACTATATTCCTGTTTAGATTTTGTTTTTAGGTACTTATTTGCAAAGCCCAAAGTTGAGTGTTTGTACAGTAATGCTGCTATACCTGTCACTTCAGTCTTTTAAATCATGAGACACTATTGGGATTTAATGACCTGATTAAATGCTTAATGGGTATTTTGCATTTTACTTAATTTGAGCAGTCTTAAATTGTTTTTTTATGTTTTTTAAAGCAAGGCAGATTAATTATTTTTTTGAGTAATACGCTAAAACCTTTTTTCATGTACATACAATATGCTCATCTTCAATGCTTGCCTGTAATTTCAACGTCAGCTAACCAAATGACATTTTCCTAAAGCAAGAAGCATAATGCTGCATAGTGACTATAGCCAGTTATAGTGACAATCATAAATAATGAAGTAGCAAAGTGGCATTTATATATGTCTGTTATATAGTCATATGGAAATGTATTATATAGTGACCTTCTGTACTAAAGTCAAAATGGCTGCATTAACAATAACAATAGTGTCATGGAAACAGCTCAAATTAGAAGTAAAGCCATGTATTATTTAAGGAGCTTTATTATTAGTTTTCCTGCAGCACACAAGTTGTAGAGCCAGAGTTTAGAATTTCATAAACACACTTGATTTCTACTGTATTTGTTGAGAACTTCAAAAACAAAACATAAAGGTGGAAACTTTAAGTTGATATGGACCAGCAAATAAACTGTTCCACACTGTTTCTCTTTTAACACAAGTGTGGGGCTCTGAGCTGAGTCAGACTGACCTGACCTCTCCTGGATCTTCAGTAACCCGCACATCTGTCTTACAACTGGCGATGGGGTTGATTGACAGCTCCACTGGTGGCACCACAAAGCTCTTGCTGACTGGCAGCCACAACCCTTGGCCCAGACTGTAGAATGATCTGTTTTGGCACAACCGCAAGTCATAAATGTTAATGACATTATAACATTGTGTTATTATACACATGTTGTACAGTGTGCAACTAAATAAGCATGCAAATATACTATTGTAGGATTGAGCACAATGAAGAGTGGAGCACATGAGTGAGGGACTGTCGAACCAAATTCATACAATGAGGGTAATACATTTAATGGGCAATATGGTTATCCTTGTATACAATTCAGTTGTATTCAGGGTTTAATATTATGTGGGAAGAGTCTGGGACACAATTAGACAACAGTCATTCCACATGCTAAAAGGTTTTTAATTAACAACAACAACAAAGGAAACAGGAAAATAAATGTATAAACAAAACTTGATTACCTATTAAGACAAGATCTACACAGTTATGTTATAGTGAAGGACACTTATTTAGCCTTCTAGTGAATAATTGTTGGCTTATAATGTCAATCCTGTGTGGCAACTAATTAAGTTGATATTCACATGTGGTGCACCACAGTTGGAAACATAATTGGATTTGGAGAAATACATTAGAAGTAGCTGTGGTGGCCTAGGTTTTAAAAACTATTTCCTGTCTCGTTAAACATAATGTGCTCTGTAGCACAACACTTTTTGTAACATGTGTGCTGATTACCATTGCTTGAGATGGTGTGAAAAAAAATAGATTCAGAGTTCTTCTCTCGACAGAAGATGAATATCACCAGGACACCAAGGGGAGCATTGATTTGTCTTGGTAATAACAACACCTGGTAAGGCCTCACAAATTGCACAGAACATGTCTATGCTTTGCATCATGTGCTTTTGTTGTATCTGAACAGGTGAGCGACAAAACCACACATTGCTAGTCTAGAAACCAAGCATGAATGGATTTGCTTGTCAAAAAGCTTGTATTACATCTAAACTATTTAATTTGACACCCGCATAAAAGGTATCCCAAAGAGCTTTTTTTCCCTTTTGCAAAATGTATCCACTGTTAAATATTGCTTACATCCATCCTGTCAAACCCACCTTTGTATGTACAAGACATGATTACTTGAACCCCATTTTCTGGAGAGCCAAACCTCAGCATTAAAAACCTTCAACTTCTACAGCTGTTGGTATGATAATAATTATAATCAGAGAATCTGAATGCATTATTTCTGGTGGTAGGGAGTAGTCCCTTGAATCACAGTATGCCTTTACCAAGAAAAAAGGATGGTGCTGCCCATAGATTTGCTGCTTTATAATGGCATTGGGATGAAATCAATAATTGGTGCTCATACAGCTTACTGTATGAATCATGGGCATATGCATGCACATGCTCATTTGATGGGAGGGGATGGACAGAGAGGGGAGGGGGTGAGCTGCAGAAGAAGAGGTCCCACCCTTATTGTTCCTAACATCAAGAAAAAAGTGATGACCCCAATCTGTGAAACCAATCCCTGGCAGGACTGACTAACAGTGTCAAGTTGAAGAGCAATGCAGACTTTTCTCCTCTCCTACACAGGACTGATATAGACCCCCTCCAACAGAAACCCAGTGAGTGTTTCCACTTGGTTGCACTTTGTGTGCTATCTGTATGAGTGTGTACATAGCTGAAAGTAAAACTCTGGACTGACACACTGCTTCAACCAAGCAGTAGATTTGGTTGTTGCCTTTATATGTGTATGTGTATGGCGGTGCCACCCGAGTCCCATCTCCAACATACAGTAGTGCTTTTATCTGGCAGTGGACAGCTGAAAAATGAAATGTGCTTTGTGCAGAACAAAGATTGTAGATTACCTCATTTCTTAGAGTGGACACATGCAGAGAAGCTGCAAGGTCAGTGTGTGGAGCTGCAAGACTACTGTGACAAAGAACCCTTCCTACCTACGCACTGGAGTGGTAGTGAGCATGAAATCAAGGTGGATTTAACAAAATGAAATGCTGTCCTTTAACTCATTAAATTACAGACCTTAACAGAACTGAATGAAGAAATTACCACATCAAATATTGAAAGGCTTCTTGTAATGTTTTGGGTTATAAAGCAATGCATTCCTGTAATTGACTGTTCCCAAATAACACACCCACACACACACACACACAATTAATTTAAAATAATTGCATAGTAATGGCCTAGTGAAAAGTATAGTACTTGCATTAGACATTTAGAACAATTGGCTTAAAATAGTTATTATTTATTATGGTTATATTTTATAGAATAAAGAATTAGATTTGATGTAGATACACTGACAATGCTTCTTTTGTTGTTGTAAACTAACAAGGCATATTTTTGATTCCACATTACAACTAGATTCTCATGTGTTGGAAGGGCTACAGTATTTAAAAAGCCTCATTATCAACATGATCAAATATTTTGTCCGTATAAAAAAGCCTTTGTCTGAAAGCACATGTAATACACTAGGTCAGGTTGATCTGGACTATTTAAAGGAAATAAATAAAAACACCAAACTGATACTGAATGGGTATTTTGAGCGTTGCACTTTTTGAAGAATGTCAGACACAATGACCCCATCAAGAATGAGTTGTGTAACAAAAATGGCAGTAAAAGCATTTCAAACGAGTCCATCCAAGACTGCCCCTTGTGCTTTTTCTCCACACAAGAGCCCATGGGTGAGACATCACCCTAGCACAAGGTGTATTTGTGTGTCCATCCAACTGTGTCTATGTGTATCTGCTCATCTGTATGCTCCGTTACACCCACACGCACACACAAACACACGCCAAGAACACCACCATCATTCCATTGTGTGTCCAAAGAGTCACAGATGGCCAGCAGAAGTCATGCACACAGGAGATATAGCAGAAGTGACGGACTCACCTGAAGATCCTCTCTGGGGCCTGCTCTCCTGTAACTAGGTCGTAGCCTTTCTCCAGATTAGCGTATGGCCAAGGACTTGAGAACAGAGCAAAGGGAACACCCAATAAAAAGACAAATACAAAACAATATTTAAATACTGTATTAAAAACTAGGATGACAATTTTTTCATCAATAAAGATGTTGCAGTTGCAATTTCAACACTCTGTGTGTGTGTGTGTGTGTGTGTGTGTGTGTGTGTGTGTGTGTGTGTGTGTGTGTGTGTGTGTGTGTGTGTGTGTGTGTGTGTGTGTGTGTGTGTCTGTGAGATACAATATACCAAAACAATTGAAATAGAAGGTCAAAATGAACTTCACTTGATCAAACACTGTTTTCATGTGGATAAGATTACCCTCTGTCAGCTGTTACTCCTTCAGAACGGTAAATGGAAATTTGATCTATAACTGGACTGAATCCAGCAAATGACAGGTGGAGTTGAATAACAATGTGGGATCCTTTTAATTGAATCAATGATTGGGAAAGCCAGGCAATTGTCAAACAAGGTCACAGTCAAAGAGTGGCCTCATTTGACTTACATTTCTATCCTTATCATGTCCATTTTTACTATTTATCTTTTTGTGTTTTGCTCCATTTATTCGTCTCTCTCCCTCTCTGCCATCCCCTGTTGTTTTGTTTAATTACACACTGTAACTTCCCTCCTACCTTCTCCTCCTTCTATCTGTATTTCTGATTACCTCTTCAAAGTCTACATCCTCAAGTTAAAAGACAATACCGGCACATTTGCATGTTTTAGGCCATTAACTACAAATTGCTTATATTTTACATTACCGGTGACCATTTTTGAAAGCATACAGTACATTATAAAATTGATTTTCTTTCTTCGCTTTCATTCATTTCAATACTTAGATGTGAAACTTTTCAGATAGCTAATCCATCACAGCGCACAATTCACCTTTACTTTATGTAAAGTTAATATAACTGCTAATGCAGTTGGGAGTAGGGAGTAGGGAGTAGGGACTGCAAAACCAGCCGTAAGGTCATTTAAGTACAAGTGAGTTTTTAAATACGAGTGGATAGAGCAGACAAGACTTACCCTTCATTTCGACCCCAGTCGCTGCGCACGCAGAGGTGTTTATGGACAGGATCGGGGGAATAACCCTCATGACAGCTGCATTCTCCTGCGACAAAGAGTACAAGAAGGGGCACAGTGGCAGATATTTATTCATCTTCAGTAGCTGAATAAATTACCATGTAAGTGACCCAGGCTGCTCATTCATTAGATCAAATAAGCAGTTGCCATGCTTCCTAATTTCCCAGCAAAATTTCTCCAGCGAACAAAGCTGGAGTACATTTACAGTGACACACGTACCATTAGCTAAGCTATTTCCTGGAATATTTTACAAAACTTAAAAGCAATCATCCTTTTGGATTGCTCATCACACTGTCCACTATAGCTTTTTCTCGCAGAATACTATGGACATAAGCTTGATTAGTTAAGATAAGGGCCTGTTAGACAACACTTTAAACATTATGGGTGAGTATATTTTTTCATGTGTAATGACTTAAAAACACATGGCACCAACAGCCAGCACTCAAAAAAGAAAACTGTCATTCTACTTGCTTACAGTGACATGGATTATGCTGGCTAGAATCAGAGAAAAAGTGAATGGGTTTCTTATTGGTGCCAGTATCCCTATAAGTCTTCATCATCCTCGCTAAGGTATTTTTGTTCTTTTGAGCATTTTGTGTCTTGGTACAAGATCTCCACTCAGCACTGCTCAGTTAGCTGGACAGCTCCCACTGCAGAATGAGGTAAGACACTCAGACGGCAGAAGAACCACTTTGTTTTGGTACAGGAGGTTGCAGCTAGGTCAGTTTGTACCTCTCTGGCTACTGGGGCTGCTTCATCACATGTTATCCATTAAGTTTAAAACCACCCGTTACTTTTTGTACATCATAATACATCCTTTAATTGGTTACCAACAGTGCCTAGTTGGTAGTGAAATGTATATGGGGATTGATCTTCTGGAAATAAGAGGTATTTCTTCCTTAGATATGAAGCTTCAAGTACAGCACTTACCCACTGAATCAAAAGAAAGACATCTGAAAAGAATGGTGTATTTTACTCCTATATCTAAAGTCCTAGCATGTAAGATTTTATAGTCTATGGTTTACATGGAAAACTTGATGTTAAAAAATAATACAATGATAAAACCAATAAAAAAATTATGTCTGTATCTTAAAAAATATCCGAACAATGAAAAAAAAAAAAAAAACGTGACATTTTCCAGCCAATACATCGCTGGTGAAAAATATAAGTTTAATCAGGCTCAAAATTTCTCCTTTTTATAAGAATTATAAATTACTAGCCTACAATATTTGTGCACTCCTATACTGTAAGTGACGGTGGCTCTGCTTAATTGTCCCAGGAAGAAACTTGTTTTGGGGGAACATTTGCACCCCGGAAATGAAAAACTCCATACAATATTAAAATAGGTTAACTGTTCACACAATACAGTATTGTGAGCTATTTAAATAAGCTGGACACATGGTTAAACGTAATTACTCTTACCAGTGGAGGGCCTGAAATTAACACCCGGATTTTGCAATTGGCAGGTAACACTGTCAATCAACCTGTCATAATGGCAGGTAGCCAATGAACAGAAACTATCGTACAGCGCAGTTGGTTATGGGTCATCAACTGGAAGACATTGATTGCCAGCAGGCATTTTAACAATCAGCAGTCTCACATGCAGCCACTGACCAATCGGGAGTAAGAATGGGTCAAATTAATTTCCTTGTTTCTGATATGAAGGCGAGATGTGTGTGACTCAAACAGCTCACATTAACGAACAAAACGTACAGTGAAAGACATCCTCCCAACATGTACACATTTTAACATCAATGTACGCTGTAACGTTTTTTCAATATGAAGCCGTTGAAACTTGCTGCTGTTTCAATCCTGTCGGCTCGCTGCAGCGCACTGCGTTCCCCCCGCGACTGGCGCACGCACAAACACATAAACACGCACAGTCACACGCGGTGGATGGAGAAAAAACCGCAGATAAGATGTACAGGATTACCTAAATTGCGGACAGCTACATTATTGTAGGTGCAATGATAAGCTGCAGTCCAAAGTCCAACAAGTACTTTATCAAACTGTATGGATGTGTGTCCCAGCCCAGGATAGGAAAGTATGCCTTTCTGCTGGATAATCAAGGCGGAACCCCTACTACAGCATGTGATGACGGCGCAATGTGAGTAGGCTACCATGAATAGGACAGGATAGGATCATAGAGACAGCAATTCCTGTTTTTAACCTTTATGAAGCACAAAAAGTGGCTGGTAAAAAGTGACTGTCCACCTGTCACAGTGGCAGCTGGTCAAAAAAGTTAACTTCAGGCCCTGTACCAGTGTATTTTGTCCATAGCGAATACCCACCAATAGATCCCAAAATGTACAAGTTAGATGCTGGTTTATGCTGTAAACATATTCTGTAGATTTTCACAGTCATTCCCTGAAAGAACAAAGCCAGCAGCACTGGACATGAGGCAATTATTCATAAACATACTGTCGTTGAGCCAGACTACTACTCAGATAACATTAAACAAACCAATGAATATGCACATAGATTATTTCATGTGGGTCAATTCTATGAGTTTCATAAAGATAGAAACGCATGATTTATGATAAATAAAATATTCAGAATACATGTAAAATATCTTTAAGGTAGACGGGTGCATTTTTAAATCTTAATCACTGATATCTTTACCATCTTTTTTATTATCAGTGTTCCCAAAATAAATTCTACTGAATGCTTTCTCTTGGAGGCATAACACCAGAAAAATCTGTAATGGCCACCCAGGCAACACCATTCACATTTTATCACCTAGTGTTTAATAATTTACTGGTTGAGTTTATAGGTTTAAGACTCACAGAGTGATACACCACCAGGATTCAGTCACAGAGAAGCAACAAATATGTTTTTATTAGCCTGCAGCTATTTCATGTGCCCTCACTAAATGAAAAGCAAATAGTCTTGAAATGGCTCCACTTTAAAATGTGGACACAAGTCAACATTGATAACATTTAAATAGGCATTTCAAAATAGAAAATGATTGACGAGCAGGATAATAGTTGCATCTATGATGAGAATGTATTTTCATAATTTGATCAAATAACTAATTTTCTTGCCGTCAATTACAGTATATTTCCTCAGAGTCTGAGACTAATAAAACAAAATATGTTCTTCAATTTGTAAGTCTCTAAGGAAAAAACAAATAATAATAAAAATACAAAAAACACAATAGTAACAATAGTAAACAATGCCATGGGTCACTTTGTTTATCCAAAAGGATGACATTGTTACCTTCCGAAGCAGTTACAAATCTAGGTTTAACGATGGTTATGGTTAAGATTTGGTTAGGGTAAGGGAAAGATCATGGTTTGGGATAAAATTGCTACCTCGTTAAGGTAAAGGTCCCTTTGTCTAGTTCCAATAATAGCCACTTGGTTAAACGGCCGCAGCAAAGGAAACTTTGACTGTTGGTTTGAAATGGGAAACAAACGGAGGCCGGTGTTATAATTGTCTGACATTTTATTGACCCATTCATCCACTCTGAACTCCTCTTTCTGCAGACTTTGTGGCTGTAACAACGTCACACCATTTCCTTCTTAGCTCGGGGGCTTTGAATGTAAACAGATACCATTTTAGAGGCCTTTGCTGAAATGATTGATTCTGTCATTTTCTTGGGAAGACAGTCTCTTTTGATTTCATACTCCCAGGCACACTAACATGTATTCTGTTCACATTGCCAAATCACACATTCAAACATACACACATCCATTACCAACGGCTACTCTTTGGATACACATGTAACCTAGTTAAAGTTAAATCTTCCTGACTGCCAGAGGCACTGCTTAATTAAATCCATCTTGCATGTGCAGTCATGTCACATGTTACCAGTTACATGCTGGAGAGGTAGGTAGGGAAGCGTCTCTCACTTTTCATTCCCTATTTCTGTCTGTCAGTTGCAAGAATTGGCATTTTCATTAGTATTCTGTGAGAGGTTAGGCTAACAATAGTGCCCATTTCCCCTCTTACATATGCAATGGGAAATATTTACATAGCAAACTCGGATTTGTTGGTGAAAATGCATGACCACATGTCTGATTTATTGGAGAATGGACATGGGATCAGGCTGCATCCAGGAGCTGAGAAGTGCTGCTGACCAGTGTTATACACCAGATTGTGCTTGGTTCAAGAGGAAACATGTAATAGGACATTGTCAACATATTTCATACACACCAAAAACCAAATCAATAACAGAGTTTCTTTGCTGAATGCAAAGCAAAGTTTGCAAGAGCTAAATGCTACAATTTCTATCATGAAATTCATGAAACACCTGTTTTTATTTTAAAATATTACCGGATGTTTTAGTAGCTACGTTAAACAAAAAATTGTTTATCCAATAAAAATAGAGCAATGCTAGTTTTGTATCATAATATACAGTGCAAAAAGCAGTGTCTAACGCCGTAACTTTTTTCAGTAAAGAGTAATCAAATAGATTACCCATCTTAATAACGCCGTTACTGCCAAAAAATGTGAAGCGTTGCAATAATTGAAGTTGTTTTTTCATCAGACCAACTAACTGACCCGAGAGGCAAAGACATTTGTTCTTCACGTTCTTCCTTGGTTAGTGGGCAGTGACAAGCGCATAAATGCTGACAATTGGCTGAGGTTGAGTAAAATTTCATGGTAAGCCAATCAGAGGTAGAGTTGGGCGGGTGTTCGAAAGCACGCATAGTCGGACACAACAAACAACACAAGCAAGTCAGTCAACGAGAGACAGGTATGGCAAGCCCAAATGAGGGGCAATAAATATCAACATTTTCAAAACATATATTGTGTTATTTGTATTGAGTCACAATATAAGCATACTGTAATATCTACATACATGGAATTTGATTGGAGGCTCGCGTCAACTATCATGCTAATGAATTAAATACTTGAAATATTTGGTGTTTTTTTTTAACTAAACAGTAACGGCAATCATACAAGTAAATAAAATACTTAAAAAAATATGTCTACAAGATAAATTCCATACCGATGAATAAAACACTTAAAATATATGTCCGTCTATAAAATAAATGCAGTTTACAGGCAAACTAAAAAAATCCTTCTGCCATCCCACCTGGTGCTGTCACTGAGCTTCTACTTTTCAAAATAAAAGCTTGCATCTGGAATAAAATATTTTAAACAATAGTCTCTCTCTCTTACTTTTCAAAGCAAAAGCTTGGGTCACCTATCATGCTAATGAATAAAATACTTGAAATATATTTTTTTAAATATTTAAAAATATACTGTATGTCCGTCTCTAATATAAATGTCAAGGAACAACACAACAATAACATTCAGAAATGAGCAAACTATATGGATTACAAAATTGTTACTTTAACAGTTTTTAACGTTTTTCAATTGATTGCAACAAACATGGTCACAAATTTACCCGTGACTCCATTTGGAAAATTATTCACAATTTCGTATTTTTTACCCTCTGAATTTACCGTTAAACACACCTCGACATGAGACGAGACGGCATAAGACGGGACGGCTTGACATGAGACGCTCCAGGCTGCAGCCGTACCCGTCTCTGCTACCAATGGACGACGAGGGCGCTAATGTTGTTAGCCAAGCTAGCAGCAGCAGGGCAGCCGCGGAGGGAACTCAGTGCTGCAGCTTTGGGGTCACACTTTTCCTGGTAGACATTATGGAGATGAGGTGTTTTTTGTGTTATACATGCAGCACAAGAATGCTGGTTTATTATTATGCTGCTGCCGTGCAGTAAATTGTCATCAACTGTTCAGTAACAGTGAAGGTTTATACGAATTATTGGAGACAATTGTGTTTTTTTACACATGTGTAAAGCCTTATTATTGGAAAACCAGAAAGAGGTTGCACCTATATTTAATTATCCTACTTATTATCTATACTTACTATCTTTATTGTTATAAAATGATGAGGCCCTGTTAAGAACTGTTGATACATACGGTCCAATATCTGTATGCTTTAAATTTGCTATTGCAGTACTACAAAAACTTAAGGCTGCAATACTCTGTTTCAATGTTTGTGTCAGGACTGACTGGCTTGCTTCACTTTCATTTGATTTAATATAATTCAGTGATGTGTTTGTGCCATTGTGACAGCCGTGTGCCTATATCCTGCATTACCCGTGCCTAGTTCCGTCTTGTATTATGGACTTTATTCTTGTTTTTTTGCTTGTGGAGCGTGTTCATGTGTTCCAGTTTTATTATCAAAGCCTTAGTACTGTTTTGACACCACAAAGTGCCTTTGTTTTAATAAAGAGATATTTTGTCTTCATCTTGACAGTATGGGTAAGAAATAAATTTATATTTGGTTGAATAGCGATAACTGTCTATTATTTTCTGGTGTTTCCGGGTCAGTAGCCTATGGCAGGCTAATTATTGTCTTGGATCGGCTATTTATAATTAATTGAATCGCTAAACAGTTCAATAAATTGTGATGGATGCAATTAGGTGTGTGGTGGTTGACTTTGGCTGAAAACTTCACTCTGGAAATTTGTCAGCACCCCCAATTCAAAATATGTTCCCGCGGCTCTGTCTGTAGTAATATGATCTAATCCGCTAGCTTTATTATCAGCTAGCTGTGTAAAAGCTAGATAGATCTCATTGGCTGTAATTCCAATTGTTTCACTATTGATGACATAGTCAACTTCATACAGTTTGCTTTTAACACAATTAAATAGGTCAAAGTAATGTTGCCTCCACAACTCTACTATGTTCTCAGCCCCAGAGACTCCCTCTATGTTGCATGGTAATGATGCACTGTCCCTGTTCAGAGCTCTCACCTCTTTCCAGAAGCCAGTAACATCACTACCAATGAGCTTTTCAGTCATTGAGTCCACTCTTATTTTTTTGCTCATGTTTGTTGACATAACGTAGTGCATATTTATAACTTGCATTAGTACGCTTTTTGAGTTCCAAGACTGGCCCCTCTCTCGACCTGCCTGCCTGAACCCAAGCCTCAAATGAAACCTTAGCTTCAGCATGATAAACTGCCACATATTTATTCCACCCTGGCTTGATGCTCTGTCTTTTATAAGTATAAATAAATAATGGCCTGCTGGCATCATACACAGATCCCACAATACGTTCATACATAGTAAAAAAGGTTGTGACGGTGAGAACTTATGTTACAATTTACATCAGAACACAAAATAGCATCCTTGGGCAGAGATATATTGCCCAAAAGTACATCAAACCTACTGAAGTATGAGCACAGATGATCATTAGTGACCTTAGACCAATCCAGTTTAGCCTTACGGGCCCCATTACCCTCCTGAGACATCTCAGGAAGGCTAGCACGTTGTGGCCTGCCTCTGTCACCAGATTCGTCACACAATCACAAACATATTCGTGGCGATTTTCAAATTGTTTCTCAGATCTACTGTGGCGAAAATGTTTGTCTAAGTAAGCACCACATCACAGCCACCTACAAAAAATTAAAGATGTAAAAGCAATATAATAATTCAAGTTTGGATCGAGCTTGTTTCAATCTTGTGGCATAGATAACACTAAAACAAACTGCTCCACCAAAGCTGTACAAGATAGCGCTTCCAGTCAAATATCTATAAATTATGTCAGCAACCAGGTAACATTTTGTTTTGGCTGATCTAAAACAACTGGTTACCTGGGCTTAGTTGAGGAAATACCCGATGATAGTTTTTTTCACGTTTCTTTCCTCGCATCTACGATCATACTGACTACTACTACTTCAGCACAGCCACCTATATGCTACACATTTTGACTGATACATAGTCAAATATTGTTGCAATGCACAATTGCTACCACCTAGCTAAGTCACAGAAAAGTGGTAATACACGACACAGTTTGAATGCATCGTCTTAATGATTTACAGTCATTGTCTCTCCTTATGTGTAGCCTAGCCGATATGGTATGGGATATAGTAGCCTGATATACCTCTGAAATTGCAAAGCAAAGGCTTGTAATACAGTGTTAACCTACTTGAGTTTGGCTCCGAATAAACCAAGTATTGTAATGTGTCTTTAATCGAATCATTCCATCCAAACTGATGTGAAGTTCTGAAATCAAATTCCAACACAGCAAAGTAGCCATTGTTATTATTTAATAAGTTTATTCATCTAGTGATATGATTACTCTCTGGGTTTAACCAAGTACGCCCCTTGTGGACAAAATATAACACCGGCATATTACAACATGAGAAACATCACGATCATAGCCTTGAACATTAAAAGACAATTTCAAAAACGCATTCATAACGAATCAGTACAATTGCAAGAAAAGGAAAGTCAATATATAGGTCTTAATCGCGTCATAGTGATTGCTAAAATCAAAGCAACATTTTTTGGGGGGTTGATCTGAAACAAGAATAGGCAATTTCCTTCCGTCTATTGGAATATATTGTATTGTATTGTACGCAATATGCAAAATAAATAGCCTACCTTTTAAACAGTGATGACAGACAAAACTCTTAAAATTCACTTCACTGCTTACACGAGACACAGGAATAGCTTAACCAAAGTGTTACCTTCGGCGTGAGTTATCGTTATACTTAAAAAAATATATGTATCAGTCACAATGTGTAGCGTATAGGTAGCTGTGCTGAAGTTGTAGAAGTCAATAAGATCGTAGATGTGAGGAAAGAAACGTGAAAACTATTATCGGGTATTTCCTCAACTCAGCCCAGGAAATCAAGTTGTTTTAGATCAGCCAAAACAATATGTTACCTGGTTGTTGACGTAATTGATAGCTACGTGACTGGAAGCGTTATCTTGTACAGCTTCGGTAGCTTAATGTGTAGAGCAGTGGGTTTTAGTGTTATCTATGCATTTTTGCCACAAGATCAAAACCAGCTCGATCCGAACTAGAATGATTATATTGCTTTTACATCTTTAATTTTTTGTAGGTGGCTGTGATGTGGTGCTTACTTAGACAAACATTTTCGCCGCAGTAGATCTGGGAAACAATTTGAAAATTGCCAGGAATATGTTTGTGATTGTGTGACGAATCTGGTGACAGAGGCAGGCCACAACGGCAGCTGTTAGGTGAACACGATAAAGGGAAACCAGTTGGTGTGGAAACCAGCAGGGGTATAACACGGGCATCTGTCTCCAGCACTATTGCCCAAGTGTAGGCCGGAACATTTATGTGAACCAACCCGCATAGGCTACAGTTTAGTTGGGCAATGCAGTTGTTGCAGAACTCAACCTGAAGTTTAAGTACATGTCTCAGAGTGCAGACCTCACTGTACAAGCGCTCCATCTTGCTCAGCAGGTTAGACACATCCAGATTGGTAAACGTCACAGGCGGTAACTCGTAAAAGTAGTGGGAGACAAAACGGGGGATGTTTTTTCCACACTTGTTTAACACTCTTAAGCAACTTTTTATATTATTAGTATCCTTCTGGCTGCCTTTATAGTTCACGCACGGTTGCTTGGTTTCAGTACAAAGTTCAAACGACGCTTTTTTGGAAGTCTCGATCCACGCCGAATCAAATGTGTTTGCGGATAAAAGGACAAGTTCATCCAGAGTCATAATTTTAATTTTCACTGCAAGAAAATTAAGAAATTCATCCTCAACAATAACTTGGCCATCAACAGTCCTGTAGATTGTAGGTTTTAATCAAGGCCGGAGTTTGAATCCAGGAGCTGCAGTGCCCTGACCATCACCATCCACCATATATATATGTGTGTGTGTTTGTATATATATATATATATATATATATATATATATATATATATATATATATATATATATATATATATATATATATATATATATATATATATATATATATATATATATATATATATATATATATATATATATATATATATATATATATATATATATATATATACACACACACACACACATATATAGTATATATGTGTGTGTGTATATATATATATATATATATATATATATATATATATATATATATATATATACACACACACACACATATACAGTATATATATGTGTGTGTATATATATATATATATATATATATATATATACACAGTATATATTCAATTTTCAATTCAATTTTATTTATAGTATCAATTCATAACAAATGTTATCTTGAGACACTTCACACATAGAGTCGGTCTAGACCAACAGTTCTAGTAGTTCCCTCCAGAGCAAGCAACAGTGCGACAGTGCGAGGAAAAACTTCCTTTTAGGAAGAAACCTCGGACAGACCCAGGCTCTTGGTAGGCGGTGTCTGACGACCGGTTGGGGTTAAAATGAAGAGTGGCGATAACAGTCACAAAAAATAATAGTTTGTATTAGTTCTTTGTAGTAGTTCATGGCATAGCAGGGCACTGCGCAGCATTACAAGGCACAGCAGGACGTAGCAGGGCACCGCAGAGCGTAGCAGGATGAACATGGCATCGCAGGACGTGTAGCGGGACCATGGCGACAGCTGCTACCATGATTTTGGAGCCTCCCTGATCCAAGGAAACAGGCTCGGCGAAAAAGAACATAAGGACATCGGGGAATGACTCCCCAGAGCTAGGTTAGTAACAAGCATTTCTGGGACATGGATGCACACAAATGGAAAGATAGAAAGATAAAGGAGAGAGGAGCCCAGTGTGTCAAAGGAAGTCCCCCAGCTGTCTAAAACTATTACTGCATAACTAGGAGAGACAGGGTAGGCCTCCCTCTAGTTTTATTATATTATTGATTATATGATAGATAGATCTGACAACTATGACGAAAAGCAGGTGGGCCGGGTTAGGCGGACGCTGCAACTTCTCACTCCCTAACAATATTCAGTTCTATGCCCTAAATAAAAGCTTTATCGAAGCATAACTAGGAGAGACAGGGTAAAGAGAGGAGCCTCGTCAGGCTAGAACTCTCCCCAACCGGATCGGGCTGTATGCCTTGCCTCCCTCTAGTTTTATTATATTATTGCTTATATGATAGATAGATCTAACAACTATGACAAGAAGCAGGTGGGCCGGGTTAGGCGGACGCTGCGACCCCTCACTCCCTAACAATATTCAATTATATGCCCTAACTATAAGCTTTATCAAAGAGGAAAGTCTTAAGCCTACTCTTAAATGTGGGGACGGTGTCTGCCTCCCGAACCCAAACCGGAACCTGGTTCCACAGGAGAGGAGCCTGATAGCTGAACGCTCTGGCTCCCGTTCTACTTTTAGAGACTCTAGGAACCACAAGTAACCCTGCATTCTATATATATAATATATATATATACACATACATACACACACATACAGTATATATTTTTAGAGTCATAAGTGTGTAGAACAGAAGGCTGCAGGGGGACAAGTTTACAAATGGAAGGAGAGTCTAATCTGAGACATACCTTGCAAGTAATCAGGGAAATGTGTCTCTATCCTTTATACAAATGCCTTTAAGGGAGGACCAAGCAATTAATGGAAGTGATATTTCTGGTTGATTACACATTCCGCTGGATTAACTAACCATTAGATAACTTGCAAGTTTTGTGTGGCAGTTTCTCTGCCTTTAAACACTTGGTTTAGATACAGTGCAGGTGGTTGGAAAAGGAAGGTTGTGGTTAAGGAGAGAAACGTAAACTGAACTGTAGCTATTCTTCAGAAAGCTCAAAGGCAGCAGACAAAAGGGGAGTGTACCAGAAAAAAAGTGGAAAGAGGAGGAGCTGTGCTGGATTAGTTAATTAAAAAACTGTAAAATGAAAGCCAGTAAAAATACCACACAAGGAGTGGATGGGGAGCTGGTCATTAAACTTGAACTTCACTAAGCTGCTAATGCACTATTGCAACTGCACTCCTTTTTACATTTACAGTACAGTGGGCATTTGGCTGGAGTTAACTTGGGGTACATGAGCCATATCAGTGCCATCCATCTGCTATGTTATGAGTTTGGAACAGTTGCTTATTTGATGGCTCATTGATTTATTTATTTTTTATGAGCTTTTGACAAAGCACTTTACAATTTCCCACAAACCCATTCACACACCAATGGTTGCAGAGCTGCCATGAGGGGCCCTGGCCTGCCCAATGGGAGTAACTCGGGGTTTAGTCTTGTAATCCACCCTTGTGATTAAAGGCGGAGCCGCTCTACCTCCTGAGCCACAGCCACCCCAATAATTTGGGTTAGTTGCAATGAAATGTCCAAATACCAAACGCTTTGGTACCTCACAATGGACAATGGCACACACAAGTTGAAGGAAAGCCATCTTTATTATTGACAGGGGCAGTTGCTAATTACAGGTATTGAATGGTATGATTTTGTTTTTCATGCCCATGATGACATGTCTGTGCCGCACACTTAGA
Source organism: Percina caprodes (assembly GCA_013375575.1). Classification (NCBI taxonomy): domain Eukaryota; kingdom Metazoa; phylum Chordata; class Actinopteri; order Perciformes; family Percidae; genus Percina; species Percina caprodes. The sequence goes on from JABXJD010000073.1 coordinate 210,172, forward strand.
GACACAATTGTGTTAAACAGGGGTGTGGTTTTTATATATATCTGTTAAAATTCCTGAAGAGCCACAAGGCTGAAAAAATGAATTCATGCATCATTTTGAAGTTTAATGAGTCATTAAATCCGTTTATCTAATTAAGAATTTGATGAATTCAACTTTTCTTTTTTTTCCCCAACACATTAAACAATGAGTACTGAATAATAAGTGCAATGATCGATCTTCCAAACAGTTGCGGTCAAAAGCTTTCTCCCTAACTAGATGGCTATATTTACGTAGATGGCTAAATCTTCTTCAGGATCTCTTTGCCGCTGATGGAGCCTGCATAAAGAACTGAGACAAAGGATATTGCCCCATGAGGAGCTATGCCAATAAACCCTTTAAATCTGCAGGGGGATTTATAGGTTGAAAGTACCTCACTCTGAAGGAGAAAAGGGTTTGCTGTATGGTAGTGCATTTCAGTGCAGTCCAACACCACTTGTGTATCAGAGTAGTCCTGAAAAACATCTGACAGGTGAGCCTTTCCTGCTTCATCAGACATCCAAATGCCCACAGCTCCAAATACAAAGTAAAGAAAGTTATCCCATGCAGTGATGATGCGGCTCATTGTTGGATTTTGAAACTGTGGGCCACATCTTTCTGAAACAGACCTGACAAAAGGTAGGCAATGCAGAGAAATAATTTATCAATGGAATTCAGAGACTGTAAAAATAAGATACAGTTCATTTTAGATAGCCTTGATAGACAGACCATAACTGACTTTTAGTTTAAATACACATGTGAAAGGTTAATACTATATCTAATAATAATTGATACTATTTTATTCAGACACAGACAGAAGCAAGCAGAAGCCCATATACTGTATTAAACAGTATGTTTATCAGTTGAGTTAGGTGTTTACTTTAGTGATTTGCAGAAATTATAGGATAAGTTTAAATATGTCTATTTTAAGTACTACGACAACATATTAGGGCAGTAAATAACAGTCTTTCAAGAGGGTATAGACCAAATCGCATAATCAATGCCAAAATGTGAAGAGTCTTTCTTTTTTTTTTTTTTATCCAGCAAACAATGTTGAATAAATTACATTTTACCTTACCTTGTGTAAAACCTTATGTTGACTTACAAAGCTGGAAAATCGCTCCAAGATTTTGTTTGACATGTTGGATACTGGTGAACTGTCTGCAGGTCAAGTTTGGCACAAAGTCATACTGTAATGTGGTTTGTTATATATGAGCTGCTAACTTGACTTTTTTGACAGAATTGTCTATTTTCACAAATTAAGTGAGCTGACATTTTGGACAAACCTAGATCGATTTGGAAATTTATACTGCTGTTGGATGGTGTGAGCATTTGTGATCAGAAGCTGGTTTCAGAGATAAAGTGAGCTGTATTTGGAAGAGAAATTGCCTGTGAATGGCATAGTCAGATTTGTAGTGGATTAGAAGTAGTATTGGAGTAGTTGTGATCATGGTGATCTATACACCCATTAGAGTCTCCCTTTTTTCGGGATAAGTCTGTATGTGTTCTTTGCCAGAGATGGCAAAAGTACTCACTTCCCGCACTCAAGTAGAAGTACAGATAATTGTGTTAAAAAATACTCTGGTAAAAGTAGAAGTACTGATTTAACTTTTTTAATCAAGTAAAAGTAACAAAGTAGAGGCTTGGAAATTTACTTAAAGTATAAAAGTAAAAGTAGCCTTGAGAATGACAAAGCTACCACACACATGTTACTAGAGAGCATGCTGAGAAACTACAGTGGACATGGAAAAAAAGGCTCTGTATATGCCATTGGCTAAATTTTAAATGGCTGTCTGCCAATGGCCCTAAAAAATATAGCTTATTTTTTGTGACAGAGACTGGGACTCCAGGTTAATAAGATTCTGACAGAGTAGCAAGATATGAATTCAAGTGTGATTTTGTGAGAAGTCTGTGTATATTCCCATCCAATTAGATTCAATTTGGTATTGATGACACAAAAATAATAACTAATTCCAGTGAAATTATTTTAAATTTAGTGAGGACCAGATTAGGTCTGGATTGAAAGTTAATTCTGGTTTCCAACTTCGGCCCAGGTGTGTCTGTTAACACACGGACGGAGACAACTTCTCTCTGTTGATGCTTTATTACAATCAAGCATCAGGATAAACATGGGCGTGCAGTTCTGCTATGGCTGTGTGTGGTAATAAAAGAAATAAATAACATTGCAAAGGCTACCATACACAATGCATAGGAATCATGCTAGTAAATAACAATAAACCCACTAGTAATTACAATATCTTAATGAGCAAGGACGTTCAACAATCGCCATTATATCGAATCAACAGCCAGGTGTAACCTAGGTAACAGGTGTAACCTAGATAACAGGTGAAGAACACAAACAAGCTAACTTTTAAATGTGCCAGAACTATAGACCAATACAACAACAGGCTTAAATGAACCGACAACATAAGTTATATGACTTACAGTTCTCAAAGACGCACACGATCTCAACTGGTTATCCTCCACACAGCTAGTTTCTTTTTCTTTTCTCTCACTTTTTTCTCCTTGTGGCGTGCGCGCCCGCCCGCGCTATTCTCCTACATGCAGTCACAATCACACCTGATAGACTACCTTTTTTACAAAACTAAAATAATGAGCCAATTTTGTAAAATGTAAGGAGTAGAAAGTACGACATTCGTGTTAAAATGTAAGGAATAAAAGTAAAAAGTCGCCAACAAAATAAATATTAAAGCAAAGTAAAAATAACTGAAAAATCTACTTGAGTAGGCCTACAGTAACAAAGTATTTGCAGACTACAGTGTGATTGGTTATGGTAAAGTGGTCTCTCTTTGACTATTAACTACCCACCTCTTCTGCAGTTCTCTGCTTTTGGGAAATGAGTGTGGAAACTGAGATTTCCCCGGAAATATGAAAGACTCTTGCCAAAACGTTATGGTTGAGTGATTAGACCATGTTGTTGGCCTAATTAAGAGCTAATCACCTGCGATTGGAAATGGCCATTTGATGACAACAATTATCCAACTGTGCTCACACAGTCCTTTCTCATTCCAGCCAGGTTTCTACAGACACACAACTGATCCTGCACATGGGGATATTACCACCAAGAATAAACACCAATATTAGATTGCTAATCAAATTTATCACCATTATGTCCCCGTTGAGTCCTTTTCTCCACCTCTTTCCTTTGCTCTCTCACTGTAACCACCCTGTTCTAAATTAAGAGCCAAAAATGTAAACAGTTCAAGTGGCAATCACTTCAAACACAAATCAATTCTCTTCACTCTTCCACCTGTATAAAACATCTAATGTTGTGTTTTATTATAATGATTTCTAGTATATCATTGTGGTCGTGTGGATAATTTTTAATATTTTAAGGTTCATTATACAGAGACAGAACACAGACAGTTCTAGGAGAAGAAGCTATTCTGCCCCAGCTCTTTGGGCTCAACAGAAGTCTCACAGTATATGTATTTGTGTGTGAGTGCACATGCAAGTACTGTAAGCATTTGATGGAAGGCTAAAGCAGGAGTATACTTTAACACCCCAGCAGTTTCAGTTCCAATTAGGTTAGATCAGAGGAGCCAGGGAGACATATCTTCAAATGAGAAAACAAAGGCCGTTAAGGAGGTTCCCAGGTCTTTATGGGGTTAGTTATGATGATAAATGGAAAAGTTGTGGAGGCAGTTTATTTCTCCTTAGTATGGCGTAAAACTATGTGAGATAGGACTCCCTGACTAATATTATAATAACTCATATTAATAAAGTATTTACTTGAGGCATCACTTTATCATGGCTACATCATCAGTTCAACTATTTCATATTATTTTTAAATTACAACCACCTATTATATAGTCACAATGTTATTATATATCCAAAAGCTGTTCCATGTTTTCTCCACAACATAGTACTTCTTTGCTGATGACACAAATTAACTCTGCTGTGGAGACAACTTGGCTTCTGGATACTATGGAAAAGAAATTAAGCAGGATAAACATCTGGTTTGATGAAAATAAGCCAACATTGAATTTTTGATTATTTTGTTTTTGTCTAAAAGAGTTGATTTGTTGAAGCTGACTGAGTTAAAACATGGACACTAATGGATGCAAATTGAATTTCTATTATGAATAATGACATTTTAGAGGTTATAGGAATAGAGAACTTCTTTCTACTCCTTTTGAACATGAATATTATTTGAGTTGCTTATTTGTTGCTTATATCTTGCTAATTATCTCATTTGTTTCTGTTTTCATTGCTTATAAGTTTTACTTTGTGTTTGTATTTTTTTTTTTTTTTTTTAACATGTTCAGTAAGCAGAGGCGGATTTAGTCATTTTGAGGCCTAAGGCAAACAGAGGCATGGGGCCCTCCACAACCCTTGTTCTCCCCCTTTTCAGTCCTCATTTATCTGAGAAAGACGTGCTCTCTGTCTGACAGCTGTTTTGGCCAGAGTGCTGGATCATCTTCCATCATAACACATTGATTAGGGTGACTACTACTCATGGGGTCTAGTTGCTGAGTATTATGTGTGTCACCATGTCATCATGGACAGTAAAAGCAGCAGTTCCGTAACCATCTCCATTCGAAGGATCCTGTAAGGTTGTCTTGTATGTATCCCCCGCATCGCTAGAGCAACCTGGGCTGACACTACTCTTCATCAGTATTAGTATAAGGCTCGTTCGAGATGAGCCAGGTCTGCACAGAATCGAACACTGGCGATCGGCGCACGTTGCATGCCGGTTAGATTTGTGTCCGACTTGCTCTGACGTCATGCATATGTAAGCAACGATAATCTCACGAGAGCAAGGCAGCCGCAGTTCTGAGACGCAGGCGGCGCGGTTGCTTTTCACCAACTGCAAGAGCCAGGCGGACCCAGAGCATGCCGGGAAACGCCGACCTCTCAGCTGATTTAACAGCTGATTGGTTCACAATCGACTCAACATGATGATGTCTTGTATAAACTTTTCATTGATTTTGAATCAAAGGGATTTTAATTGCTATTTGTCTGATTTAAAGGCTTATTCTGTACAGAACACACGTTGTGTGGCTGATAGTGACGTTTAGAAGTCAGAGAGACTAAATCTGTTCAGATCACTGATCATCTACAGTCTGTTGTTAATTAAAATCAGCAACAGATTGCATGTAGAACATTTTGAGAGCTACTCTGTCATAATTAAAACAACTAGAGAGTGTGTACAAGCTGATATGGGGGTCTGATAACATTTTATTAAATCGGAATCGCACCACAGTGTTTTTGTCACTTCCTGTCCAGCCTGAAGGCGGCTGAAATCGGATGGAAACTGTCTGACTTTACCACAGCTTTTTCTTCCCGCTTCTTCCTTTTTTCAGAACCACTTCGATAGCTTCGCTTCATTTTTTACCGTCTGTAGCCTCCAGCTTCCAGCATGCTGAGCCAAACACACACGCAGATGCGCGGTAGGATAATGGAATAGTCCAATGTAGTGGGGACTGGGGGGAGTTTCTCATCATGAATTAAAAAATCGGATAGCACTTTAGCGTATCAATGTTTAGAGATATAATTAATTGGTGAAAAGTAAGACAACAAATCGTAACCATAAGTTTATGAGGCGTTTCACGGGGCCCTTGGTAGCTTGGGGCTTAAGGCAATTGCCTTCCTTTGCCTAATGGTAAGTCTGCCTCTGTCAGTAAGTTCAGTAAAAAAGATGCACAAAAAATGTTTTACATTTATGGGTGCATTGTATTCTCAACCAATTTACAGAGACATTTTATTACATCTTCAGTATCAGACTGTTATGACATCATCAGTTGTTACAAGGTTGTAGTCTGCTGGATGCCATACAGCTATCAGGCAATAAAAACATCATTCATACACTAACCTCCACGCTAGCACTTGAGTCAGGGGGTGAAGGTGAAGGCAGAGAGGATTGATTATCCAGGCACATGGATATTGTGACTGGTAATCAACAGCGGCAGTCAAACAGTGTGACAGTGAAGTGGGATGATAGAGATGATGTGAGAATGTTTGATAAAACAAAACCCGCTTGTGATGATGGAGCACAAAGAAAGATAAAAAAATTGTGACAGCCGGTGTGTTTGTGTCTATGGTTTTTGTACATGTTTGGGGAAAAAAACTGATAGATTCGAATATCTGTAAAATACAGTATGTTTCTTCATGAACTGTGGGCATGTTTAGATGATTAAATCGACAATAGGAACAACGGGTTAAAGCCACCATATTTAATCTAATCTAAATGTAACCTTGGCAGCCACACTGGTAGTGTAAAGAAATACAGTGGTAAACAGCAATGCATGCTTATATACATAGATGCTGAACTGAATAATTTAAATTTAGAATCTCTGTGCGAAACACTGGGCCAGCTTTTATTAGAATGATGAAAAAAATCATACCCACGGGAGGTAGGTGAGCTGACAGTGCTGCAGCACTCCAACACCCATGTGGATGAGGTAGGCTATATATATTTGTGCATGATTTTTTTGTTTTGTTGCACCTTACTGTTACCTGCAATATATTTATTCTTTAAAAAGTTTGTATTAGTTTTCTATTAAGATGGTCAGGTTTTTTCAAGTATAGCACCGCCTACTACATGACAAGTGACAAAAATGCCCATGACTATCCATTTTCAAAAAGTAGCCATTAATGATGTTTCATTTTGTAAACCCAGAAATTGGGTTGATTATGCAACACTGATTTTTTTTTTAAACCTCCAACCTTCTAAACTACTAATTTCAGAGATAACAATCAATGCAGTGGATGTACAGTATAACCCACACGACACAGGGTGATGGTTACTTTATGGCACCAATATGCATGTCAAATTTCACAAGCATATCTGTGTTTTGGACATTTCACTTTGTGGCAATTCAACAAAATGCCTAGTTGTCAAATGTCAAGCAAAGTCATGTTTCAACAGCCAGTTAGATTCAAAGACCAGCAGTCCATGTGTGTATGGCAAGCAGCTTCTTTGTGTTTAAGTTTTGTATAGGTCACCCAAGCAGGTGTTTGTCACTTGTCAAAAAGGTACAATACACACTTTGACAGTGCTTATTTTTGTGGCCCCAATTGCAGCATGCTCAAAAATGCCAATGCACAGACAGCAGTACCTCCCTATGTGATTTACCCTTTGACATCTTACAACCAGTGGTTTACCCTATTGTTGGAATTGCAATGAATGTGCTCGGATGAAAGAGTTTGTTTCAGGTATGCTGTGTGAAAGTATATGTGTGTGTGTGTGTGTGTGTGTGTGTGTGTGGGTGTGTGTGTGTGTGTGTAAATCAATTAGTGCTATTGAACGGGTGCTACAATGCCTGCTAGAAGACAATGACAGAAATAGAACACCCTTAATTTTGATGCCGAATGGATGTGGTTGCCCTGAGGAGATACAACATATTATGGCAATTACTGATCAAATAATCTTGCTGCTGAAAAGGACAGATGGAAAGTCAAATCAATAGAGAGACAAGAAGACAGGAGGAAACAGGGATACTAAAACTTGCCAAATGTACTGGGGTATTGATGAATAAATGACTCCATCATTAAATTACAACCATTACTGATCTCACAACGCATAAACACACAGGGATTGAGGGAAGCATATGCACACCTGTCCGCACACATGAGGAATACACAAACACATACGTGCCAACTCCGTCTTTGGCATCTTCATGTGTATAGACTAAGTTGAGTTACTTGAGCTCTAATACATTATGCATTAGCCCTTATCATACCCTTGACCAGGGTGACATAAAATGCACATACATTACAGATGTAATCCATTCTAATGAGCTTAGACTTTATCTAGTTGGGCACAAATACACAAGGGAGTTACTGCACTCAAGGGAAGATAAATATCATCATGCTGCACGCTCAGCTTTTGTTGGTAGTTTAAATGTCAGCACAAACAGGCACACAATTGTAAGAGCTGATTGTGTATACTGCAGTGGAGGCTGGGGATTATTTACCTGGATGTGGCAACAGGTAATGAAGGCTTCTGCTTACACACTAATAATGTTGTTGTCTAGCTTGTTGTACTACACTTTGACTCCATCTATAGAAATGTTACATTTACTCAACAATTGTATAAGAAAAGCAAACACACTCCAGCCACAATTAGTAATAGCATTAACAATTGCAGAGACAGGCTCCCTTGTGTGGGCCCTTGACTGGCAATTGGTTTTAGGATGCTGTCTTTTGCAGCTGCAGTTTTTATATTTAACTTTGTAGTTCATCTCATACTATAAAACTTTACTTTAAGTAATATTAAAGGGTTTTAAAAGTTAAATGTAAAAAGTAGATTGGATAATTTATTTAGTTGATGACTGAGATACACTTATGGCTGGTGGTAATACAGTCATGGACGAAATTATTGGCACCTCTGGAACTTTTCCAGAAAATGCACCATTTCTCTTAGAAAAGTGTTGCAATGACAAATGTTTTGGTATACACATGTTTATCACCTTTAAGTGCATTGGAACAGCACAAAAAAGGCAAATTTGACATAATTGTACACAAAACTCAAAAATTAGGTTGGACAAAATTGTTGGCACCCTCAACTTAATATTTGGTTGCACACCCTTTGGAGAAAATAACTGAAACCAATCGCTTCCTATAATTATCAACAAGCTTCCTACAACTCTCAACTGGAATTTTGGACCACTCTTCTTTTGAAAACTGCTCCAGGTCTCTCAGATTTGAAGGGTGCTTTTCGCAACAGCAATTCTGAGCTCTCTCCATAGGTGTTCTATGGGATTTAGATGGGACTCATTGATGGCCACTTCAGAATTCTCCAGCACTTTTTCTCCAACCATTTCTGGGTGCTTTTTGAAGTATGTTTCGGGTCATTGTCCTGCTGAAACACCCATGACCTCTGACGCAGACCCAGCTTTCTGACAACAGGCCCTACATTATGGGCCAAAATCTTTTGATAGTCTCCAGATTTCATGATTCCTTGCACACAGTCAAAGCACCCAGTGCCAGAGGCAGCTTAACAACCCAAAATCATCCTTGAACCTCAACCATGTTTGATTGTAAGTACTGTGTTCTTTTCTTTGTAGGCCTCTTTCCGTTTTCTGTAAACAGTAGAATGACGTGCTTTGCCAAAAATCTCTACCTTAGTCTCATCTGTCCACAAAACCTTCTCCCAGAAGGATTGAGGCTTACTCAGGTATAGATTTGCAAACTGCAGTCTGGCTTTTTTATGCCTCTGTGTCAGAACTGAGGTTCTCCTCAGTCTCCTGCTATAGCGCTTCTTCTCATTCAGATGACGACGTATGGTTCGAGCTGACACTGATGCACCCTGAGTCTGCAGGACAGCCTGAATTCACGTGGAAGTTGACTGAGGTTGTTTATCCACCATTCAAACTATCCTGCGTTGCATTCTTTCATCAATTTTTCTCTTCCATCCACATCCAGGGAGATTTGCCACAGTTCCATGGGTTGTAAACTTCTTGATTATATTGCGCACAGTGGACAAAGGAACTGTAAGATCTCTGGAGATTGACTTGTAACCTTGAGATTGTTGATATTTTTCCACAATTTTGCTTCTTAAGTCCTCAGACAATTCTCAGCTATTCTTTCTCTTCTCCATGCTTGGTGTGGCACACATAGGCACACAACACAAAGGTTGAGCCAAATTTTATTTTGATTTCTATATTGCCAGCACCTGTTACTTGCCACAGGTGAGTTTAAATGAACAGCACATGCTTGAAATGAAATTATTTACCCACAGTTTTAATAGGGTGCCAATGATTTTGCCAGTCCATTTTGGGAGTTTTGTGTAAAATTATGTCAAATTTGCCTTTTTCTTCTGCTTTTTCGTGCTGTTCCAATGCACTTAAAGGCAATAAACATGTGTATACCAAAACATTTGTCATTGGCAATACTTTTCTGGGAGAATTGGTGCATTTTATGGAAAAGTTCCAGGGGTGCCAATAATTTTGTCCATGACTGTACTGTAACTACACAAATCTGAAGCCACTATTAATGCGTTCACTACTGCATGACAAATATTAATATGAACACTTTGTCACTGCCATTTAAAAAAAAAAAAGGTTAGATGTGCATAAAGCAGTCCCTTCAGACTCCACCAAGGACTTTTTTCAGATCACAAATACTGAAATTCATTTATGAAGGTAACCATGTAGCAAAAATAGCTGTCATTCTGTCCTCAACATTGCAGTCCTTGCAATTACCACAACATAAAAGAGATTCAAATGCTTGTATTTTCTTCTAATCAACACACTCAATATAGCATGAAATATAGCTTTAAAATTAAATTTTAACAAGTGCAAAGACTTTCAAGTTGAATCAATGTCTTGTGTGTTTGCATTGACTAACCTGTGTCCTGATCACAAATCTGCTCGCAGGGCTCAGTGGTCCTCTGGCCGCAGTAGTCCAGGACCCATTGTGTGGACGAATTGGTCTGATAGTAGAGGGTTAGCTTGGCTGGGTTTAGCCAATTAGAAACATCCAGGAAGCTGCCCATGCTCACCACAAAACTACTTCCTGTAAAGAAAAGAAAACAATAAATTAGTTTGCTTATATAAAAAAAAACAATAAAAGGTTGAAAAAGGCTTGATTGTTTGGTATTTTTAAAGGTTCGTTTGCTGGTTCTATTGCAAAACCAATTGGAAAGTAGCTAATTCTTTTGATTTAATTGTAATTTTAATTCCCCTCCTGACCAGGCTGAATTTAAATGAGAAAATTAAGACCTATAATGTGTGTATTGATGGGATTTCCTTGGTAATTGTAGTAGAGGGGCTAAAAGAGTTTCACGAGTCAATCAGTAAATGCTATGCTCATTGACGCTGACTTACCTTTCTTTTTTACTGCTCCCAGACCAATCGTTAAACTCTGATCGCTGAACAAGATTATCCCTAATTGATGCCAATGACTTTTGGTTCCAAAGGGAGCTTCGAGGATTGTTCTTCAGCCCTCTGCTAAACACAAAGATTCTTACACATTTCTATTGTGTGTATACTGCTGGGTTGTGAAAGGTAAATTTGTCGAAGCATTTGCAATAAGTATACATTTCTGTAAAAATGTAATTCAAAAACCACGTTAGGACATATACATAGCAACTGTGAGATTAAAAAACCCTGTAATGGTGGTCTCCAGACTGCATTTTTTAAAGAGAGGATTAATAAAGATAGTAAAGCTAAGACAGAAGCCAGTATTGCAAATTTGAGTCACATGAAAAAGTTTCAAGGCTAATGCCCTGCAGGAAAATACAAAACTCATAGAAGAAATACCCCACAAAGAATGCATATAAAGAACTATCCAAAGTCTCATTTATTATTCTTTCAGTTTTTTTTTCTTTCTTACCATTTTAGTTGTTCCAAATTCAAAATAAAATACACTACCATGTGCCTCTTCCTACACATATGAAGTCACCGGCTGCTTCTTTTCATTTGACAGAAATGTGTTTCACTGTTTTATTGAGTGACACTCAATTGTACACATAGTTTTTGACTACCTGGCAAACTTTGACTACCACTCAACTTGACTGTATAATAGCCTTGCAGTTTTGCATTCAAGTAAATATTGCATTGCCTGTATTGTTCTGCTGCACCAAGAGTATGGACTGAAGTGAAGTTGAAGTGTCACCACCTCAGATGGTGAAGTGAAAGGTCTGTGGAAATATGAGCAGCATACTGTAGCTCTTGTTTCATTGTGCCTGACATTAAACACATTGTAAAAAATACTTACTGGATGAGTGGTTCAATATGTTGTGCTTGTTTTGTGCATGTTTTCTTGCTACTGCATACAATAATTAATCTATAATTTATGAGTAAATATTGAACAATCATAGAATCCCTTAGAAACAAGGGTTCTTGAAAATGAATTATCCAGAACCCACCAAAATGCCCCAAAAAGCTGAAATACACACATAATTCTTCAGATGGGATCCCAAAAAGCATTTTCCAGGTCGAGACCATTCCTGCAGCACTGCAGTCGGTGAACAGAACTGCCAGTAGCCCTCATTTGCTGAGAGAGTGGAACAATCTAATGGTCTTAGCTCACACAGTGAGGAAGCAATTGTTAGATTATGGGTTGGTTTCTCTGAGACCTGTGAAGAAATCCCTCCTGAGCAGTAAGAACATTCCTGATTGCTGGCAATTTCAATGTGCATATTGTAAACTGAGTGCAAAAGACAGAGGGGGAATTATTTTGTTAGAATAAACCCATTTCAGTTGTTTTGGGAAAATATTTGGAATAGAAAGCATGGCGTCTCTGTCATGGCAACATACTGCAGAAGTAAAGAAACTGTGCACATCTAGCAGTTGTCTTGTGTACATATGCAACAATTGTCCCTCGACACTCAAAAAAAAGAGCCATTTAAACTGACTGACACCTTATTAATAATCATTGTTTGCATTATTTATGCTTTTGTTTTTGCTGCATTATGGTTATGGAAATTGAGATAGATTAGACACATAACTAAATGACAATGATTATTCCTTATTACTTCTTAGTAAATTATGCTTTTGTTAGATTTCATTACCACCTTCATACTGTAATTTTACTCTCTGATTATCTTTTGTCACATAAGAAAAATCTCTCTTTCCTACACCTAATATTAAAAATGTAATTCTTCCTTAGTTTGTAAAATAATCCAATTATTCACTTCACATGTTAAAGTGCTAAAAGGAATATTAAGTATAAAGCTTATTAACACACATATATATATATATATATATATATATATATATATATATATATATATATATATATATATATATATATATATATTTAATTCCACCCATATTAAAGTTAACAATGAGTCTTGTGTTTGAGTGGAAAGTCTGCCTTGTTAGTAGTGGTAGAGAAAAGGTGAGGAGGTCCGAGAAAAAACAATCAATAATCATTCTACAAGGACTACACATGTCCATATTAGATTTCACAGCGCGATGATTAACAGTAAACATATCTCGCAATGGACTACAGTGTAGTTTAGTCTAAACCTCTGTGAGGTCATCTAAATAAAAAAATAAATAAAAAAAAAATTTCAAAAAATTGTCAAAACAAGATGATGATCTAATGAACAGGATATTAATTTGGCATCAACTTTGTTGAACTTAGTTTTGAAAATTGTATTTAAGCTCCAAATTCATTCAGATCACGGCATCATAAATTCTTAAAATAAAGGCAGAATATCTTTGCATGACTCATACAACAGGTCCGGACCACTCTTGAATTCTGTACACACTGTATGAGAAAATTCAATCACTTATACATGCCACTTAAGAATGAATATGTTCCTACGAGTGATTGTTGCATGAGGCCCAATGTTATTGTGATTTGACAAAAGCCAATGATACTGTGTGTGACGTGATGTTCACAAGTGTTCATCTTACATGCAAATAAAGCATATAAAGTATACTTTAGAAGTTGGACATTTTGTGTACTGTATTGTATTGTGTGTCCATGTGCAAACAAATGGTGTGTGTATGTATGTATGTATGTGTGTGTGTGTGTGTGTGTGTGTGTGTGTGTGTGTGTGTGTGTGTGTGTGTGGCCGGACTAGAAATGAGGCCCCGGCAGCAAGAGCACCTGATCAACTGATATGTGAATGCTTTCAGAGATATGGCAATCATTAGTTAAATTGCCTCCTCTCTTCACTCCCTCTTACATCACTTAACTCCTTGCACATTTTCCATATTGGCTTCTTTTAACTCCCAGCAAGGTTTATAATACTGTTGTATCTTGCCAATACACACAACAAATTTAGAATTATCCCACAGCCAACGGGTAATTTAAAACACACTCAATATTTTATGTGATTTCCATGTTAGCATGTAAATTGACAGAAGACAGTATTTACAACTCAATTGTTGTTGTTTGTTCTATTTATTCTGCTTTCTTCACAACATTTTGTTTGTATGCCACACACACACACAGCTTGCTACTGTATATAGCGTGAATAAAACCTTCGAGTACTTCTGTCAAATTAGTGAAATAGAATGTTTGTGTCAACTGAAAAGTTGTGAAGCACAGAACATGTTAGTATTCCAATCTGCTGTATGCAGTCACGTGTCATAAAGTCTGCACACTGAAACCCCCCACTGCAAAAACAAAGAAAAAAAAAGCAATCATATTTTGCGCTCACTGCTCTTCATCAGTCTGATGGCTCAAAATGTCATTCAGCTGTTTGTGGTGACAATAAATCCTTTTTTTCCCATTGGGATTTTTTGGTTCCAGCACATGATTTACTTTTTGTTGGATGGATATGCGTCTTTTGTACTTTATCAGTTGTGCAGAGGGACACTGACACTAAAACGCATTAAAATTGAAAGCCACAAATAACGGAAGGGAGGGGGGGAGAGAGATTTTACTGCAAGTCATTTGTAAATAGAAACAGAGGAAGCATTCAGAGCTGTCCCCTTGTCCATTAGTTGTTTACATTACATAATATCTTTCACCACTCAATAACAGTATGTAACTACTGGACAGTCATCCCTGCAGCATGCTGCTTGAAGAACAACTGTATCAATTGTGGTTGGGGAAAAAAATTAAAAAAGAAAGGCGTACCATGATGCATAGTAGCTATTAGGATAACATGCTCCACAAAATCTATAACCTTTTTTTAGCTTCAAACATGAAACCCAACATTGCCAAGGGCTGAGGTATGTACGGGATAACCAACTACGATTGCTGTGGGTGCAAGTAATACTTGATTTTACTGTCTTTCTTAGTTTCAATCTTTTGCCCTTTCTGTTTTTTAGAACAATAAAGAAAACAGATACAAAGCTAAGTGAGTCAAACTGATTGTGTTTGACATTCCCTTAGTGAAATATTCAGCCAAGGTCTAATGTGTTGCACTTACCATCCGCAACAAAATGCTCAGGCACATGGAGGGTAACCTTGACAGTAAGGGGGCAGGAATCCTGTGTAGCATAGACAATGGCAATGACACATGTGCTGATGGTAATCAACGTCAGCGTGACCTTGTTTAGCGGACTGTGTGGGTGGCCTAGAGGCAGAGAAAGAGAAAAAGGTAAAAAGGTGAACAGTTTGACAGAAGCCCTTTTGTTTTGATCAGGGTCTCAAACAGATGATAGTACGTGCTTTTGCACACAGTCACGTAATACACACAGACACATAACACAGACCTCAAACTAAATCACCCAGCGCTATGCTTTGTTGAAAATACAATACTTAAAAATGTAGTTAATTGTACTAATATATGAATCTAATCCAGAGTTAAGTTTGACTCAAGTACATAAAGGATGACTTTGAATACTCAAGCTTTTGCAGAACAGCCCAGAATCATTCCTCAGCGTGATATATGATCTTATTGCTACTGACAGGGTTATAGATTGGTTGTTTTGGTTGCCCTTTGGCTCAGTCAGGGCTCCCATTTCCAAGCCAGATACAGGGAATGAAATTAGCCGCTTAACCTCTGTCTACTGATATTCATCATGGGAGAGAGGTTGGCATTTTGAAGGGGGCTTACTGGGATGTGATAGGGTTTAGAAACTGTTCTAACTAGATTTTTTTTAAATATTACAGAATTTGCAGACTTTGCAAAAAGTCAATAGTAATAGTAGACCTATTGTTTCCCTGTTCTGAGCAGTGGGACTCAAGTGGTTAAGTGACTCACATAAAAATCTCCTTTTTTGCAGAGTTCTGTTACTATATCAGGGGATACCTCAGAAAAACAGAGCCACCAGATATTTTACGTTCTCCAACTGCAATTTTTTTAAAAGATTATTTGTTGGGCATTTTAGGCCCCCACTAGAGCAGCTGAAGACATGAAAGGTGAGAAAGAGGGGAAATAACATGCAGTTAAGGGCGGCAGGTCGGGGCCAAACCCGCAGTCCCTGAGTCAAGGAGTAAAGCTCTATACGTGGGCATGTGCTACACCAGGAGAGCTACCCAGGCTCCCCTGCGGTGTGTTTTTATTAATCGCTGATGCAATGTGCAATGTGCAAATGGTCAAATTGATTGAAATGGACATTGAACACACCATCATAGAAACAAGTTCAATAAGTAAAGCCCTGGGACAGGAGAGTCCGGTGAATTTCATCAGAAGTTTAGAAATGCATCTCAAGGTCAAAAACAGGGAGACAAAGTTAGGATAATGAATCCTCCTGGACTGAATCACAGGAATAACAGCTGTCTATGGCATCCGTGGCAGAGCAGCTAATCCCTTTGGGGTGAGGGTGATGTCACTGAGCTCATGAAGGGGTCCCTCAATTACTATAAAAGCCTACTGAGTGGACAAAGGCATGTTCACTCACGATGGCAAACACTTACTTTATGGCCACAAACCAAGCACCTATCATACACGCACAGAAACACGGACACATACACAAATACACAAGTGAATGCAAAGCAACAAGCAAATACACAGAGCAACCCTAAAGCTTACATGCTGTTCAACTTACAACTTCATTCTATTTATTTCCCTCTCCCCATCTTCTAGAGAAAGTACAACTTTTTTACACAGGTTGTAAATTTAACAGCGATCATGGACATGGGTGTTATGTTTTATATATAGACATTTATATATTAAAATTATATTTAGGAAAAATAAAGGATTGATTTTTTTCAATTAAAAATTAAGTCAACACCATTACATATGATGTACATTGTGTGACAAAAATAAGGGAGTTTCAATAAACTTTGTAGGAAATTAGTAACATTTTCCCTGGGTTGTAACTCCTGCTTTGCAAAAACATTGCTGCCTCGGACACGTTATTCTGCCAGAGGTTGGATTTCTGTGCTGAATTTGAATGATCGGCAAAATATAACCAAGTCACATTTATAAAGAAGACCAAGGTCATTGTCTTATTGTGGTTTTATATCAATGCAAGCAAAACTGAAAAAAGTTAAATATTTAGCTTTTTTCTACCTCCGCACATCTCCTTTACAACATTGATGCAGACATCAAAGTCACGCAACTACAAACAACACGATCTGAGTTTCATTCATCTCTGCTGTGTTAAGAAGTTATCACTTTTGAGTTTGCCGTCATTTGAATGGAATAGAATAACTAGAAAATCTAAACCCAGCAATGACTACAAAGTTCAGGAGATTTTCTTGCTTTCAGTTACGCCTCTCAGGTTGAATTTAACATACAGGCATAATTTAGGTCAACAAATTACTTCTAACTCCTCTACTATGGTAACCAAAAAGGACCAGACATGTGGAATCTGTAATAATAATAATGATATTAATATATGCAACATTGCTTTTCCTCCTCCTTGGGTACAGTGCTATGTGATAGTGAACTGCATGCATGGGAAATAATAGGAAAACATGGATTTCCATTACTTTTCAATCATTATGTGGACACCCAAGTGAACACACACGCACGCACTCACGCACGCACGCACGCACACGCACGCACACACACACACACACACACACACACACACACACACACAGACTAATTCCCTGTGTTTCATCCTCTTCAAGTCACTCACATACACACAAATGCAAAATCCACATACCGCCTTAGCTATCACATATCACTACGTGGAAAGGGAAGTTAAAATCATGCTTCCCATCAAAGTAATGTGACTCAGCTTTGCTCATCACTGAGCCTCCATTTACATCAGCTCATATATCTGCTGTGAGTGTCATTGAGCTGTGCCATGGTTCAGCACTTTAAACCCCACAGGGAATGTGCATGACTCCTTCCTACTTCCAGCTACGCTGACAACTCCAGAAATGTCTAGCCTCATTTCCCTCAGCTATAGGCTTATCTTCAACCAGAGTACGGTTGGAATTAATTTGGTTCCAAAATGTTTTATTGCCTTTAATTACCTTTTTACTTTATTGCTTTCTCACCAGTATGCCGTGGATAAAATCCTTCCCCCGTGTCAGTTAATGTGTTTAAAATGTTACACATTTATAACAGTATACAACGATGTTAACCTGCATTCCCGCTCACCTTTGCTGCGCCTTCGTCCTCTGTGTTGTTCTGTGTAAAACTTCATTTGGCTGTCATCTTCAGGCTCTGACCCCGATTCCCCTTGAGGACCAAACACACCTCCAGGTGCTGGCAGTGAGAAGAAAAGAGGGGAAAAGTGGAAAGAAATTGGTGAAGAATCAATCAACGTATTTAAGGATACAATTTTGCTGTAAAAAAAGATTAGAAACTGGAATGATAGCAACTCTTAACCAGCACGTTTTGACAGGTACACAAATGTTTCAGCACTCAGCACAAAACAACACACAGGACAGAGAAATGTGTGAGCTCTGTATGAACAAGACTGTATGAAAGTTATTTTCATTTAAATACCAACCATTCAGGACACTTTATTCACTCTAGAATAAAAATCTGTCATTTTTTTTTACCCGTATATAGGTCTAAGGGAAATACAGTATTCATTTTAGATGACAAGGATCATGACACATTGATCTCATTCAAGTGTCAGTATGGCAAGTATCATTTTCTATCATTGTCTTATGAATTGCAAAGCATTACAGTATTATGTAATCTTAGATATAGATGTGAACCAGTATATTGTAGATGTTTACAGTTTACAGTACACTGAACTGCTTCACTGAGACGATTAAAACCTGAACTTGAAGTCAACAGTTTATTGCAGTATTTTATTCCATCACCTGTAATATTGTTGGTTAGAAATCTGGGATTGGGTTAATGTTATGGTGACCCTAAATTTACTGACTCATTTGTGATGTCTGCATGTAGCCCTGAAAATAAATTACACACAACTCATTTATCCTTTTTAATGTGGTTGCTCTTCACCACCCATTGTTGTCATATTCAACCTCTATTGAAGAAGTAAGGAATTCCACTCCTCTCCTGACTTTCCTGTCCCTCCTTGTCTGATCTGTTGGCCACGGTTGGTAATTTGTCCATCGTTACAGTCTCTGGAGCTCAATTTGTTAATCAAATCGGGTCACATCCCCAGAGTACGTGCATGTCTGTTTTTAAATGAGGGTGAGAGCAAGAGAGAGGTTGTGAGAGTAAAGAGACTTTGTTTGTACTGCACTGCCACTTTAACACCAAAACACACATCTCTGTTAAATGCACAGGGGCGGCAACAAAGTGATAATTGGAAGGGATTTGCAAAGTGTTAAGCCACCGATGGATAAATAAGTAATTAGTAAGTATATAATATATAAGTAAGTAACAACACACGTCTGGACGGCTTCAATATTAAACCTGATATAAAAGGTCCTCACAGCGAGTTTCTCACATGTTTATTACTTTAACGTACATAACACATTTGTCAGCATTGTTATAACAAAGCAATTTAGCCAAAGTCACAGCCTAAAGAAGTGACTTTATGCTAATAAAATCCATCTAAATTCCTCATGGCTGTACATATGTTTTGCTTGTATAATCCCCAGGATCATAGTGATTACACTTCCTAATCTCCCAGTGTGGAAAGGGGATAATGGACAGAAAGAAAATCAATGCTTTTCTCTTGACTGTGAGGGAGCATCTGAGGAAAAAAATGCTTCACCTTTTGACAGCAAATTAAAACAAGGTAGCATGAAAAATACGTAGGGTTGTGGTGTGTTGTGGTGTGTTGTGGCAATACCCTGATGTCATGCCAGTGAGGACAGTTGATAATGGCTAATAAATATTTACTCTTCTGTAAGAGGCAAAAGCTTTACCCCCACAGGGATGATTATAGGAAATGTTACGCTTCTAAGTGTTGTCAGTTGCTAATTGTGTCTTATAAAAAATGCAGTGCAATTGACAGGAAGGGTGTAAGTACTTTTTTTGGACTCACATATGGTGATGAATTTCTTCTTGCAGGTTTCAAATCAATTATCTGCTAAAAGTAAGATTTGGACATGAGTGAAAGATAAAAAATTAAAATCTACTCACAGATCCCAGGTGTCAGCAGAGGTGAGAATAAACCTTCCAAGACATATTTTGCAGTGATTGTACAATAAATCCTCGGTCATGATAAATAATACATTAGCTCACTTTTTTTTAAATTGTTTACGCTACAATTTTGTTTACTTTTCATGTGAACAACCAAGTGTAACACTGCAAAAGTCTTCGAGGTGAGCTGAAATTGTGTGCTATTATACAACCCAGTATAACCTGAGCCCATGTCTCTTAATAATATGCCCTATTCCCCTCACACAAAGAACATTTTGGCTCCCTAGGTTGGCTCTTTAGAACGTCTGTGGGGGCGCGATCACGGAAGGCTTGTATCATGTGGACGCAGCGACAGTGTTGTTGTCATTACTTAGAATTCTTCATGAGGTAGATAGAAACTATGCACTATAGCTTTAAAGATTTTTTTTTTTTGCCATTTTAGGCCTTTGATTGGACAGCTTAGACATGAAGGGGGAGAGGGGGGAAACAATGTGCTGCAAAGGGCCGCAGGTCAGGTCAGGTCTCTGTCCTGTATATGGGCACATGCTCTATCAGGTGAGCTACCCAGGCACCCAGCTTTTTAGAACATTTTTATTTCTTAGATGTCTGATAAATATGGGCCCACTGCTCATGTTTAAAGTGCTCAAATCATACTTTTTGGCTTTTTTGCTTTCCTTTATTGTGTTAAATATCTTTTTTGTGGACGTTCTAGGTTTACAAATTGAAATAGTCCAATGTTCAACCCAAAGGCACTTACCATCTCCAACACTGTTCACAAACTGCTCCAAACAGCTCTATTGTAGTCCAGCCTTTACTTCTGTGACAAACGTGCATCACTTTGTAACACGTTATAATGCTCGCCTAGCTGCTAGCCTGGCACTCCCTCACTCTGCCTCTGATTGGGTAGTAGTCCTTACCTAGGTAGGCTACTGCACATATGTGACTCCCAACAAAGATGGAAAAGAAGTGAGATGCCTCACACTGTAGCTAAAACAGAGAGCAGAACACTCAGGGGTGAAAAGATGAGCTGCAGCAATGTGCAGTTCAACAAAAATATAATGTTTTTTCTTAAAAATCAAATCATGTACACTTGTTCTAATATAACCTTTAAACACAATTATAAACCTGGAAATGAGCATAATATCAGCAGCCCGCGGTGACAAAAGCTTGTCACAAAATACTTTCAAAGATTTAATCAGTCCAAAATTGTACACATCAGGGGGACACGTTGCAAAGACTGTGCACTGAAATATAACAACTCCTTTCTTAAAATCAATGGATGGTAGAGCACATTCACAGCATTCAAGCAATTGATTGATTCAGGAATATTGCATTGTGTAAAAACTTAGAGAAAGTCAATCATCTAATGTTTGACTATATTCTCTCAGAGTAAAATGTGTGAAAAAAATTGACAGCAGACTATGAAGACATAGGTTAATTATTATTTCAAAGCTTGTACACTCAGACAGAGGCAAATAAATAACAAAAAGTTGTTTTAGCTTCTAGCTTGGACACTCTTTATATACACAGGTATAAGGGGTACATAAGGGACACTCAACCTTCTTTTTATTCACCTTAAAAACTGTCTTTTCTTTTAAACCTCAACCCTTCCTAAAAGTAGTTTATTGCTAACGATAGAGCAACAGATTCTCTCTTCCTTGTTTACTGCACAGTCATAAATCCTGTGCAACTGCGGAGCATTGCAGGTAAAAGTCCCGTCTTTACTCACTTCATAAACATTATGTCATAGCTCATGAAAATGTGCCATAAAGATTTTAGACTTGATTAAAAGTTCTATTAAGTCTTTGTGCGTACAGAAAGCTGTAGGCACTCTTTTGGTCTGGTGCACTTAAACAGGTCGAGAGTGGAGTTGGATTTTGAGTGCGAGAGTCTGGCGGCATTTGGAGAGCGGAGCCAACCAAGGCAATGTGGTGTAAAATTGGTTCTGAATTTATGCATCGTTTTGGATCATGCCAAGAGAGGTGGTTGACAGAGATGAAGGAAGAGAGACAGGAACAGAGAGAAAAGAAAAAAGGAACAGCGACAGATCAGTCTTCAAATATTTAGATTTAGATTTTTTTAAAGAAAAAAAAAATTACTTTATAGGGCAACTAATATATTGAATTTTCAGGATTATACTTCCATTTTGTGTTTGTACTAAAACATGCTTTAATGTTAAAAAACCATTTATCATGCTGCCCATGGCTGCAGCACCTGTTTTAAGCCTCTGTATGAGACGCTCTGTAGGAGCGCCTGTCCCTCTTCCCAAAAAAGCCCAGTCT
Organism: Percina caprodes; assembly: GCA_013375575.1. Classification (NCBI taxonomy): domain Eukaryota; kingdom Metazoa; phylum Chordata; class Actinopteri; order Perciformes; family Percidae; genus Percina; species Percina caprodes. The sequence goes on from JABXJD010000073.1 coordinate 232,264, forward strand.
GCTCTGATTGGCCAGCGCACTTCCTGGAATGTCTGGAGCCTCTGCTTGGTGTTCTCACTAGAGCTACAGCACCGGATTTTGGGTAGAAATGACCAACATTGGTCAAGATTACAGCTATGTTACATTAGTATGTAGCTACTCAGCTAATAGTTAGCAGTATGCTAATGTTAGATTGTAGTAAAAGGAAGCAGCACTTTCTACCTACAAAATCCGCAGATATAGGCTTCTGAATCAAACACTACCCAATTGGAAATATGCTCATCGGTAATGTACGGAGCCCTGGAGTTGACATGGAAGGGGGAAAAAAACAAGACCAAAAAGATGTAAATAATAAAAAAAACTAAAATGTACTGGGGACGAACACTTTTGCAAGATATTGAGATCCATACTTTTTACGTTTTGTGAGATATCAAGTTTCAATTGCGAGATCCTGACTTTGTTTTATGAGAAATCGACTTTTATTTGCAATAGCTCGCAAATCCAACAAAAAAATAAGGCTAGCTAGCTAGCTAGGTTAGCCTTATCGTCTGTTTCTCCTTGTCTAAATACATCCAACATTTATTTTGATACGCATTACTAATTAATACATGCCAAAGGGGAGTGTTACAATGGACATTGTTGTTCACTGTTGATAGCAATGACTGCAGGTTGACCTTAGTAGCTAGCTAGTATCTAGCTAGTAACATGACATGATTACATCTCCTTGGTTGTCTAAATACATTCATTGTTTATTTGGATATGCATGTAAACAATCAGGAACAAAGAAAACACAATGTTTACCGTTAGTGAATATTTTATACAATGAAATGGCGAGTTCATGAGTTCACCACATAGCTAACTAGCTAGCTATACCATGGATGTATTAAGAGAACGAACTAGCTATACTTGTAAGAGACACGAGAAAGAAAGAAGCTCATGAACGAGTATGTTGCTATGACAACACAAACTAGCACTATTGACATCAACAGTCAACGACGATGTTCATTATAACACTTCACTTTGGCATGTATTAATTTGCAATGCAATCAAAATAAACGGTGGATGTATTTAGACAATCAAGGAAATGTAATCCTGTCATGGTACTAGCTAGGTACTAGTTACCTACTAAGGTTAGCCTGCAGCCATTGACATCAACAGTGCTACTACTAGCTAGTGTGCTAGCATGCTACTAGCTAGCTAGGGTTGTTTATTGGATTTGTGAGATCCCACAAATAAAACTCGATATTTTGCAACTTGAAACTCGATATTTCGCAAAACAAAGTTAAGCTCTCACAAAACAAAGTCAAGATCTTGCAAAAGTGTTTCCCACTGTATGTTTTTCTGTTAATTTTTTCTTTCTTTTAGTTTTTTTTCCACCTCAATGTCACCTTACTGCAGTTAGCCTGTGGTTACATGTAGTTATCCTTTAACAATTGTGTTTTTTCTTCTCTCAGGGTCACTAATCAGAAAGGGATGTTTGTGTTTGCAGTCAAATAAAAAATATATACTAAGGCTATGTTCACACTTGGCATCTTTTTTTGTAGTTGTTGTTTTTAAAAAGTTGTGGTTGCGTTTTGGTTCCAAAAAGTAGCCGAGAGCATCTTTTTTTGCTGTAAAAACAGCTACTGATAGTATCCTAGAGCGCTATGTGGACCAGTGCTAATGCTAAGGTTAGATGAAACAAAGCAGTTGAGCGAGATAGAGAACAGTTAAACCTTTAGATAAAACAAAGCGAGTTCCCTGAATAGGGAGCACCCGGTCATATCATATAACTCGCTGTGTTCCAACTCCATTTATTCCTGTTATGGATATGGATTTTGCTACTCTGCTTGTCATTGGTCAGCTGTCAAAAAGGCATATGACATAGGGCGTTTTTTTTCTTCAAAAGGACGCTCTGAGCTGCAGGAAAAAACGGCGCTGGCACTTAAAAAGACTTTTTTTAAAAACACGTTTTACTCCATGGATTACAATCCAAAATGCTGGCAGCTTCAAAAAACACACCAAGTGTGAACATAGCCTAAATCTGTAACCAGTCAAGACAGGCAAGGATGCACTGTTAGGATCACTGTAGTTTGGCTTCCAATCTGATTGAATAAATTTGCGGATGACATTTTCAATTTGGCAAAAACAAAAATAACTTACTTTTGGCTATGTTCCTAACACTAAAAAGCGCCTAGATGAAATGATGATTGCCCAAAATGTCCTCGCTTTGCAAAAACATCTTTCCCTCTGAAGGTATCAAGCACAAAGAGATCGCCACCAAAATAGAAGTAGGCTACAGACTCTACTGTAAAATACACAGTAGATGCACGCAGGTTATGTACCACTAAAGCTCTCGACCAGATATACACACATGAAAGCAGAGCACATATTAGCCTTCTATTAAAATTTACACTTTCAACCTGAGTGTCTGATTTACTAAACAAAGAGTTGATTACATAATCTAAGATTCTGACTGCATTCTAGGAGTGATCATATTGTATTGATGAAATATAATGACTCCCTTATGAATTGAGATAAAAGAAAACATTAACTAAGTCTGCAATTTCATCTATAAAAAGGTTTGTTAAATCTGTGCAGTTGGAATAACTACATTAAATTCTGATGTGAAGAAAAAGAGTTTAAATGACAAAAAATCCACCAAAATGTAAATGAATCATCAAGAAAGAGCAATTGCCACGGTGCATTAGAAGGTCAGTGGATTTCAAAATCAATTGCAAGTTTAATAACTACAGTACACAGTCTCAACTTTCTTTGTGTGGTACTGTAAACTTATAAGTAATTGCTGTCTTTTTCTTGTTTGTAAAGTTGTTCTTCTGTATTTTAAACAAGTGCAGTTCAGCTCCCTTGCACATCTTTTGTAATATGTTCACCTTTTTTCTGCTGTCATGTCAAAAGATTAGTTACAGTACATTTTCAAAGCCTTCTTTTAATAGGCCTTTGCAACTAACCAAAAGACACCTAGTATTGAAGCTTGGTAAACCAACAGGAATATAAATTCAATAATACTTTATATATTTCTATCATTTGCATGATCCTCCCTCAAATAGATATGCATAAAAGATATGGGGTAACATTTCACCGATCACACAAAAGGTGCGTTGACAGAGAGTCTGTCTGTCTGTGTGTGTGTGTGTGTGTATGTGTGTGTGTGTGTGCATGTGTGCATGTGTGCATGTGTGCGTGTGTGTGTGTGTTTGAGATCCAGATAACAGTTCAATTGTGCTTCCAGGCTAGGGTGCACGCTTGATAAATAACACACAGAAGAATACATCTGAAACAATGTGCATAAGTCTTTAGAAATCTAGCCCTAGGTCTTTTCTATTTCACAGATTTCCATCCTCTTTCAGTCCATTTTCTTTTTTTTTCTTGATCTTGCTTTTCTCTTTCTCAGCGGTGATACCTTCCAAACTCAGTCACATAGAAACATCAACCCCCAGAACGCTAAAATCCAGCATGTCGGTACTAAAAATTTCAATTACTGGGGCATCCCACTTTCACAGTCCCTCTCACAGTCTAGAAGTCCACAAGATCATTTCAGAGTCTTCAAAGTCCTGATCCCAAGAATGGGGGGAATTTCTTCAAACTGGCTAAAAAACTAAATACATAGATGATTGTTGAGCAAGACATTTTTCCACTGCTGTTTTAGCCGACAATTAATGAAAAAGCATATAAGGAATTTTCAAATGTATATTTAAAAATTAAAATATTAATTATAAGTTGATCAAAGAAAGCTTCTTAAGTATCTGGTAAATGATTAAATGTGAGAGAGTGTGAGATTAGTTAGTTAGTTTGTTAGTAATTAGTTCTCACATTTTTTTTTTTTTTTATCTTTTAACGTGCTCATATTTTCCCTCACTGGTTAATATGTTAATGTATAAGTTGATTATTGCAGATATGGGCCAACACAAAACAGGGACGTACAAGTAAAAAAAGAGAAAGGGAAAAGAATAAAACAGCTATAAACAAATGCTTTGCAAGCAAAATGAGAATGAGATGTCACAATTATATACTGAAGCAAGAATTATGTGATTTGGTGTTAAAATGGTTTAAAGGTGAAAGACAGACTGTGAGTGTGTGTTTGAGAGAGAGAGAATGAGAGAGAGAGAAAGAGCAAGCGAGAGAGAGAGAGAGAGAGAGAGAGAGAGAGAGAGTGCAGACTGTTTTCCAATCCTTGGAATGAGATTGATTAATAGTTATGGCAGAGCAGGGAGGTGGAGTGATGATTTTATTCTGAATAGTAAAAGCTAATCATCTTCTGCATAGGAGAAGGGCACATCACACTCTGGTAGTACAATAATATACTGTATTTTACACCTGCACAAAAAAGCTCACACTAGCAAACCAAATGGAACTTATCTACTCGAAAAAATATAGAGTAAGATTGAGAGAGACAGAAGGTTGCATTAAACTACAACACTCTTCACATTACCATACCAATCTACACTCTTTAAATTTGAAGACAGTACCCTGATTTCTTTTATCCATTCTTAGGAACCTTTTGTTGTGGTTCCCTAGACTGACAGGACATTAATCCTTGCATTTTCCTCAGCCACAACAACCATCTCCAAAACTAACCAAGTAACAGTGAGTGGAAGTAATGGACCTTTCAATATGGCAATATACAGCCCAAACTTGTTTTGTGGTGAGTTGTTTTTAGAGACAGTAGATCAGGGACAGACGTCAAAGTAAAAAGTCTATTCTATGCAGATAACTTGGGACTAGTTTCCGTGTTTTCGTAAAGTATTCTATGATAGTCTACACAATATATTTTGGTTTTCGACAAAAAAAAAAAAAAAATCAAAAATATGATAAACTGGGCTCTGAGAAATTGTGATAAGCATTCTTTACTATTTTGGATAACAACACGACAATTAATTAACCAAGAAATAACCAACAGATCAAACTTTAATGAAAATTGCTTTTGGCAGCCATTCATTATACTGTAGTGAATGTGCTGAAACACACAGGTTAAAAGACATTCACTGCCATATGATACAGATGAAAAAGCTAATGCTTTGAGCTTTTTCTTAGACATATTTGGCAAAATATTATTTCAGCTGATTTCACACAATGGTAAAGGTAGCGTATTTTTCATTTATCATGGCTCATGTGAGCCTTAAATACAGATGTGTGCAAAAATATGTTACACGTAGGAGGACTTGGGATGGTTTTAACTGGCAATTAATATGCAAAAAATCTGATGGTGACAGGGAAAGACGGAAAACAAGCAGGGCTGCAAACCACCGTAAAACAGACTCAAAGTCAGAATCAAATTTACTGGTCAAGCTTGTGATTGCACATGTGGGAGATTTGACTCCAGCTGTCAACCTATGTACACATAAACATCCCACAGTTATATTTAGGATAAATACAGACAAACAAGAAGCCAACAAACATAAATACAGTAACTAAATACACACTGGCTGAATGATGTACTGGGTACCTGTATAGTTGGTAACTCTACAGGATGTAGATGTTTGTCGACACAAGTACCTAAAAGTGATTTGGTTAAATGTTATGACCTGAATGTATGTGGTGTCTTGTTTTGTTGTTATTGTTAAAACTGTCTTCACTGAACAAACAGCTTTCCAAATTGTGTTGTGTGTTACCATCTACAATGACAATAAAGGCATCTGTCTATCTAATTTGAAGGGCAGCCTTATTTCTCATTATGTATAATGGATATACAGTGTGTCACGAGTATGTGTTGCATTTAATACAGCCAAAGTGAATTCAAGTAATTGGAAAGACATGTTAATTGGGGAAATCCTAATTGCCAAACAATAATTCTAAACCTTTAGAAATGAAAAGTGTAGGTTTTCCAGAATAACACCCACATAATTATACAGACATGTGATTCAATAAAATATGCAGAGGTGAGATAGTTTTGAGATGAAACTCTTTCACAGGTCAGCTTGTGCCTTTGTTGGTGTGAAAAAAAGAATGGGAAGAATATAGTTAATATAAGAGAGCTTCGTGTCTGCTTTTGAATGTGCTGGTATGTATGCTGACAGGTAGCTTATGGATTCAGATGCTTTTGTGTTCATTAATACTGTATGTGCATGAGGCGGTTCTCCCATTTACTGCACGCATAGTTGTGCATGTGACTCTGACGTCTCTCACAACTTCAATGTGACCTCAGTGGCTTTTGTGACTCTAAGCAAGATAAACTGTCTTGACGTATGGCTGCTGGACTTACAGCTAAATGTCAGCTTGTGTGTGTATACTGTACAGTGCATATGCGTTTCTATATGCATATTTCGATGCTGTATGTGTGTCTGAGTACTTATTTTTGTGACAATGTGTTTGTGAGTAAATTAAGCTGACAGCAACACCAGTCCCCACATGGCTCAGCAACTGGTAATCACATTTAGGCACAGCTGCATTCAGCAGTCAGCTCTGACACCAGCAAGCTAAATATCTCCAACTCAAACTCAATACAAACTGGCATTAGCATTCACAGAAAAGTTAGAGTATGTAAATGTGCATTTATAATGCACAAGGCAATATCTGAGAGGCAGCAAGAGCAAATTTGAGAAGTTGTATTCATCCGGTTGTATGTGCAGAAAAATATATTAAATGTATGTTGGCGAATATAAATACAAGTCTTGCAACTTTACTGCATCAATTCAATTATTGACTTACAATTTAGATTATGATTAGAGAAGAACAATTTTTTATTAATTTAAAACTTGCAAATCTGATGAATGTTACAATTAAACAAAACTATAAACATTTTTAAAAACAATTTAATTTTTTTTAAGTTGAAATAAAAGGTCTATGCACACAAAATACTTATTTCAGTAACACTCTATAATAACTACACACTATGAAGCATAAGTTAAGTATCAGTAAATACTTTAATTCATCATTTATAAAGCATTGTTCCTACATTATTGAGTATTCAATTTATAAACACAGGTACACGTTTTATTCTTGATTTATAACCTCATCTACAATGTGTTTAATTAATGTACTTTCATACTTCATGAATGATGGATTCACCATTTCTAAATTAAGTTTTACATCAATTACAAACCAGTTATTTATGAGTTATTAATGGTTACATTATAGATATGACAGAAAATATGGGAAAGCATTATAGGTTCCCTTAAATTTATCATTTATAAAGCACTGTTTCTATATTATTACACATCAGTATGAAATTCATTCAGGTATTCATGTTTTATTCTTGATTAATAAGCGTATCTATAATGTGTTTAATGATTGTATTTTCATACTTTATAAATGATGGATTCACCATTTATAAACAAGGTTTAACATAAATTACAAGTTAAGTTATTTAGGAGTTGTCAATGGTTCACAAGATCATTAAGAAAGTGTAAGTTAAGGATTACTAAACTGTTTAGATGTACAGTTTTGCATGTATTTACACATAAGGATTCAGACATGCACTAGTGGTCAGTTAGTGTATTAATATATGTTTTATAAACACTTAATTCTACAATTCATGATTTATTCAGGTAAATAGAAAGCATTTACTAGTGTGACCTCATCTAAAGCGAGGAACACTTAATACAGAAATTCATGATTAGTTACTCATTAGTTAAGTGTATTTGTGTAAACTCATCTAAAGTGACAACTATATATGCCTCATAAAGCATTTATAAATGAAATTGAAAGGCACATTCTAAATAATCTTGTGAAATGTCAGATTCTCATGTTTTTTTTTTAAAGATTATTTTTTCCCTTTATTAAAGTGACAGTGGATAGACATGAAAGGGGGAGAGAGATGGGGGATGACACACACCAAAGGGCTGCAGGTTGGACTGGAACACGATCTTAGCCAACATGTAGTATTTGATTTAGAAGAATTTATTGGTGATTTTTCATGGTACAAAGTCCTGCTGCTTTGCAGTTTCAGGCTCGGAGTGCAACAGCAGATGGAATTACCATAGACAGTTAAAGAAATGGATCAACAGATCCCGTTGTTATTGACGGAGAACAGTGAAGGATATTAGAAGCACTTTTCTGGTGATAACTGAGCATTACTGCGCAGCCTCCAATTGAGCTTGAAAACGTAGATGTGACGTGAGCAACCTAAGTTCTAAGTCTTCTGGTACAGTAGCTGTGCCAAGAGAAATCTCAATCCTTCTGATTCCTCCATAAGTAATTAAACTTAAACAGCTAATGCAAGTCAAAACTTCTCCTGTACTATTCTGTAATTCCTCTACTATGCAACTGTAAGTCGTGCGGTTATGACACAATCGTTAGCCTATTTTTGCAAAAACCTCTGCTATGGAGCCATGACGTGAGATACAAGGTAATGAAAGTTATTCGCTGTCAAAGTGATGTCAAAATGGAATGCTAATGGCGAGTGAGTGCTAGGTAGCATAAAAATGGCGCCATAGGAGGTATGCTTTGTGGACACTCGCTTACACCCTTGGGGATTCCAGATCAGAGCAGACTGGTGTTTTTTGTGAGGGGGGCTTAAAGAGACAGCAGATGTTCTGCTGTTTAAGAACATGTCACTTTTTTAAGAACAAATTTAAGAATAAACTTAGGACCATATAGAGGCCCATTGTTGTATACATATAAACAAACAATAATAATAAATCCTGTGACGAAAATATGCATATCTATAGCCCTAGTCATGTGAAATCCATATTTTTATTCTGTGTAATCAGCATCTTGATATGCCATTTCTGTCAGGTGGATAGATTATCTTTGCAAACGAGAAGTGCTCACTAAAACAGATTTAAAGTGCCAATACTATGAAAAAAATCCCTTTTATCTGGGATTTCGGATTTATTTTGTGTCTCTGGTGCTTCCACACACATACAAAGTTGAAATAAAAACATCCATGCTGTTTTGAGTGAGATTGAGGTTTCTGAATGTCCTCTGCCTTCAGTCTCAGCTCTTCCAAATCTCCACGGCTTTCTACGTTACTAACCGAGACCAGGAGGCTAACTGTAGCATGCTAGCGCTAGCATGCTTGCTCGTTCTCAATGGCAAAACACTGCTACAACACACACTAGTTCGCCATAATCTAATACAAAAGAACTACCTACATGTCCCTGTTCTGCAGGTATTCCTCAAGTGCGAATAATCCTGCCTTGTACTGACCAACATTGGAAAAACAGTAGCTAGCTGATGTTATCATTACCTAACTACTGCGCATGTGCGACTCCCAACAAAGATAGTAAAGCAGAGAGATGTCTCACTCTGTAGCTAAAACAGAGACTTAAACACACAGGGTGAAAACAGGAATTGCAGCAATGTGCAGTACAACAAAAATATGGTGTTTTTTGAAAATGAAGCCATTTAAACTTATTCTGGTACAACCTCAAAATACAATTATGAATCTGAAAATTAGTATAATATGGGCTCTTTAAACAAATTTGTGTACAAAACTTGAGAAATAAGCCTTTCGTGTGCATAGAAAAAGTCTTCAAACTTTTTGTTTCAGTTCGTAAAAAATGGAAGCATAAACAAACATAATAGCTTTATATCTGTGTTCAGTGTAGAATGACTGGAGGAATAGGGCTCTATTCTGGTGAAATAATATTCTGAAAAAGCAAAAACAAACAAGCACCGGCTGGAGGGGTCAGGATCAAGAAGGTAGGCCTGAGGCGTTCCATTCCGCCATGCTGCACCAAGCAAAGGGATTCAACTCCTTAAACCAGAAAATCAGAGAGACAGAAGGAAATCCAGGACGTAGAGCCTGTAATTTACTTTCTTTTGCCTGTCTGTCCCAGTCTGTCTGCTTTTTAAGCGAGAATTGCATGTGTGTCAAGGTGGTAGCTATCCTTGCCTGTCTCTCACTCTGTTCACTCTGTCTCTTTTTTTCTCATGTCTCAGTCTCCTACTGCTCTGTTTGACTATCTAAAGTAACCCCAATCAATATTGTTTTACTCTGCAGTTGCACAGTGCATTGTTAAAAGCTCTGCACTGCACAATCCTACTATACATAAACAACCTATGCGGAAACGTTATTACAGAGGGCATCACCAAATAAGCCCTGCCGACACATTTTACAACCTAAATTTATGAGTTGCAACCTGTTATACATGAGTGGAAGGACTTGAAAAAGTGGGAGGCTTAACAAGGCACCACTTGGCTCTTTTACTCAATTGGACTCAGTGTTTGTACACACACCTCTATATTTTTTATTGTATCTCTCCTGCATCGAGAACACACCTGTCAATTTGGAGCTAATAAGCAAATGGTAAATCTCAGGGATGTCAGATATGCGATTGCTGTTGGCTGTTAAGGATAATTTCAGAAGCAGTGGCCCTTGGCACCTGGCTGTATGTCGTTTTATCACCTGTCACCAACCAGCTTGTTCAGTGGTAAAGCCACAGAGGGTGGCATAGGATGGCAGCTGTCACCCAGAAAGGTGTTGCCTTGCCATTTGAGCAATAATGAATGGAGTATGCTAAAAAACAATGGCTTCTTCTCAATACTTGTTTGATCTTTATATAAATCTGTGACATTTACATCTTTGTCATATTAAGTTGACATTGATGAGTTAAATTGTTTGACTTTTCATATCTTTTAGTGTGAGTCTAACAGTTTGTCAGTGAATGTAGAGCCATTCAGTAGCCAGCTGAGCAGTGAAGAAAACACACGCACAGTATGGTGCTCTCAGCTGGCAAGCTGACTCTGCAGCACAACAATGTTAAAAGGGAGAAAACTGGAAGGTCAACTCCTTGAGGTAACGATTGATTTTGCAGTTTGTCAGTACATTAGCATTGTAACTCTCAAAATCACTGGTCTTCAAGCTCCTCAGTTACTTATATATGCTCTATATTAGACCATGGGAAAGATAGTAGATCTCATTTAGGACAGTCTGGTACAGTCTGCCTAACAGGGTCTTAAAAGGTCAGGGTAATAATAAATGAATGATTCGAGCTGTGGCCTGATAAAATAAAATCTTAAAAGCAATCTTGAAATGAAAATGCAACCACTGCAGGGAGGTGGGAAATTGGGTGGGATTGTCAATACATTTGACAGCATAAAAAAATTGCTTTGGCATCATTATGAATATATTTTGAGGGATATACAGTGGGGCTAGAAAGTTTTGGCACCCCAGGTAAGAAATTGTATTAATGTGCATAAAGAAGCCAAGAAAAGATCTCCAAAAGGCATCAAATGACAGATTAGACATTCGTATAATATGTCACAAAAAGTTAGATTTTATTTCCATCATTTACACTTTCAAAATAACAGAAAACAAAAAAATGGCGTCTGCAAAAGTCTGGGCACCCTGCAGAGTTAATACCTTGTACTGCCCCCTTTGGAAAGTATCACAGCTTGGACACGTTTCTTGTAGCCAGCCAAGAGTCTTTCAATTCTTGTTTGAGGTATCTTCGCCCATTCTTCCTTACAAAAGTCTTCCAGTTCTGTGAAATTTCTGGGCTGTCTGTCATGCACTGCTCTTTTAAGGTCTATCCATTGAGTTTCAATTATGTTGAGGTCAGGAGATTGTGAAGGCCATGGCAAAACCTTCAGTTTACGCCTCTTGATGTAATCCACCGTGGACAACAAAACTTTAGACCATGTTTACACAAACATGGCTGGAGATTACGTCGCGACACCCCTCCCCCACCTGGGACAGTCAGATCACCTTTCTTTGTTCCTCACCCCCAAATATGCACCTCTCATCAATCGCATGAAGCCATCAGTGAAGACCATCGAGGTGTGGCCTGCAGGAGCAGATTTATCACTTCAGGAAAGGTTTCTCACACAAGTGGCTCTCACACAGACATTGACTGCTACACCTCTTCTGTACTGGATTATATTAATACCACCATTGACAATGTTACAACCCAGAAGCAGATCACCACATACCCAAATCAGAAGCCATGGATGAACAGATAAGTGTGACTCCTATTGAAGACACGCAATACTGCCTTCAGATCAGGAGATGCACAAGTCTATTGAACATCCAGAGCAAATCTGAAAAGGGGCATCAAAGAGGCCGAGCACTGCTACAAGCTTAAGATAGAGGGACACTTGACCAACGCTGACCCTCAACGCATGTGGCAGGGCATTCAGGCCATCAGTGACTATAAACCCACTCACTACACCCTCCGCAGCCACTGATGTTAACTTCCTGAACAAGCTGAATGACTTTTATGCTCAGAGAAACTGCCACCAAGCTCAAATCCTCAGCCAACCACCCACCAATCACACTCTCCTCCACAGATGTCTGCAAGGCACTGAGCAGGATCAGTACGCACAAGGCTGCTGGACCAGATAATATCCCTGGACACGTACTCAGGGCATGGTGATTGGTCTCATCAGCAACAACGATGAAACTGCTTATAGGGAGGAGATCAAGCACCTGGCCACATGGTGCACTGAAAACAACCAGCTCCTCAACACCCCTAAAATGAAAGAACTCATCGTGGACTTCAGAAAAGGGTCAAGAGGCACGCACGACATCATCCACATCAATGGAATGGCTGTTGAGCGTGTCTCCAGTTTCAAGTTTCTGGGGATCCACATCTCGGCGGACATGACCTGGTCAACCAACTTCTCCTGCCTGGTCAAGAAGGCTCACCAGCGCCTTTTCTTCCTTAGGACACTGAGGAAAAAATCAGCTTTCCTCAACTATCCTGGTGAATCACTGTGCAATAGAAAGCATCCTGACCAACTGTGCAACAGTGTGGAATGGGAGCTGTTCTGTGGCAGAGCGCAAGGCACTGCAGCGGGTGGTGAAAACCGACCAGCGCATCACTGGGACTCCACTACCCGCCATCGAGCACATCCAGAGGAAACGCTGTCTGCATCGAGCTCGCAGCATCCTTAAGGACTCCTCTCACCCAGCCCACAGACTGTTTTCTCTCCTGCCCTCCGGCAGGCGGTTCAGGTGCCTCCGGACCAGGACCAGCAGACTAAAGAACAGTTTTTTCCCCAGAGCTGTCTCTTTATTGAACTCTAACCCTCATTGATCCCACTCCCCTCATATACTGATAGACTCTCCTCTCCCTCCTCACACCTGCCTCCATTTTGTTATCTGCAATACTATAATGTTTACTTGCACTGCTGACTGTTACTATAGTAACAACTGTTTATATCTGCATCTTGCACTACTTACCTTGACTGATATTTCAATTTGCACTGCTGACTGTTTATTCACAGTACCAATTGTTTACATATACATCTGCAATATTGTACTTTAACTGTAATATGCAATTACTTTCCACTGCACTTTAATTTGGATAGTTTCTGCCCAAACTTTATTTGTACTACCTTTAATTCCATTGTTATACTGCTCATTTTAGCCTAACTTATTATATATATATATATATATATATATATATATATATATATATATATATATATATATATATATATATATATATATATATATATATCTGTAAAAATTCGGTTGATAGTAATAGCCATCTGTATATATATATATATATATATATATATATATATATATATATATATATATATATATATATATATATATAGAGTACATATTCACCTGTAAACTCTAACCTCACCTGTAAAATTCTATTTATAGTAGTATCCACCTGTATATTATATTCAGTACATATCCACCTGTAAATCTTGTTCACAATACTTGTATTTATAGGATACTCTAGCCGTAAAATTCTGTTTATAATAGTATTAATTTCTATATTTATTCAGTACATATCCATCCTGCACTATGGAACACTGGCTGCAATACAACCCCAAAGCATGATTGATCCCCTCCATGCTTAACAGTTGGACAGAGGTTCTTTTCATTAAATTCTGTGCCCTTTGCTCATTCCGGCCAAAAAGTTCTATTTTAACCTCATCGGTCCACAGAACTTGTTTCCACAATGCATCAGGCTTGTCGATATGCTCATTTGCAAACATCAAACGCTGATTTTTGTGGTGAGGACGTAGAAGAGGTTTTCTTCTGATGACTCTTCCATGAAGAACATATTTGTACGAGTATCTCTTTATAGTGGAATGGTGTACCACAACTCCAGTGTCTGCCAGGTCTTTTTGGATGGATCGTGCAGTCAAACGTGGGTTTTTTGACTTGCTTTTCTCACAATCCTGCGAGCTGTTCTGTCTGAAATGTTTCTTGGTCTTCCAGATGTTGCTTTAACTTCCACTGTTCTTGATGACTGCCATTTCTTAATTACATTCCGAACAGAGGATATTGGCATCTGAAAACGCTTTGCTATCTTCTTATAGCGTTCTCCTGCTTTGTGAGCGTAACTATTTTCAGTTTCAGTTTTCTAGACAACTGCTTAGAAGAACACATGGTGCTGATTTTTGGGGCAAGGTCAGATGAGTCTGGGCATTTAAAACCTTAAGATTGACATCACCTGGTCTTTCCAGACGATGATTGAGAACAATCCATGACGCTGTCAGGTCTCAGCTTGCCAAAGGGTGCGGTGCATGCTATAAACTCTGCAGGGTGACCAAATCTTTTTTTGTTTTCTGTTATTTTGAAAGTGTAAATGATGGAAATAAAATCTAACTTTTTGTGACATATTATACGAACGTCTAATCTGTCATTTCATGCCTTTTGGAGATTTTTCCATCTTTTCTTGGCTTCTTTATGCACATTAATACAATTTCTTACCTGGGGTGCCCAAACTCTCGAGCCCCACTGTATATTCTGGTAAACAATGACCACAATAACACTTTATTTTACACAATTACATGGTCCTCTTCTGCACTGGGAATGCATACTAATACATACATTAATACAAATTTTTACCTGGAGTGCCCAAACTTCCGAGCCCCACTGTACGTACAGATAAAAGTAATTCTGATAACAAAGGTGATTCTAAAAATCTGAAAAAGGTTAAACTGAAATTAAAGAAGTTTTTCTAGCTTTTCCATTAAATATATATCTGTTAAACTCTAGCTAATGTTACCTGCTAAGTTTACACCTCCCATAACAACTGGAGGAGCTGATTTAAAAGCCTTAACAACTCAGTAGAAAAAATACTCCATTTAAAATACGCTCCCTCCTTTTGTTTTTTTATTAGGTTCCACTGGCTTCACTCAAATGAAAGCAGTGTCATCAAGCTGCACACAAAATGTGCGAATTGATGCCAATTGCTTGCACACGCATGGCATAGCAATCAATCAATGTAGCACTCTTTCGTTTGTGTTACTACTTCTTATGTATGCGATGTGTATTTTCTGATTGCGTCCCTAAATTATACACACATTTTATTTTATTCAATAGATTGTAACAATGGAAGCATCTTACCCCCACCCCTCAAAAATACGAAACCAATAGGCCTACATATAATAAAGAATATCCCCAGACTCTCTGAGTCAAAGCACCAAAGAGTGTGGTTGGGACTAAGCAATAGTGTCAACAGATTATAAAAGGTGGGCTCTAAAGAACCATTCTGAATTCACTTGGCTGTTTTTGCTCGGGTTTTTAAAAGGACTTGAAAATGGCCTGCATCGGATACATACAAGTGATATTCACACATTTGGTTAAAGCAGTTAGGATCAATATGGGTGTGTTTCCAGTAATTAAATTACATATGTATGTGCAGAAAACAACCTTGTATTCATTGCTACACAAATACATTGTGCTGACAAAGGTAACTGTTGTCTAGACTTTGTTTAAAGGAAACACTTTTTTTAATCAATGAAGCACTGCATTTGTAAACCGCACCCCAAGGATGGTGGGTGGACTTTGACTCCAGAGTCCAGGGTTCAACTCATGATCTTTTGTTAGGTTTAGGCCACAGAAGTCCTTTGGTTAGGTTTAGGGAAATACTGTGCTTTTTGTGGACTTTTTCTGTAATAGACCAAGAGCATAATCTATGTTTTCATTAAAACGTATTTGCAGTTGTAAATAAGTTGTATAAACATAATTTCTGGAAGACAGGATCAGCAAACAAATTAGAGTAGAGAGTGTATAGAGAAAAAAAATGAAAGAAATCTCACCTGCTTCAACTCCAGCCAGCCCAACTTCATCACAATGACCTTTATGCAATGACAACCAAGGGATGACTTCACCAGCTGCTTAACTCAGCCATACAGGGGGAGCCTGGTTGGCTGTGAGAGGGGGATAACCCCCTTCATGGCTGTTGGCTCTGCATCACTTCCATGTGTCAACGCTAGCAGCATTCTCAACCTCGGTCACACTTCTCTGAATAAACTAATAAATATTGTTCCTCGTCATTAACTGAGCAAAATGGCCGCGCTCTCCACTAAACTTCAACTATGTTTCCTGGGAAGAAGGCTTAAGTACAACAGACAGCCTCTCCACACAAGCATCACGCCTCTCTTTTTCTGTTAGGGAAACTGGTGGGCACATCCAAGTTCAACTTTAGTGTGTTTACACTCTATTAAGCAGCTACTCCTCTTCCTGTTTGCACATGGCCAAAAATCATGTAAAAGAAGTTGTGGCAGGGATTTGAGCCAAGAATTCACTGACTTGATGCAGAGAAAGCTAAGGCAAGCATTTTTTTTTTTAGGCAGTGAGATGGTTCATGGAGTCTATGATTGGAGAAAAGCTTTATCCTAGTTATATTGATTTTAACTAGATTTAGGAATATTAGGATTTCAAGTATAATTTAGTTATCCATATTGATGAAAGGATTAGTAGAATTTCATCAAGGCATTTTGTCACTTTTAAAAATTAAATGTTAACTGTGTATGAGATATATGCTTACATGTTGTTACGGCCACAACAAACAAATGCAATTTAACTGTGACCATCAACATATCGAAGAACACTAAACCCAAGGATTTGAACTACCAGTGATTTAACTAAAAATATGGGAGCTTGGAGGTCTGGCCAAAAAAAAGTCTTGGGCTAACCCACAAATGGCTGTCAGACACAGGCCTTCCCCCCCTAAACTATCAGAATAGTGTCTAAAAGTGGTCGGAGAGGGGTGTGAGGCCTTCTGCGAACTAAACGTGTGAGGCCCTGCTCATTGACATACAATGTGATGCACGCTCAAGAATGTAAATCTGCATGGGGACTGCCGTTATTCAGACAGTTATATAGTCATATTAGACGTGTGTTTGTGTTCTTGTATGCCTTGCTATGTGTGAATGTGTTAAATGTGGACATACGCCCGCTGTCCATGTTTCTGAAATACATGTAAAAATGGATAGGATGAAAGGCATTGCCACAGACATAGCTGTATTTGTATTTGGTTGTTAAGAGAGATAACAAACTAGTTAGCAGTCTGAACAATAAGCTGAGTGACCTACGGCCAAATATTTTTTGACTTTTTGACAAACCGGAATATGAATTTAGATCACATCGAGTCAAGAACGCCATAAACTAACAAATAAACTTAAAAAACTAGACTACCAGACCTACATCTTTAAAATAAATAAACATAAAAGAAAGAAAACAACAACGGTGGCCAAAGGCTGCTTCAGTCTGAGAGAGACCTGTCTCCCAGCCTTCCTTATGTACCCTCACTAACAATTAGGAATCACATTTATGAGTAAGATGTCCAAATAATTGTGCGGTGTGGAGCAAATTTTTGACACCCCAGATCTAGACCCAGAACAAATTGTATATACTGTAAGTATCTTTATTTTCTGATTTATTAATATTAGTTATTATTATTAATATTCTTATTATTACTATATCAGAACATTTTGTTTAGTTTGGTTAAAAAAACAGGTGTGTTAACATATAGAATAATATGTTGTTAAAGTGTGTTCTTACATTGGTACAGTCATGCTCTGTGATTGATAAAACTGTGCATGTGTGAAATAAAGTAACCCCTCCATTCTGGTTGAAACACCAACGATGAGCATGTGTGTTTATTCCTCCGTTAAGTAAGTTGGGAA
Organism: Percina caprodes; assembly: GCA_013375575.1. Lineage (NCBI taxonomy): Eukaryota > Metazoa > Chordata > Actinopteri > Perciformes > Percidae > Percina > Percina caprodes. The sequence goes on from JABXJD010000073.1 coordinate 250,015, forward strand.
CAACAAGAGGAAAATTGGATATAGTAGTGACCAGCGTCTTCTTGGAAACAAGAAGGGGACTTAAAATCTGGGTGAAAGTTGGTTCAAGGGGGGGTTATGTGCAGTGAAATTCAGTAAAAACAGATTTAATGAGGGCTTTATATTATGCAGTAAGAACTGTATCTGATAATTACTAAATTATTAGCCATAATATGGATTAATTAGAAAAAATAAACTTGGTCAGATGGATCAACAGACATTTGTGAGATTTCTCTTTGTATTTTGTTTCTGTCTTTCTAGGTCTTTCACAAACCATACAAATACAAAAATAAAGTTGCACACTGCCCTGACTTGGCAGAAGATCTGATATGGGCTGTTGTAAAGAAGCCCTGTGGTCACTGTAGAACCTGTAATCACTGTGTTTTGTCTGCAGCGAAGTTTGAGGAATGCTGAAAATGGAGCAGCTGAGCACTAAATTAATTCAGGCACACATATTCAAAGACACACACACACACACACACACACACACCAAACTACTTTCATGTGCTACTTCAAAGCATCAATTAAACAAGAGAAAAGCTAGATAATAACCATAAGGTCATCTACATCGTAATAGGCCAAAGTATTGGTTGTGACACATCAAAAAACTTCCACAGCTTCTAGCCAGCACATGGAAATACATTAACACCACAGCAGGGAATAGCACGCACAGAGGTGCATGCAAATAAGGGAGCAAGTTTTTATAACACACATCTTAATATTTGACAAAACCACAAATGTTTTGTGACTTCAACGTTTTTCTAGAAAGGTGGCTACACTAGAACAATGACAGTTACATCATGTAACCATAGTACAAACACAGGCATCATCTTCAAAAGTGAAATAAAATGGGTATTTCTTTCGATGTTTGAGGGCAGAGCAGTTCTTACAGTATATGCCAAAAAAGTAGGTAGTGCATGTACATATAAACAGCATCACAAAAATAATCTGGCAAGGTTAATTTATTGTCATTCTACAACACAGGAAATTGTAAGATGTAGTCCCTTTTTGCTCCACAAGAAAAACAAACAAAATAAAAACATTAATTTACAAAAATATTCTATATTATAAATAATTTTTTTTCCATTGTCTTGCAAACTCTAGGCTTGACTGTGGATTGATCGAATGACACAAGCAAATTGCCTCTTTAGAACCATAAAACTATTTGCTATCTACAGTACATTCAGCAGGACAAACTGTCCACCCCAGGACATAAATAGCTGAAGCTCTGCACCGAGCATAATATGCAGGGGGGAGCAACATCACAGCAAAGTCTCCCACTCATAGGGGTCTATTCTTAATGCTAACTATAGGGGAAAGACGGAAGTACATCTCCAGACAAGCAACATAAACTGCCACTCACTGCACCTTTAATGCCATGTAAAAGTCGATGGAGACAATAAGGCCAAAGTCACAAGTCAGATTAAACCACTGAACAAGGAACCAGGCACATAAAAAAACCTTACCAAACTTCAGAGGGAGGACACAACCAACAGCAGCTCACAACATATTAATCCCAGATCATTAGATCTGGTGTTCACAGACCTAGAAACAATGCATATCCAGGGGGTTGTTGAGTACAAAAGAAGTGGCTCCTGTGTGCATCACATTGAAATGGAATACTCCACATGGAACAAAAGATGAAAGCCAACCAAAGGAAATTGTTGACTTACGCACTTTGATAGCAAAATGCAACTTCTCTCAGGCAAGAAAGAGATCATTGACTGGGCAGTTTAGTGAAGACAGAGTGGCTCCGCAAATCATTTCATGTGCCCTATTCAGATATAATTTAGGTGAGAATGTATACACTGTCAGTTACATTTTCTATAGCCACAAGTATGCATCTTCACGAGGCAAATGAGAACACCTCTTAAAATGCCTGTGCTAAATGCAAATCTGGGTGGGACAAACCTAAGTCAAGTAGTTGGCAGTAATGCCCTTAAAAGCCAATTTAAAGTTCCCTAAAAAAGGGGTCGACAACGCAGAATGTAGCAGCACCTTTGGTAGCCTTCTGTCTCTGGATAACACACTAAATCTTTGTCAAGCTTTCTAACAACACAAACACATGGATAAGTTGCGTAAATGGAGTACAAGTAAGACATGTTTTGCTGATGATTTTGTCTGCCAATAAACTTCCACTTACTGATACTGACAGTTCGGATTGGGTGGAATACGGACGACATAAGTGGTTTGTAAAAATTGATGTTTACATCTTTTTTTTAAATCTGGCTTGAATATTGTTCTAGATTGATAACCACATCCAAAGATGTTTTGAGCAAATTGCAATTTGTTTCTGATTTTTCTTGGCAGCCTTAGGCTTGACTTTGGCTTTGACTTGGCTTCTGTGATTATCATGCTTACATATCTGCCCAAGACACATGAAGGGGCTAAGTGTAAGTGGGTGGCAGGGGATATACTATAGGATTGCATGCCAGGTACAATTACAACCTTAATAATAACTTATTATTGCTATCAATGTGGACATTTCTGTATCTATAACAATATACATGTTAATAGCAATTTTGAATCTGGCTTTGATCATGCTTTGTGATATATCCTCCAAATAAGATCCTGAGAGTTGCTGCCAGGTTGGTAAAATTGGAAATTGAAGGTAATGACTGAGACTAGACAATCTGTGCAAGAGCCAACATTTTCTGAGAGTCCAGGTATAAGATGGTGCTTACAAGAAACTAGGGCAATACATGCTGACAGGGAAGCAAAATATGTTGTATGTAAAACATTTTTACAAAAATTTCATATTGGAGGCATTCGGTGTAAACAACTAAACAGAGAACAATGGAGTGTTGTGCACTGTGGATACTTTAAGTGAACGTAGTCATGTCTAAACAAAAGAAAAGCGTCCAAGATGCAAAGGCGTATAGGGAAGGACTTGGACCACAAGAAAAGGTGCAACATTTCGAGAAACTGCGGTTTACTGGCGGTGCAGATCCCCACGAGTTGGCTCCTTCTTCTTGGATTCATGACGACCCGGTGATTCTTCCTTCAGTTGCATATCCCGATCTAGTCAACTACCTGGTTTTCTCGCCGAGCCCATAAACAGCTGCAGACCTTAAATCCTACAAAGGTTTGGAGGCTTATAACCAGACGGAGTGTTGATGGGTGAGAGAGATGCAGTACCAAGTCATTAACAACTGTTACCCAAAGTAAATGATGCAATGACGTCTCCAATCAACCTAACCTTAATAGTATGATATCATTGCAATACTCAAACTGTAGCCAAGTGATGTTTTTCTTTTTCATTTAAAAAAACCCCAGTTTTCTATCTACACTGTTCACTATCAGAGAGAGTTTGAGCTTTGCCAACCACACGCGCCTCCTTTCATCTGATAACTTCTAGCATTCCTCTCTCTTGTTTTTAATAACTTTTGGAAGTCGATAATATTCCAAATGTTTTTCTCTGTCTGACCTATCGGTACAACCTAAGACACAGCAATAATTAACCATTTTTATTGACGACGTTCAGGATCTATTTCAGTGCCTGTGCTTTGTTGTAATGCGGAGTACCTCCAATATGGCGACTTCTGATCTGAAAACCCTCTATATATTTAGGTGCGTTCTCTCTTTAATGTAAATGTGAATTAAGTAAACTAAGGTACTTTGGTTGGTAAACTATAGGCAGTTTTACTTAACAACCAGGCACTACTGTGATGTGTTTGTCTTATTTGCTCTTGTTCCTACTCCTACGCAGATTTGGGGTGAATCTTCAATCCAGACAGCCCTCAAGCCCAATAATTGGCCATTAGGGCATGCCTTCTCCACCATCTCTCATGCCTTAAGGAAAGGAATGTGCAGTTTCCTAAAATGATTGTGTGTTGCTGGATGTAGGCACCCCCACGCATCATTACAGTACCTACTGCTATTACTCACATACAGACATCTTGGACAATAGCTCTCCTCTTGTGTAGACTAGCCCACTGACTATGTTTTCAATAATAAATTCCTGAAACAAACACGTCCTCTCCTTCAACATAGGGCTCAGGGTCCATATCCCGAAAGGTATATTAAAGTGCTCATATTATGCTTTTTGGCTTTTTCCCTTTTCCTTTAGCCTTTACTTCTGTGACGAACATGTATCACTTTGTAACACGTTATAATGCTTGCCTAGCTGCTAGCATGGCACTCCCTCACTCTGCTTCTGACTGGCTAGTAGTCCTTACCTAGCTACTGCGCTTATGTGACGCCCAACAAAGATGGAATAAGTGTGATGCCTCACTCTGTAGCTAAAACTCAACATACAGGGGGAAAAGAGAAGCTGCAGCAATGTGCAGTATGACAAAAAATATGGTGTTCTTTGAAAATTAAACCATGTAAACCTATTCTGATTTAACCTCTAAATACAAATATGAACCTGAAAATGTGCATAATATGAGAACTTTAAGATATAATGATCCTAGCCCATATATTTATAATGGGGCCTGTCAGCCTTAAAATGTTTCAAGGAACCAGGGCCCAGGTTTGGTCTATCATGATTAAGAGGTGTGTGCCTTACCGTATACAACCTCTTTGAAGCAGGGCATGCTTGGAAAGAGATTATTTGCTAATTTCTTTACAATGTAATTTAACAGGTATACATTAATTTCCAGATCAAAAAAAAAGTATTTGATTGACCATTTTTCAAGTAAGTACGATTAGTCACAAGTGGTCAAAGTATGTGTTTTTGAAATATATTTTTAAATGGCTTAAACCTTCCGGTCTTCATTATGACCACCTGTATTTCATGTCATGCCTGGCACTGACTTAACTCCAGTAGCTCAGCATAAGCTCTTGTCACTTCTCATAAACTACACAGATGATGTCTTCCACTCCACCTGTCTGCGTCGCTTGGTTAGATCTACATGGCATGAATCCCTGTATTGTCAAGTATTATCCAGCTCAGTTTTGCACACAGGGGCTAAGACAAAATGCGAGAGACACTTAGCTTTTGCACAGCATAAAAACAATATAAAAAAGAAAAGCATCTGCTAAGCCACAATTCACTTTGCTGCTGGCCTTTGCCTGGCACAAGCAAGGAATTTCTATGTATGACCAATTAACATTCCCCTCTAACATCACTCCAACTAATAGAGTTTCCTCCTCAGTTTAAGTCTTTCTCCTATTATCATGTTTGTAGTTCTTGCCTGCACTTGAGGAGACATTTTAGCCCTAATTATAGGCCCACAAACTGACTCTTTTACCATTGACCTCAGAGAGGAACTCACTCAGCAGTGTCCTTCACAGAGTTTAGAGGAGCTTGACCTGCATGCATTTAATTTTAGAGGCATCATCTGCTCAGAAGGTAGTCTCAAGTTGCATTTAATTACTACAGAGTGAAATCCTCAACAGCAAATAAGACAAGCACAAGCTAAGCTGAAGTATTCTAGATAACCATGAAACTCACTCCACCACTGGCTATGTGACTGGAAAGATTAATTATCCCCACATAAATAAGGATGCATAATATGTAAAGTTACTAAGTGTTGTTTTTTACATCTACTGTAAATAAAGAGGGTAGTAAATTATTCTGTCAAGGGTAGGTGAATGGTTAATGTCTTATTTTCAGCGTTAATGTCTCAATGGTCATAATGATGTGACCAATGACACAGACTGCATGTCTAATTAAAATTATATGGAATGTTGCTGGTAATGAGCAGAATTTATTTCTGGGGCAGAGGCTGGTGTCACCAATATGTCACATCTCAAAATTTAACAATGCATATTTTTTTCACAACTGGGGTTTTTAATGAGACAGAAAGCATACCAAGTGAGCTGAAAGCAATCATGATAAAACATGTAAACAAAAGTAATGAATGTATAGAGAGACCCACTTTTTTAAATGTGAAATTAATCTTTCCATTATAAATCAAATGATTCTCTTGAAAATATTTTGAATTTGGGTGATGCTTAAACTGTTTTCATGCACAAGTCCTAGGCAGATAAATGTGAGCCTATACAGAAGGTTAGATGCAGGGCTATATGAACTCCTGATGAATATGTAAATGGTTACATGTTCACACACAAATTATGAATCTGATTGACAAGTCCCTTTTTACCGTATTCCTCATGTCCCTATGCTATATCTAGTGTCAACATACGTTACATGATGTAAAAGAAAAAAAGGCTACATTTTAACACGTTTCACAGATATCATGGGATATGTAATGGTAAGTCACATTTACTTGAAGGAAATTGGGAAAAGAACTGTGACATTGTTCTCAAAGCAGATTGGCAATTCTCCAGAACAGCATGGTAGCTCAGTGGTTAATATGGTCATCTAGAGGTCATACATTAAAATAATTTAGTGCAGCTTTCTTACTTTTGCTGTGTTTGCATGTGTTTCCTCGGTCATTACAAACTTATTCAGGTCAAGCAAAATGGAATATCTAAATTGAACATTGATGTGTATTGTCTGCCATGCAGAAATTTGACACCTGGACCATCTAATGCAATCTACAATGCGATTATTTGGATAATATTTGGACATTACGTAAAGACTATGTAATTTAGTGGAAAAGCTGTGAAATCTTTGGCTTTTAAGTACAAATGATCAATGGCAGCTAGGGTGTTGAAAAGTGCATGGAAAGAAAATGCCTCAAACATGTGTCTTTATGCTTATTTCACATTATACACTAGTGCATGAGTGTTGTATTAAAAGGGCAAATATCCCTGCCCGAAATTATAATTGAGTACCACAGATACACCAAAACTCAGCAAACATTGTCTAGTGTGCTTAGTACAATTAAAGACAACATGTATACGTTAAATCATCTTGCCAAGAAAACTAAACTTTTTCAAATGACTTTTTGTCCTACCTCGGGTGTGGCTGGCGACCCTTCGGCGACTCGTCAACGAGCTGTGCATGACATGCTGATAGCGAGACATGTCCGTTGGCGTGTTGGGCACACGGAAACTGTCCTGGAACCTCTGCATCAAATCCTCTACTGACTCCATGTTCGGGTCAATAGCTACGAAACAGAGATTCCAAAGTGAAAATGGCAGGCATGTCATAAGGCTTTAAAGTGAAAATAATTTTGCAAATAGTGACACACAAGCTATAGTAAGTAAAATACACACATGGATGCATAAAGGTAAACATCTTTATTATTTGAAAGATAAAAGTCCGATGCATGCATCATCAGTCACTGGGCCGTCCCATTTAGACACTGTAAAAAAGCACAGTGTTATTTCTTTTATCTGGCCTTTAAATGATTCCATCAATTCAATATTGCCTCATCTCTACAGGGACCCTGCCAACACTTCCACTGATGGCTCAGTCTCACTCTTTTACTGATGAATGACTCCAAAACAACTTGCTGTGGGGAAAAGGGGAATAGTTTACCGTACAGCAGAAAATTGCAAAAGTAAAAGGACAGGACATTCTGTCTAGATATGCTCTGGCTAATTAAATAATGACAAAATAAATATACTTATTAGGAGTCTCCCCTTATTGTGTCTGACACATACAGGTCACAACTTGGATATCTAAAAGAGATTATGCTATTTAACTACATGTGAATATAGCCTCCGTTAATAGAACCGGCCTGTTTTATATCCCCTGTGAAGCGTTCGAGTTTAATTTAAGTGACATTGTAAATGAATCTATATAAGGAGTAACAATTTGGCCGTACTGTATGTGGGCTATCATATCTGCAAGCATGTACTGAAAGTGTAGGGTTAGACAGCTGTGGCCAAAAACAAACAACCGGTGAAAAAACTCTGAAAACCGTTCAGTCCCCAAACTTAGTATAAGTAAAGCCATCTCTAAAAGATGAGGCCATTTATCACCCCAACCACCACTACCCCCACCTATCATCAACATCTTTTGATCTGTCAGTCTAGCTCAGAGGTGTACTCTTTTCATGAATAATGGTGATGTGTTGCTCCCAGTGGATGCTCATTGTGCATGCCAATGAGCGTGCAAGAGCAGATGAAGATGGAAATGAAGAGGATGAGGGTTGAAGTGAAGAGGCAGAAGTGTTCACATTGCTTTTGATATTATAAATGGAAAGTTAACAACAGCGGTGTTGCAGTGTGCTTCAGAACAAACGTTATCCTTTCAATAATACACCATTTGTTCAGATTCATTGTTACAGATTGTGGTTGGCAGGGCTATGGTAATAGGCTCCTGTAACCAGGTGCAAGGCATGATGCCAAGTGACCATGACCTCATTTTGGGGACAGATGTTAGCTTATGGCCTCCAGCCAAAAATGTTTTTTGCTTTGTAGAGTTATTAAAGTTTTTATAACAATTTTCAAGATGAACAAAACACCTACAAGTTGTTTGGTCCTTGAATATAGCTGTAACAAAATCCTTTTCCGCAGACAGACACCGTCTAGCTTGTGCTGTCTTGGGAAATTAATTTGAAATGCATTGGCTACTACATATTTTAGCTCTTTTGTTTGGGTGTTAATTAAGTTAGTAGTCCATTTATCCTTGAAAGTTAGGAAAACAACAGGAGAACTATAACACTGTGCAGCACAATCACTGTTAACCTACACTTAGCAATGAACAACACAACAAGACACAAGCATTTTCTTTTTAGATAAAATAATGTATGTACATGGGTTGTTCCAGCAACCGGCCAGAGACGTTTCATCAAAACACCTATTCGTACATGATTGAAGAGGGACTAGAACAATGTTAGATTTTTTTTTTTCCTCCCCCCAGAGGCATCCATATGGGTCTATAGCCAAAGGGCTGGATATGAACTTTCTGAAGATATTTCCACTATAACAGTGTGTCATATTTTCTAAGCCCTGTGTTATCACTATACAAATTGATATAAGGTGCCCTGAAGGCAGCCAAAAAGCTAAATGGCAGTCAAGCACACCCAGGCAGTTGAAAACTAAGTAAAGTAATGGTTTATAGAGCCAACGAGCATCAACTCTGTCTAAAGCACCGCAGTCAAAAAAGTACTGTATGGAAATGAAACAGATTATTTCACCACGGTTCTGGTGAAATAGTAAACTTTGTTTATGAAGAATAGGAATATCCAGATCTCTGAATTTGAAAATGTTTATAATATCATCCTTCTAGTTGAAAATAATTAAGTAATTTATTTTGTATAAGTGACCCAATACTGGATAAGCGGATGAAGATGGATGGATGGACTTTGTATAAGTGTGCATTTTGTGAATTTATCTAACTGCCACTGTTACTGACATATCCCCCACATCACTGCTGATAAGTGGCCAGTGGCTTCAAATTCACAGTAAGCTCACCATCAATCACTCACCACGCCAGCCTTCATTCATTTGTTTCTCTATTTACAATACTCCAGCTTACTGCAGCTGCCTCCAGCTTCTATTGCTGATAATTAATTTACAATCCAGCTGCCTTCAATGTATCACAAACTGCAAAGATATCCATTTTGTTTGACAACAGCTAAAGCTATGATAGACTAACAAAGTATAATTTGTTCTTCTATGTTGTGTCATACAGATAGCTGTAACTGAACTTTTTTATTAAGCTTACTGGCATTAATGCTGAAGCAGCTATTGTTGCTTCTGGCAATTGTGTGGTGCATGTACACCAACCATTGGTTGTGAGTCGGGTTCTGCCTTGTGCTGAAGGAATGCTTTTGAGCACATGGCACAAAGAATAAAACAAGAGTTCCCTGGCACCAACTTGCAAAGGATTTCCCATACTGACCGTTTTCTGGGAGAAAAGAAAGCACATTTCAAAGCTATAATTGCGGAGTAGTTTTCTCTGTTAGGCACAGCAGAATGTTTCTTAAACAGTAAAATGAGGGTTTAGGCTTATTCACATTCAACCTAAACATGTTCAGCTGGCCACCACATTTGGCATTTGGTTTGCGTTTTAAAATCCAAAAGGGCTGTAGTGTCAATATGGGAGCTAAAACCTTGAAAGGAAAGTGAATAGAAAACATAAAGTACTTAACAATGCATAGGGAACTTCATTCCCTGTGGGCATTTATGGCAGTTTCAGGCTAATTTTGGTTCTTGGGATTAGCAAAAAAATAAGAAGGACCAGAGTAGGTAGCACTTAAGTTTTGACCTGCTGTGACTGAGCAGAATGTGTGACAGCATGTTGGAGGTTAACTGCTTGCATAAATATTACATGGCCTCTCTTTCTCTCTCCTTCTTTGTTCCATTTTGAAACAAATGTAAGTCCCTGAGTTGCTGATGTTTATGTTTGTATCTCTTTTTTCCCCACTAACTTACTGTACAAATACAGCTTGCATCTCAACTATCTTAAAATATTAAAAGCTCTTGATGGATGTGTTTGCACCATTTAGTAAAGTACACTTAATCCTGTAAAACTGTGAAATGTTCTTCGGCCAATCTTCAGATATGGAGCAATAATTTCATTTAATTACAAACAAGATGGTCCTCCTTATCACTAATTGCCCACAAGACTCCATAGTTGACACAAGATATTGTAAGACATTAATGTCTGCATTAGTCATGAACACTAAAACACAAATGTGTTCATTTTTTTGCAGAATGTTTTCTCCTGAAGTCTCTCACTATTTGGCTGTTAATCACAATTTCTCACATCTGTCAGAAGCAGCTACTAGATATTTTATTCTGACATTGTTTTTCCCCAGAACCCAGGTCCACACAGGCTTCTCATTTTGAGTTCAATGTCAGCTAAAGCTCTGGTGCCTTTATTTTCTCCCTTATCTGCAGTTACTCCCTTATCATGTGTTAACAGTGTCTCATAAGCAGTGGATGTCAACAGCATGATGCATCAGTCAACCTATTCCTATTTTCCTAACGTCCCGGTCTAACGGTGCCCAGTATGGGAAGATAACCCTACTCAATTTGCATGCTTGTTTTTGTTTATGCAGGCTTTTGTGAAAGTGTGTATGTATATGCATTTGTTTGTTTTTGTCTATGTAAATGACTCCTGCCCCGCTTTTATTTGCTACTCCCTGTCTGTGAAGTACATTGCTTTCACAGCTGTGTGTAAAGCACAGCAGTTTACATAAAGTGGACTCAAATCCCCATTTTCATCTTTTCATGGCCTTTACCAAAATATGAAAATGGCCAACAAATCAAATGATTTTCAGTTTAAATAGCGGCAAACAAATCTATTTGAAGCTTGATAACATACTTAACAAAGACAAATGTATTATATGGATATGTTCACATCAAATGTTCCTTTGACACATTGAGCTCCTCTATCTTTCCATTTGGGTGCATCAATGACCCAGAAATGCTTGTTACTAACTTGGCTCTTGGGAGTTATTCCCCAGAGTCCTTATATTCTTTTTCGCCCAGCATGTTTCCTTGGATTAGGGTGGCACCAAAATCATGGTTGCAGCTGTCGCCGTGGTCCTGCAACACATCCTGCTATGCCCTGTTACACCCTGCGGTGCCCTGAAAAGTCCGTAGCACTTCTGCTATGCTCTGCTGTGCCCTCTAATGCCCTGCAGTGCCCTGCTATGCCATGAACTACTACAACTACTATTTCTATTCACTGTTCCATTATCTTTTATTGTGACAGTATTGTCACTATTCATTACACCCCCAACTGACCCTGTCAGACACCGCCTACCAAGAGCCTGTCTGTCCGAGGTTTCTTCCTAAAAGGGAGTTTTTCCTCAGCACCGTTGCTTGCTCTTAAGGGGGGGGAATTACTAGAAATGTTGGGGCCTTGTAAATTATAGTGTGTTTTATATATATATATATATATATATATATATACACTCTTTCTGTAAAGTGTCTTGAAATAACTTGTTATGAATTGATACTATAAATAAATAAATGTAATGTAAAGACCATGGACCATTACACATCTGAAAAATAAGGGCGTTGCTTAAGTGTTCACTACAAACATAATACCACCTATCTGTTTTTTTCTCTCCTCTGTTTTTTGTATCTCTTATACTTTAGCCTCCCCTGGGAGCTCAATGGTAAGCAATGCATTCATACACACCTAGACAGGTAAGCCATGCGGTCATTTCCTTTTTGATGGACATGTACTCAGTGTTCTTATTATGGGTCCACTAAGGTTTCAGGAGAGCCTCACTAGTTAGGCAAAAAAACACAAAAAGGTTAGCATTGACAAACTACTTACTGCCAGACAAGTTGAAGGGGAATTTCTGTGTTTTTTAAACTGGACCCTATTTTTGCATGTATTTCTGTCTAAATGACTAATGTGAACAAAGACTTTGAAATTGGTCCAGTATTGAGCGAGAACGCTTGTTACCGATTACCAGGCTGCAATGTAATGTTGGTAATTAGTATCTATTTTTTCATACCTTGACATTTCAACAGGTTGTACGGTATACAGCGCTATTTGTGTAAAATAAAAATAAAACAGCCGGCCCTCGCTGTCCAACAGTAAAGGACATTAATCTCTTCCGCTTATGGCAAGAGACCCTTCCAATTTAACAAGTATTGGACATAGTCATTTTTGTTATTTTGTTGGTGAAATATATTAATTTCATAATCACAAGAAGAACAAGCAGACAAACAAGAAGAAAAAAATGTGGGTGGCATAATAAAGCTTAAATTGTCACAGTAAACTTAAGAGATGACTGCTGACTGATCGACCATATTGTTTTGTCAAAGTAGATATTAGTTGAGAATTCAGCATACCGTTGCTGCTACAGCTTCTACTAATACAATAACAACAATGCTACATAAATGTGTATGGTATGATATAATATATCACAATCAACAGATAAGGAATTCATGTTTTTTCATTTAAAAAAACAAAAGATTGACTAGTAAAGCACTAATTTCCAGAAGAAGAGATTTCTAAAAATATATCTCTGGGTATCACAACAAAACAATTGATATAATGATGCATGTATCTGATGCCCGTAACTTCACAGAAAAATGATATTCAGCACCAGGAAAGGCAACAGTTGTTCCGTCAGCAAAAAATACACTGAAGGACTCGCTACTCAAAAAAGCCAAATGAACAAGACGGTCGGCTTCCTCCAAATTGCTGATACAGCCTATGGGAATTACTGTCTGTCAGAAACTGAAACCTTTGACCATGACTTTGTGTCCATAAATAGTGCTTGAACTTTATTTCTCTTAAGCTCAAGAAGCTATTTTCTCTCTGCTGAAAGTCAGTGAGACACAAGGCAACATTTTCAGGATCCTCTACAATGCCCTGTGCCCTAACGCAGGTGGTGATACGGCTTGCAATGCAGCTTGGAAGATGGATTTGAGTACTTTGAATTCACTCACACATATATGGTAGTAGTTGACTGTGTGGAAGCTATTCCTTATCGTGCCACATTTCATGCTAAACTACCTGTTTTAGAGGACAGGTTATTGAAAAGACGCTGCATAAGTTGCCTCTAGACTTAAGCTTACCTTAGCTAAATGCAAAAAAAACAATTAAAAAAATAGAATCTTTACATTCATTCATTTGGTTGAAATTATTTTGTGAATATTTCAAGCTGGCATCTTTTAAAATAGACAGATTAATTTCATTAACACACTAACACCCACTTAAAGCCAATACCATCAAAACAAAAGTAAACTAAATAAAATGACAAAAGTTGGAAACAAATGCTCTGATATCACTTATGCACATAATGCCAATTGGATTTAAGCAACTTCTTGACATGTTTAAACAATTGTGAATCAGTTATAGACTTTCCCTATTCAAAGCCATCCCACCAGGCAGCCAACGGCACTCATATACACAGTAGCAGATGCAGGAATGTGGAAAATGGTGGAGAGATTTCTGAAGATCTTTGGACCCAACAAACCCCTGCTGTTTTCATTTGGAGCAAATCTGAAAGAAAAGAAAGTGATCCAAAGAAACAAACTTTCCTGCAGATTTCATTTATTTTAAATTGCATTTCCTTTTATTATTCCCTTTCTCATGTATTTTCTTTGCCTGTACCTCCAACACATGCCGTCACGCATGCAGGCACAAGCACATACACACTTTAGCTGCATCTCCATTCCCTTGTGTTCTCTCCTCCCCTTCACGGCTTGGGGAGCAAATGAGTGCAGAAGGGATCAATAGCAAGGAAGCAGGGGTTCATACCGGCTCTGATTCCCTCTGTGATTTATTAAAGTTGCCATTGTGTCAATAGGAGCAGTCCAGTCTAGCTCTCTGGGAAAGCTTTGACAGCACTGCTTCTGGAAGTGTGACAGGTACATGGGAAGAGAGTAAGAGGCTTGACAGATACAAAGAAAAAGACAAAAGTGTTGGAGATGACAAGGGATCCAGAGATGAACGGAGAATGGCCAAGAGAGAAAGAGATAGAGCCAGAGACATGTGAGGAAGAGATGGGTAGACAATGGATGCCATGGGTGTTGAAGCAAAGAGAAAGGAGATGATGTTGGGAATGAGATGCAAATAAGAGAGCCAGGTGGGATACAGAGCAGCGGGTAAAGGAGCATAACATAACATAACATAATGGGAAGAAATCGTCATAGAAAGAAAATAAAAATAAAAATAAAAATAAAAATAATAGGAATTAGAGTCAGTAAGAGGGAGAGTGAATAAAACAGAAGGGAATTGTCATTTGGAAGTGTACTTTTACTTCCAAAGTGTAAAGTGTGAAAATATGTTAAAGGTGCCCTGCCAAACATATCTCATTCTTTGTGGTAATGTCTGAACCATGGACTCTAACATTTTTTGTGCAAAAAATGCCTTGGTTACCTTGTTTCAAGCCATTCTAGTGTGGTATAGAAAGCCTGCAGGAAGACTCGGCTAGATTTGTGCCAGTTCTCATTAATATTCAATGAGATAAGCTGCTTGACTCTGATTGGCTAACAGCTAGCCAATGAGACCCTGGCTATCAGCATCCTTTACCCAGCGCAACTCATGAATATTAATGAGCTCAGGCAACATGACGTCAGACTGACCAGCTTTTGTAATTGGCCTGATTTCTCCGCTTATTTCTTTTCAGTGGCTAGAACTGACAGAGGAGGTAGCAGTTCATTTTCACATTCATGACATAACAAAAACACATATGGACCTAACATATTTAAAAAATGCTTAAAAAGCTAACATTTTGTGTATTTAAAATAATAAATTAATAGGTTGATACGGTTCCACAATGCTTACTCTCTGAGAATAAAGTGAGAATTCTTAAGTTTAAAGTCAGAATTCTGAGAATAAATTAATAGACTTTAAACAACAACACTACATTTTTCACATGTGGCCCTAATCCTCTTCCGTAGATCTCTAATCCCACAACTAACTGAGATAAATACCAAAGGCACCATGCTGAAGGCATTGCCACAGTCAGAGCACATAATCCATGTCAAAAAAAAATAGGAGAATTGGAAGTTTGACAAAATCCTACATCATAGAAAGAAAGGGATGAGCGGTATTGCATTTTAGTCCTATGGCGATTGCCAAGATACTACAAAATGAAATATATTGACAGTTGAAAACACTTAAAGACATCTGGAGAACTTAGAAAAACACAAGGAACAGACAGAAACTCCCTCACTCTGCAGGATTTGAACATTTACTGTCTTATGCCTAGTCATCCCCAGCCACTGAAAAGAATGTAATGTCCCATCTTTAGTCATACACTTTTTCTTTCTGCTAGCATTTGTCTCTACTTGTATATTTTAAAGCATCTGCTGTTTGGAGAGGAGCAGGAATAAAGTGCTATGTATAGCTCTTGCTCTTGCCATGGGCTAGAATAAAATATGGATGTGTCTCCCCATGCTGCGCCAGCTAAACATCGTAGGCCAAGTTCTGACCTCCAATTGCTCCACACACGCTGAAGCTCTTGCCTGACAATTAATTAAGAAAAACACTCAGGTCACAAGGTTTAAGAACAAGACCCTCACATAAAAATATTTCAAATAAATGTATCTCTTGGGACAGTGTGGAAGACAGTGACTCAGAAACGTATGGGTTAATAACTAATGTGCTAATATAGATTTTTTACCCTTTGAGGAAGAGAGACACACTGGGGAGTCCAAGCAATGTTTGACAACACTTCATATATAACACTACTTTTGTGAACCCAATACTTTTATGAATTAATTTCAAGCACCAAACAACTGAGTGTAGGTATGATTTCTCAAGAGATTTGAGGAATTAAAAAAAAAAAAAAAAAACATCAACTTTGTCAGCTTTAACGCCAAATTATCTCTTCAGACATTGGTCTGGGACAATTATGGCCACACCTTACAAAAAGCTGAGTTTGTTCTGAATATTTTCAGACACAGAGATCGGTTATATGCAAATACCCTTAAAAGGTGAATTTAAAAAGAGATGTAAAAATGCCCTTAGATCTGAGAAGGTTAATACGTAACAATGACATGCATTTCTATACCTGACTGTAAACTCTGAGCATGACTGCAGCAAATTGCTTAACTGTTACCTCCCTCAAAGGCAAGGCTTCCACACAATTCCTAGCGTAGCAATCTGGGTCAAAACACTCTACTCCTGCTCCTGTATTTTGACCTTCATCCACGTGTCTTCTGTCTCTTTCTATGTGCAGCTGCATGAAGCTCTTGAACATCTTAGCCAAGACGACCAGGCTAGACTCAGGGGACAAGTGGGGTTGATTCCTGACTGAAAGCCGTCCTTCACCTTTAATGGCATCTTTCTCCATTCTGTCTGCTGGGGCTCTTTTGGAGACATTAGCCGCTTTCCGACCGGAAGAATTTTTGCAGTTCCTAAAACATAACATTCCTAGAACCCTTTTTTTCTCGTGTTCCGACTGGACCAATTTGGGGATTTTTAAGTTCCTCTGACCGCAGCTCCTGTAACTCTTTCATCTCCTATTTCAAGAAAGGGTCTTTTCTATGTAGGTAAATATGGTGCAAAACGTGAGAGCGCGTAGATGCGATGTGAGCACTTGTAGAATATGATTAGAGAGCTTGTAGAAAAAAATCTGTACTGGTATTTATTTATTTTTGTTCACTTCAGTCACTTTTCCAGTACAACCACAAGTCAGTGATTACAGCCTCTCGAATCTGTCGCTGTAATGTGCTCTCTCGCATCACACAGCGCCGAGTCTGCGCCCTCGACTTTTGCAACACTTCTTGTTCGTTGCCGAATTGACAATTTACTACAAGTTTTTGGAGTTGAGAAGGTCTGCCAGTCATGCTCGGAAACCCCGCTGAAGCTGGAGGTCTCAGACCGGTCTCATACATAAGAGGCTTCTATTTCACCGTTGACGGATCGTTTGGTTAAAAATATCACAAAACATGACAACCTATGCTATGCTTGTGTCACTCCCTTACCCCTCCTACAAGTTCCTAAGGCCACTTGGCCAGTGCGAATGCAAATAGAAAAAACAGATTTCGGGGAGAGTAGTTAGTAGAACTGTTTAGAAGTAGACTATTCCTATAACTACGTTCCTGTAACTACCTGGTAGGAAAGCGTCTATCCTTTGATTTTTTTTTAACTTCTGAAACCACAAAAGATTGCTGAACTGTTAAGCTTTGTTTTCAGCTAATGCTTGAATTCTTATGCCATACTTCAGACCCAGGCTAATATCAAATTAGGGAGCGGTGCTGTCCAGCTACACACAAGGTAGGAATCCTATTATAGGCCATGTGTGGGATAAAATGACATAAACTGTAGGTACTAATGTGACCTCATAACTAGTATGCAACCTACACATAGAGTGCAAGGAAAATTCCAATGACACTGTGATTATTATCACTTCCAAATGCACATTTAATCTTTAATCTTCCTCAAAAGTACTGTCGATGCTGTCAGAGTTAATCTATTCCTAGAAATTATTGTTGTTGTTATACAGTATCTTATTATAATATGGGGCAACTGAAAGGGGTATGTAAGCTATTTTGTTGTTTCTGGCTTTTGGGGATTGTAGGTTTTATGGGTGTTGATTTATTGTTAAGGGGTTACCCCCTTGTACATATCATATTTTCTTTCAAATGTAATAATGAATTCTTTGGATATGTTTAACTGCTGTTTAACAGTTTTCTTTTTATGCCTATTGATGACACTTTGTGACATTTCTAATTGTTATACAGTGAGTATGCGGAGAGACACTGAGAAATATTATGAACTATTTCCAGATCTTGCTTCAGTGTTCAATGGAAACATTTCAGCCACATGTAGGAGTGGAAATGAAGCAGAAAAGACATTATGCAAATAAAATTAAGATAGGGTGCCAATTTATCACAAACCAAGATAATTCATCACACCCAGAAATAATTTGGTTAATGTAATATGCTGCAAGCAACTGTACAATTTTCTCCTGAACAAACCCCCCAAAAAATGGAAGGGGTGGATTGGACCGAGGCCCACCCTTTAAGGCGCAAATTTATTCTAACCTGTAACATTTACATTTTTATGACTGCATAACCTGATTGTAAATACAAATATCTTTGTTCACTTTTCTTTCCTTCTCGCAAAGTTTAAATTACAGAAAACACTATAAATTATTTAGGGGTCTAAGCCTGAAGTGGTATTGCCTATTAGTCTATTTTTATTCCTTGTTGTTATTGTGTTACTGCGTATCCTCCTTTTCTGTTTTCTTTCCTAAAGTAATGGCATTTAAAGCTTTAACAACGTCAATGTGAACAGTTTGAATAAGTAGCATAATAACGTTAATGAACTAAGAGTCTTTGAAATACTGAGAGCACAGAAGCATTGAGGGATATACTGACTAATATATGTGGGTGAGCAGTCCCAACCACATTTCAAAACAGCCTCATAAAGATGGATCATGAGTTGGCATGCAATCAACCCACATATATCGATCTGGCATGGACTTGGTGCTTACAAATCCATTTCTACAGGCATGTCTTGTTTTTCTCTCTCTGACAACAGCCTCACGTTGGATCGGATTACTAAGGCTTCATTTCTCAATGAGTCACAATACCTGGACCCACCCCCCCTTATTTTATTCTAGTGATTTCTGCTCCATATCATCTTATCTGCTGCTGTACTCCGTATATAGGAGCTTATTCATTTTGTGCTGCTTTGAAACTTCCTGACAAACACAATGCACCCGAGATGCTGAAGCCATGATTGATGAAACTGGCACTGGCTGTTTTCACACTGGGGTGGGCACAAACTAGAATTCTATGATGAACTGCTTAAAGTGTCACATTTATTGGAATTTTGCTTGAGTTTACTTAGAAAATCATTCTAACATACAGCCTACATGATGGATCTTGATCATGCAGTGATATTTGTGCACACTCTGTACATATGCTGCTCATGAGCATCTTTAAATCATCTTATTCATCTCATTAAATTGCCCTTATTGACAACACAAAATGTAAATGCTTTCCGTAGATAGGGCAAAAGGAAGTATGGGAAGTCTTTGTAATTAACTCCCATCTATTTATCATGGGGAAGGATAACAAAGCTGATTCAGCATTAACCAAAACATCAGCCTGAGCTAGCTTGAGTGTGCCAAGCCGGCAGCCATTTCTCAAAAATGATGTCACATTAGCGATCTGAAGGTTGACACTGGATTATTACTCTACAGTCTTGGGTTCAATTAGGGCTTGGTAAACACTCCATAAGCTTGGTAATGACAGTGGTCTTGTGGATGATGAAACCACATTTTTCATTATAAAAGCCACTGTACTAGAAGGGATCTTTTTTTAAACTGCATGTCTCTCTTTTGTCTATTTTTAAGCAACATTTAGTTACACATTTACTGCCTCAAACTTGCAAAATCTAATTATCTTTTAGCAGATTCTCTCTGGGTTACATGTGGTGCCCAAGGCTTTATCTGTGTTTACAATATAATGTAAAATAAATACCCAGTAACTGCATCAAGCGTTCTTTAAAAACAACACAATTTCACTTAAAGGAATAAGAGGAACAATAGGAAATACTTTGGGATTCTGAAATGCTTAACTATAGCAGAAATTTTGATTTACTGGCCAAGTTTTTTTATTAGCTACAGTATGCTCTTAGATATTACACTTTTTATAGCAACCCTGGGGTTTTCAATAGAACAATCACAATATTGCAATAATGTCTTTGGTTATTTGTTGGATCAGTTAAATCAACTCATCAGTAAGAGCTGTTTAGGGGGGAAATAAATCACATGGAACTCTAAGTTAATTTTGATCGTCCAGTTAGTGCATATAATCATAGGATAATGTCATTCTACATGGGAATTGGATGGGTTGTTATTGTGTATTGTTTCATTTTAATTAAGGAAACAACCAACAAAAAAAGAGGTAGGTTGACTAGTAAGTGTGCTGATGTGACCACATGCTACGCTTGATTATTTCTCATGGGTTAGGTCTAACAAGACACTATAATAGCAAAATGGCCAAATTATCTGTGAGTGTATAAGCTAGAAGCTGGCTTTTGTATCTGAAAACAGTATCATGATCTCCAGTGGTTATTACTGTAATCTCAATTTTATTAAGATAAAAGTGAGGATACATTTCTCAAGGTCTGCAAGGATAGAAAACACCTTATTTTTTTAGGATTATTTTTTGGGGCATTTTAGGCCTTTAATTCCACAGGACAGATGAAGACATGAAAGGGGAGAGAGAAGCACCTTATTTCTTTTAATTTTACATAGCAGTAGGACAAAAAGAAATTTAGAATTACCAGTCCTCTTGACTGGATTATGAACAACAATTTGCCAAAAGTTGCTGTATGAGGTATCATATTCTAATAATCTTGAGTTCACAGATTAAAGTTGACAACAAACCTCATTGCAGTTGAGATGTCCCTCTTTTTTATTTTCTTTTGTATGCACAGAATTCATATTTCATTTTCAGCTGACATCAGCTTTATGCGTGTTAGACCAAAAGTGGACCTCCAAAGCAAAAGGTAACAACCATCTGCTAAAAAAGCTTTCGTTTCATATGCAATAACAGTTGTTAAGAAATTACTTTCTCTAAACTTAGAAATGAAATCGGATTGTTTTTAATTATTCAAGGCAATGTTACTAATTTTGTTGTGCAATTTTTAAATAATTGCTTGTTTGAAGAAGTAGGACACAGTAGTAGTTGCTCAGGCCTGTACAGTAAATAACCTCTACAAAGGAAATTACATAAGTATGACTCACAACAAAGGCTACAAATGTAGGTTTGCAGTGGAAGAAGTAAAACCAAGAGGAAGAGGTATGTGTGATGTGTGGCAGTTTGATGCTGGTGCCTTGGGCGTTTCTCAAAAAACAAGTTTTTTAGTGTGCAGCTAAGGCTTTTCTGCACTTGAATTACACCGTCCATGTTGCTCAAATGCATTCCCAAAGCCGTGGGAATCTTGTTGAATAATGAAACTGACAGGCCTCATTTCTTTGGTTTTCTGTGTAACAAAAGCCAATACCATGCATAACCCTGTGAGGCATAGCCATAATCCCTGGGGATAATACTATTGAGTTCAGTTGAATGGGGTTATCTGTCAGCAAGGACAGACAGATAAAGGATGACTGGTATTTGGAGACTTGTTCGGATGCAGAGCAGCATAGAACAGGTGGGACAGGAGTTAATTGTCCCTGTATTCAAATGTCGCCGCTCTATGCACTTTACAGATGGGGAGGCAGAGGCATCAAATGAAATTGTTTTTGTGAATATCTTTTGGAAAATGCCAGATTGTTCATGAGATTAATAGAAAGATGTTAGAAGAGCTGTATTTGGAAAGAAAAAAAAAAAAATTAAATAATACCCTTCAATGGACTTTTGGATATTGCCCGCATTACATATAATATGACCTTGAAGGTTTATGTAACACAACGGTGTGCCTCTAGATGCAACGGTACAGTATGTGTTAGTAAAGGTATATTTAGTACTCCCATTCAGCAATTTGTTAAAATACTGTAGCTGAAATTGGGTTTTTATTTTAGGAACAAGTCTTGTTTTTATTTTGAGGCCAAAAGGAGACTTGTTGGTGCCACCTTTATGTCAGTGGTGGACTATAGTAACATTATACTGTATGCATGCATCCACCCACTACTAACCTTAAAGCGCCCATATTATGTTCATTTTCAGGTTCATAATTGTATTTAGAGGTTTTACCAGATTAGGTTTTCAAAAAACACAATTTTTTGTTGTTGTACTGAACATTGCTGCAGATCCTGTTTTGGAATTTTGTTTTAGCAACAGAGTGAGACATCTCACATCTATATTATCTTTGTTGGGAATCACACATGTGCAGTAGCCAGAGATGGCAAAAGTACTCACTTCCCGTACTCAAGTAGAAGTACAGATACTTGTGTTAAAAAATACTCTGGTAAACGTGGAAGTACTGATTTAACGTCTTTACTCAAGTAAAAGTAAAGTAGAGGCTTGGAAATTTACTTAAAGTATAAAAGTAAAAGTAGTCTTGTGAATGGCACCCATTGTATAGGGTGCAAGCTAAGGAACTTCAGTGGACATGGAAAAAGGCTCTTTAAATACCATGAAATACCAATTTATTATTGGCTACATTTTAAATGGATGTCTGCCAACAGGCCTACAACATCCCATATATGATTATTGTGACAGAGACTGGGACTCCAGGTTAATACGATTCTTACTGAAGATATGAATTCAGTTGTGATTCTATGAGAATTCACAGATCCAGTTTCTCTTTTTTAATCTTCCCCTTAACATTTAGAGGAAGTCTAAATGTATGTGTGTGTGCTCAAATATGGCTTCTGGAAAGAAAATAAAGAATAAAATATGAATGACTAAACTGACATTAATTAAGAAGTTCCCTATATTTCAGAATTATGCAGCACATTGGCCAGGAGTCATTCTTAATGCATAGTCTACTATCTCAAACATCTCTCTCAGATAAGGACACGTTTGGGAATCTAACGAGCTGTCTCGTAGTGGTGCATCAAGTGCAACGTACAGTAGCCTACTGTGTTGACAATTAGATTGATTTCAGAATTGATGACTCAAACAATAATAATGTTAACTCAAGTGAAATGACTTGAAACTTGTTAGTGAGGACTAGATCAAGACTGAATTTAAAGCTGATTCTGGTTTCCAACTTGGCCCCAGGTGTGTCTGATAACACAAGGACGGAGACAACTTTTCTCTGTTGATGAACTTTACAATCAAACAAGACAAACGTGTGTGTGTGTGTGTGTATTTCTGCAAATAAATAACATTGTAAAGGCTACCATAGGCCTACACAACCGATTCATAATCTTGATAAACGTGAGCAAAGATATTCACAGATTCAAACTTCTGGGATCAATTACTCTATAGTGAAATTATGTTAAATCACAAATGACGCATTTTTCCTAACGTAGTAAGGTTAACAACGAGCTACAAAGTCATTTTTATCAAAACGAGCCGTCCTCCAACCTTGAGAAATAAGACTGGTCTCCAGCAGCAGCCGGCGTATAAACTACAACACCGACACAAAAATATCTATTCATTTAATGATTAAATAAGGTAGTGTCTCCAAACTTATGTTTTAACAGTAAGTGCTGTAGTAAAACTAGGAGGAGACAAGTTATAATTGAGGTAAGAATATATATATAGAATATCTTTCCTATTTGGCTCACGTTTATAAATCCTTGAGCAACGATTGTAATGAATCCTTGTCTCTCTGTGTGGCACGTGTCCGCGCTATTCTCCGACATGACGACCTTTTGTACAAAACTAAAGTAACAAGTCAGTTTTGTAAAATGTAAGGAGTAGAAAGTACCAATATTTGTGTTAAAATGTAAGGAGTAAAAATAAAAAGTTGCCACAAAAATAAATAGTTAAGTAAAGTAAAAATATCTGAAAAATCTACTTTAGGCTCCAGTAACTAAGTATTTGTACTTAGTTACTTCCCATCTCTGGCAGTAGCTTGGTAAGATAACCTCAGCTAGATAACACTTTGGTCAGCACACAAGGCAGGATTACCTGGGAGGCTTCTTCTAAATGAGGGCACACTTGTGGGATACCTGCAGAACAGCGAGATGTACGTTTTCTTTTTTTATAGATTATGGCAAACTAGTGTGTGTTGTAGCAGTGTTTTGCCATTGAGAACGAGCTAGCATGCTAGCGCTAGCATGCTATACATTCAGAAACGTGTATCCCACTCAAAACAGCATGGATAGTTTTTTTCCCAAGTTTGTAAGCGTGTGGAAGCACCAGAGACACAAAATAACACCCCAAATCCTAGAAAAATTATTTTTCATAATACAGGGCACTTTAAAACCCTTACTCACCACTGCTCCTTGTATGCTCAGGTTGGCGGGTCTGCATTGTCCACTAGTTGACTTAAAGGTCCCAAGACATGGTGCTCTTTGGATGCTTTTATATAGACCTTAGTGGTCCCCTAATAGTGGGGGCTGGGGGTGTGGCCTTGACCAACTGCTACTTTGCTCGTTTGAAAGCCATGATGTTTCTCATGGGTGGGTCAAATACTCTGGGCGGGCAAAGCAAAGAAAAGGGAGGTAACCAGATCGACCCATCTGAGCTTTCATTTTCTCAAAAGGCAGAGCAGGATACCCAGGGCTCGATTTACACTTATCGCCATTTCTAGCCACTGGGGGACAATAGACAGGCTGGGGGACCTCATACCTTTAATCATTGGCATATTTTTATTTATAAACCTATTCTCGTACTGCTTCTGTCTTCCCTACAGCTCTATATCTATATAAATGTTTCTGACCAATTGATCTGTTTGATTCCTGAATTAGTTGACTTCTGGCCTAATATTGTTGAATATCTTGATATTTTATGATCCTGTAATTTAAGTGTTTTCATTGTGAATTGTTATGTTTTATGTCTGAAACTCTGTTAACTGTGCTGCTGCCTGTCTTGGCCAGGACACTCTTGTAATTCTTAATCTCAGTTAGTATATTCCTGGTTGAATAAAGGTAAAAAAATAAATAAATAAAAATGAATTGCTGGTCATTATATGGTGTATAATGTGTGTTATGTCTTGCTGCTTACAACTAGTATGATTGACTGTTCTTAGAGCTATTTGGGGATAATCATCTCCTTTTTGTTATCTTGTGATAATGGCATCATTTGGCGATTAGCCAAAGAGACAGGCCTGTATAGTAAGGGCCTTGATCTCTTTGACCTCTGCCTCTCTTCTCTTTTCCCAGCGGCTAATCCCAAAATTCTGCATACCCACTTGGGAATAGAGCAGAAATTAACCTCCATGCCTTCACCATGTTGCATAATTTTCTGTTTCATTTTTACATAAGGGCTCAACATAATATATGCCTTGAGTTTGTATCATGGTTGAAATGAAAGTTTGATTGTTAGAATCATTATCGGCTGTGGTCAGGGACTGTAAGGCGTTGTTAATTTAAGTTTGGTTTGTGATGTTAATGCAACACATTTTATCGTTTTATACTCCATTCAAATAATGTTAATACAGTCAAACTTAACCATAATCAGATTTCTCTGTTGTTAATTTGTAAGTAAATACTGTCTATCGGCAATGTGCCTAAGACATAAGTAAAAAGAATGTTAATTGAACTGAACTCATCAGTGCTTTATCTGTTTTCCAGCCTATTTTCAGGAAGTAAGTACCCAGTCAGTCAGAAGCAAAAAGTAAATCAGGTTATGTAGACTGATAAATACTATGGAAGCAAGGGGGCATTTTCCACAAACTTCTCCCATGCATAATTCAATAAGACATGAATAACCCGGGCACCCTCCAACTCAGTCAGCAACTTTCAATTATTAAAGTTGTGCTTTGCAGAGGAGCACCCAAAGTTCAACAGGATATACTTTAATATCAACAAATGCTATGGAGCCTATAGATATGCTGTACATTATGTTTGAAATCTCTCCAGCAGAATATTTATTTATTTAAGGATCACTTTGAGTTTTGTCACTAATGCAGGCCCCTGGCTATGTTAAGCAAGGGTCAACAGGCAACCCACTGATACACCTCAGCATCAAATCGGCCAGACTGATGGCCCCTGTCACTTGACCTTTAGACATTACATTACAGCTTAACATACAAAGCCAATGTCTATGTTAACCGAGTGGGTATGTAAGAGTGTGGTTTCATTGTCAATTTGATTTCAGAATATAATCAATACTTATTTATATGTCTCATGGAATACAGAATTATTATCATTACCAGCATGATGTAACTGTAAATGTTTTTTTTGACAAAATGTAAGCAGGACATGCTGTGCTAAGAACATGTTTAGGTAGGCCAGAGCCAGAATGAACTGTCCAGGCTGGGCCATCTGGGAAGCTGGCACTGAGCGCCTCCACGGATGTACAAATCATGCTCTCAAAACTACCACTGAGCTAAACAGATTTCCTATGACAACTCATAATTGTAGTGTATGCTGCTTGCAGTTGAATGATAAAGACAGGTATAGCATAATTAATCTATATTGTATGTATACAGTTCTACCATTTTTTCCATCATACTACGGTAAATTGTTTTTCAAGGGAACTGTAAATAGACGACCTACCTCGTTTTTCAAAATTATGCTTAATTTCATTTTCCTTGAACATCATTTCTGTGTGTCCTCCGATGCCAATGTTAACTCCATAGTCCTCCTGGACCTTCCCATCACTCATCTTGGTGTGGAGCTTGTTGGGCGTGGAGTTAAGTGAGTGTCCACCTGGGTCCTCCTCATCACAGTCGTAATCATCAAGAATGGGGGTCTCACGGATGGGCATACCAATAACAGAGCTCCCATGTTGGTGTGTATTTCGAGAGCCCCGATAGCTATCTCGGCCCTGGGGTCCGAGCAGAACAGAGGGAATGTAGTGGATCTCATGTGTGGCCTCAGTGCTGGCACTCTTCTGGGGGATGCGGCGCCGCTTGCACCATCGGTGGCGAGTATACAGAACAAGAGTGAAGAGGAGAATTAGGAGGAGGAGGGCAATGAGGCCTCCCTGGATAAAAGCAAGAGAAAAAACATTGTAAGGGAAGCACACAAATACAACAATGCTGATGTTCACACTTAACTGGTAATGTTGGTAGTGTACGTGGCACACAAAAATACAAAGACAAAATAGACTGTCCATTATTTTAGGTTGAATGGGAATTATCACCATTTGCCAGCTTTTATAGAAGGTCTGGCTGTCTGCTATCTGCTATTCTGCACACCTTACTCATTATAACCCTAACCCATGTCCACAGGTTTTCATCACACAGTAAACATCCGTATACCAATGGATAGAGAGGGCTCCAGAGATATAACAACCATGTTGATGGAACATTCTGAACCTAGGCAGCATCAAAGAATACATTGATATTGCAACAAAGTGATATGCCCTGCAGCAGCCTACCCTGCTATGTCCTGTAATGCCCTGCTACGCCATGAACTATTACAACTACTATTTCTAGTTATAGTTCTCTTTATTGTGACTATTATTGCCACTGTTCATCACACCCCCAACCGGCATCGTCAGACACCGCCTACCAAGAGTATTCATTTTGATACGTTGAGTGAGAGAGCCAAATTACAATATCGCTACAGAGCACTAGGATGCACCTGTCCCATTCACCTCGCACAGTATCGTCAGCTATCCCTATATACTAATTGGTTTGCTGTAGAATATAATTTTTTTTTAGTATTGTTATAAATTATGTTAAATTAGTTGCTTCGGTGAGGATCATAAGTAATTCTGGACTTATTTAGGAAAGCACAGGGCAATCCCTGTAGCAATGATGACAAAGCAAGAAATTAGAAAGTAGACAGAATGCAGACACCCTAATTCACATACACACACATAGAAATGCACTCACACACAATTAAGTTGCTGTTAAGCACATTACAGAGTTTTAGTGCTCAAAATCAGCACTTTGTTAGCACATTGTGCACTTTCTGCAGTCAGGCATACAGTTGGCACCTGCATACATTCACACACAGTACACTGGACATATACAGGGGATAATATATTAGCATTATCTAATAATATAATGCAGCCCAATAATAACCTCCTAAATTACCACAGAGATTTAAATAAGCACTTCAATATTTTGAAACCATAAGATTCACTAATGATGAACATACAGCATGGCTACTAATAGGAATATTCCCAATCTATATATTTTCTCCAGCACATAGACAAAGCAGTGAGGCATACTTTATTTCCTTTGTAGAAGTGCTGCTTCTGGACTAATATCTTTAGAGTGTTACACACAAGCCAATGCACTAGGGATGTTAGCCTGTTCTGCGCTCCCTTTCTTCCTATGGTCCTTTCTTCTTCTTCTTCTTCTTCTTCTTCTTTCTGTGGTCCTGTAAATTCACCAAGGAGCATCACATTTCTCCACGGTTCATTCAATATCTCACCATCACAGAACCATCAAACACCTTGGCATACACACTGCGGCTGGATGATAAAGTAAATCCATATGTACGGAAAGAACGGGGGAAAGAAAAGGGAGGACATGACTTATTCTTTGATTTTTTTCACAATGACATCCAATAGGTGAGATGTAGTATTTGATTCAGTCAGACATGGCAACCTAAAGGCAATATATATTCCTGATGTCGGACAGAAAATTCAGGGTCAGCACTTTTTTGCAAGCATACATTCAAAGATGTGGTGATATTTGCAAATCGCGCAAATCTCACACACACACACACACCGAAAAAAAAATCACAACAAAATAAGAAATAGAATTCACATGGTATCATTCATCACAACATTTAAAATTCCATCTTCATGAGGAAAAACAAACCCCTTTCAAATTATAACTCATGCACTGCTGGGTGTCCATAAATCAAACTATGCTGAGAGGGGAGGAGGCACAGAGAGGACTAGTACCACGGACAAACTTGTTCATTAATCTCCAATAGGGTGGCAGCTTTGCAGAAATGCAGTACCACAAACTCCCCTTCACCTGCACTTCTACATTAATTCCCCTGAGAATAGCAAAAACATATGGCTTATGTTTTATTTTAGCAGCGTAGTGATAATGGAGTGACATTGAACAGTATGGCTCTCCCGCAGCACTGAAATAAATTGTATTGAAAAATCATCTTTTTAGCAGCTTAAAATGTAAGACCGAAATATTTTCTGCAGCTTGGTGATGTCTTTATTCATCTCAACACCGCAGTAACACGTCAGTTGAATGTCACTGAAAAGTAAAGGAGGAATTGAGGGTTTGTCATTTTAAGTAATTACACCTTTTACAATTACAACACCCTGAAAAGCTATATATACACCACGTCAGTTTTTTATTTTTTTTATTTTGTTAATTTGGCTCTGTCACATCAGTGCCCTTAAGATCCTCTCAAATTCCCTTTCCTGTATCATTTCACAATGTTTTCCTCTGCACTTCCCACCATTCTCGCCTTTTGTTCTCTCTCCTTCTCGATTACCGCGTCTCTCCGTCTCTATTCCCCTTCATGTTTGATCACATCTTTCTTCCAGTACAACAGCCATATAAATTCACAGTGGCAGATGTAGCCATGAGGGAAAATGGGTTTTCTGTTCATCTTCAGACCCTACAAATCCTGCTGCTTTAGTCCTAAGTGACTTCACGGGGAGCAGAGTGGCTGGAAACACCCATAATTCCACTCGTCTGTGGTATAGGTTTACTTCTGTCTGTGATTTTCATTACTTCACATTCTTTTTTTTCCCTCAACAATGCTCTCATTTCCCATCTGAATCACTTTGTGTGTTATTTATTCATTTTGCCTTTTTCTCTCCTCTCTGTACATTTCTTTCATTAGCCTTCTCCTGTAAATTTCCTGTGTTTTTCCTGTCGTGCTTTCTTTTTACTTTTCATTTTCTATGAACCCTTTTCCACTCTACTTTTCTTTCATCATTCCCTGGCAGGCTCACTTGCAACGGTTTTATCCCTTATCACTTACTTTTCATCCTTAGTCTTTTACAGATTTAATGTAGAATTTAGCGACAAGCATCTGCACTGAATTATTCAACACTTACAGTGACTTTTTTTCAGCAGACATAATACCAGGAAATTCCTCAGATTAAGCCATTACCTCGGTTTAGCCACGACAGCACATCTTAAAACTACAGATGGAGGACAGCAGTAGGTTTGTACTTTTTTGATGGTGCATATAATAACAACCAGTGATAGCCAGAATGACATGGGTAGAGGGCACAGCCTCAGAATGAATGGGAAAGTGGTGGAGAAAGCTTTTAAAGTATGACTTATACGGAAGAAAATAGATTTATAAACACTTAATGTTGCTGCTACTGGGGCATGTTTATTGTACTTTAGTGTTTACTGCATTTCATAAAAGCTCTGCATAAAAATAAAATCTCCTGATGCTGTTTTGGGCTTGGTGTGAAAACCTTACATTAGCAAATATGAGCATAATATGCTCTAGTAATTTTTTTTTCTGTCCCTTTAAAACAGTGAGAGTGAAATACCCACCACTATGTGAAAGCAATTGAATGAATGAATGAAACCTTTATTCCCCTGAGGGGAATTTGTTTTGCACTCAAGGGAGCCACATTTAAACATTACACATACACATACAACAGTAAAACAATAATAGACAATAAGAAGACATTAAACCACACCAACATCCGACAGCAATGAAGATTTAGACAATACAGAATCAGAATTAGAATCAACTTTATTTGCCAGGTATGAGGACATATACGAGGAATTTTACGAGGTTGAAGTAATGTGCAATGAAGAGTGCAAAGTATGCAGGAGTTAATTATGATAGTTATTATTTTAATTATGGAGCATAGTGCAAAGGGTGCTGGAATATATAGTATTAAGTTATTATATTACAATATGAACAGCTCTTAAAAAGAGGATGATGAATAAATGACAAATAATAAGTGGAACCAGTAAACAGACTGAACAAATTCTCTCTGATTAGAGACAGAGTTGCTGGGTTATTGCACAGAATTGAACCTGGCACTGTGAGTCTGAAGTCAGCTGTTCATCAGAGTGATGGCTTGTGGAAAGAAACTGTTCCTGAGTCTGTTGGTTTTGGCGTACAATGCTCTGTACCGCCTACCAGAGGGTAGAAGCTGGAACAGGTTGTGCCCGGGGTGAGATGAAACAAAAAAACAGAATATAAACAACGACGACAACAACACAGTACTGGTGGTGACATGCAGTCATCAGTCCACTAGCTAAGATGATTTAACAAATAAAAAGTGCTCAATACCAAGTTTCTATGTGCCTATGTGTGATCTATTCAGTAACTGAATGCTCCTCCGCACAATTGATGTAATGGCACATTTGTTTTTTGTTAGGGGCATTCAAAATCTACATCCAGAGGGGAGGGGGACTCTGAGAAAAGAGGATCATCCAGTATCCTCACGGCCAGTATCCTCACGGCCAGATTGAGGATATACTGTTCTGTGAGGTTGGTGATGTTTTTAACATCGGATCCAGTAATTTTCCTGCCCATTTTAATTACCTTGTCCAGCATGTTCCTATTCTGGACAGAAATAGGAATCTACACAGTCAAAAACACTCCACTCCGTGTAGTCAAAACAGCCCTGCAGAGCTGTCACACTGTCATCATCCCAAACATGCACTGATGTGATTTTAGGTTTTTCCCTTTTCTTGACAGGATATGTTCAGATGGCTGCTTAGACAGAACTTATTGTTTAAAAACACACCTAATGTATTTAAAAAAGGTTGAAATGAATAAATAAGTTCCTAACATTATTTGGAAAAGTTGACCGGGTTGTTGCCCGAGATTCAAACACACACCTCGTATTAAGATCATGCTCTGCTAGCTGCCCTAGTTATGCTTTCGATTTCAAGCTGAGTCATCAAATTATTTTATATCGCATAGGAAAAGAAAAGAGAGGGGTTTTGTTTTGTTTGTAAGAATACTGAAAGATGGTACAGTATGTGTTTAGCATATAACTTGAGATAAATTAACAGCTGGATCAGAACTTGGAAAAATTATCTTTAAAATCAATTTTTACCAAAATTAGGGTTGCACAATACGAGGAAAATAGTATTTTGACTGATATTGTGATTGCAATATTATTCACCATATTGGAGGATATTATATTTTTTGTATTATAATTCTCATTTAATTGAAAAACATTACAATGATTATAAAGTGATTTTTGCAAGCATCTGTCCCAAACAAAGATTTGGATATTGCACTAGTCCATTTTGTTATGTTGATTATATTGTGCATACCTAACAAAACAATTAAATGCATTTTATTAAAGTAATCTTAAGGTCAACTGAAAAACATGCAAATGAACAGTAGATTAAATATCCCTATAGGTGCAGTCTAGTAATTCAGGAGTGACAGGACAGTTTTTCATTTTCAGGGTCATATAGGCCCAATCCCAATATACACACTCACAGGCATTGAGGCGCGTTCCAGTTCCAGTTGAGTCAGAGCGTTAAATTAATAAAAAAGGGAAAAGGTAAACAAGGAGGCCTGACAGTTCAATTTTTCCTTTTTTTAAAGGGCTGTACCCAAAATACTGAAACATACTGAAACAGCAGGCTGCGATTGCTCTCAGAGAACCTCCCTCAAAGACCATTCCCAAATATGTAAAATACAAATGTTTTTTCATGGCCACATGCACTTACATGCACATCAAAACAAAGAACAGAGAAGATCTGTTTTCAACACACAGAGAGGAAGTGTGACTTCATTCCCTGCTCAGGACACCTTTACTCCATATCTTTACTCCTATATCTTTACTTAGCAAATATTCCTTTGCTGCTATATTAATGTTCTGAACGTCGAGTGCAGCCCCTTTAAGCAGTAGAAAGTAAAGAGGTTACAAAACCCACAGGAAAACCTCATTAGACTTGATCAATGAACTTCATTGAAGCGAATGTGAATTAAAGATATTCAATCACTGATGAACTAATTGCAGAGAGCCCCTAAAGGTATGCGTGTTAATGAAAGAAACAGCAAGATGCAAGGTTGGGTCTTTTAGAATAAGCAATTCAAGGCTGGCATGAGTGAAAAATGTTACATTTCAGCTGTCAATCTGTAAAGAGTTATAATAATAGACCATGAGGTTGCCACTATAAAAAAAAAAAAATGTTTGCACAAGCTATTTCCAGTGCTATTCAGTATTGACCTTTTTTTTTTCCTAATTGATGAAAACAATAAGTTATTCACTTTGAAATTACTTCTATTCAAGCAAAGCGGGCTGTCTGTGTGATATATAGACAACATTTAATTTAGCAACATCTTGCAAAGATGTAGCAACATCTTGAGTGTGTTTGTGTTGTTCCGCTCTGATATTTTCTCTGCTGTTGTGTCTAATATCTGCAATGGGACTGTAATTCTGATGGCATTTCTTCTGTTGACAGAAATAGCACCGTCACCATGGATCGCTCAGATGTGTCACCTCGCTTTGGCCAATTCATAGAAAAAAGAGGATGTGTAGGCAGATATTTCCCTCCATTTCGTATACAAAACAGAAGCACAACATTACTTGCAAATACCATCATTTTGTATCAACAATTATACCTGTAAAGTTTTATTTTACCGGTCAAATGAATAAAGTTCCAGTCAAATATTTTCTGTGTTAATTTCTATTCAAAACAATTAATAAGCAGGCTGTATAAAGACTAATATTATCAAGGGTTGTATAGTCATACTATTTTTTTTTTTTTTAAGTGTAGGCTACTTGCTACAGGCAAGAGTGGCCACAAGAATTAAAACAGGCATACAGTATCTCCGGTGGAGCCTTGAGATGTTTAAATTTGGATTTGTATATGCACTTTGGCACACATCCCTTATGACTCTAATAAGCGTATTTATGCATTAAAATAACACAAATCAGAGCCAACAAATCCAACACATGCTCTGTTGTTTAGCCACCATCTGTGTACATGCAGTGGAAGTTGCGGCTCAATGAACCCTAGAAAAAATCCACCTCCTGCTCCCCGGGAAGAACAAATATGGCAATATAGCTATCTTTTGGGTATTGTTTAAAGCAAACGCTAACGTAAAAAGTCACTTGTTGAATTTTTTTTTGTTACATTGGTTTCTCCTTTCCCTCTCTCCCAGCAGGACGTTAAAAGGGGCATGTGCCCTAGCATCTGCTCTCCACTCTTTCTGTCCAACTAAAGGTAAATGACAAGACTTGGCTCTCTGGTTAATGTTTCCACTCAGCTAATTCCCCTTGGAGAAACCATGCCTGTCCATTACCTGGACACACAGAGAAATAGCTACTGGTCTCAGATTCATAATACAGACACTGTGCAGCCAGACTAGTATTAGCTTAATGCAAGGTTCAAACTACACAATATTTTTTGTCACTGTGTCAGATTAGGCAATTATAGAGCGATACATTCTTGACGTGACTTGGCTGAGAGACCTGACAAACTACACGTTAGTCCATGACCAATCATAGGTTGCCGTTTCTCAAGACATGCATGATGGTGTCGGTAAAGAGGTGTTATAGGGACTGACTTCCGAAGAACAAACAAATAATGGCATTCGAAGCAATGTGTGTGATACCGGCTGTCTTGTGTTTATAAAATCCTAAAAAATAAGGAAGGCCGCGATATCTCACTCAAAGGCAAGATTGACCATAAAGGCGTCACTTTGTTAAATGTATATATGCCACCAGAGCATGGCAGATCATTTATTTCAAAAATATTTGACCTATTAACCCAAGAGTCATCAGGAACTTTAATCTGTGGGGGGGACTTGAATTCACGCGGAAAGTATTACTCCCCTTGTATTCCAGATTGGATTACTTTTTTATCTCGGCTGCAGATAGACATAGAATAAGTGAATGCAAAATAAGTGTTAGAGATGTCTCAGACCTCTCAGGAGTTTACCTCTTCCTGCATCTAGATAATAAAAGGAAGAATACTCTATGGAGGCTCAATACTATCTTACTGAATAATAGAGTTTGCAAGGAATATATTAAAGAAGAGCAAAAGAATACTTGCTAAATAATGATAATGGAGCAGTATCACCAACTGTCCTGTGGGATGCTTGGATGGCAGTAATTAGGGGTAAACTCATAGCCTTTGCAGCCCATGAGAAAAAGGAGAAACATAAACGCTTGGCAGAGCTACAGTCAAAACTGAAGAACCTAGAAACTCAACATTCGACCCAAAGAGAGCCACAAGCATGGGCCCAACTAAAATGTATCAAACAAGAAATAAATCAGATTTATGACAAAGAAAATGAGAAAAGAATGAGGTTTACCAAACAAAAATATTGTGAAACCGGCCCAAAGGCTATGAAGCTTCTTTCATGGAGACTACATAAGCAGCAAGCAGAAAGAACTGTTTACAAAATAAGAAACCCAAAAAACAACAAAGTCTGCCATAAACTACAAGAAATTCAGCAAGCCTTTGAAAAATATTGTAAGGACTTATACACTCAACCTGAAAAAGCTGAGGACGCAGTAATTGAGTTCTTAAAATCTCTGGAGCTTCCCTCAATAGGAGAACATCAGAATAATGTGCTCACTGCTGAGATATCAACCGCTGAACTAGGTGGCGCTGTTTCTCAACTAAAGACCAACAAAGCTCCAGGCACAGATCTATATGTTAATGAATGGTACAAAACATTCAGGCCTGAGTTGACTCTACATCTTCTCAGATGCTTTAACCACACCATTAAGGAAGGCCAGACACCTCAATCTTGGAGCGAGGCAGTAATATCAATTAATCCTAAGGAAGGCAAGGACAAGGGAGAATGTAGTTCGTATAGGCCAATATCCATTTTGAATACGGATTATACGTTATTTGCCTCATTTATGGTCAAAAGGATAGAAAACATTGTCTCTGAAATGATAGACCCAGACCAAACAGGGTTTGTCCGGGAAAGACAAACACAATACAATATTAGACAAACATTCCATATGGTAGACTATGTGATCAAGGGAAATATTAGTGCAACACTGATCAGTTTAGATGCAGAGAAAGCATTTGATTCAGTTGGATGGGGCTACCTTTACCTAGTACTGCAACGCTCCTGCTTTTATGAAAAATCTGTTTGGTGTATCAGATCACTCTATTCAAACCCCACTGCTAGGATAAGAATCAATGGCCACCTAACTCAGTCCATCAAGCTAGAGAGGTTGTTGTCAAGGCTACCCACTGAGCCCCACCTTGTTTGCATTCTTCATAGAGGCCTTAGCTCAGGCAATAAGGGAAGACCCAAAGATTAAAGGGATTTAAATTGGAGAGAATGAATACAAGATAAGTCTGTTTGCAGACGATATATTGCTTACTTTGACTGACTTATAGAGAAGGGCACCTGAATTGATGTCCCTTTTGAGATTGTTTGGCTCCCACAAGACCCAGATACACTTATATACTTTCACTTGAATACTGACTTAAAGGCAGATTTGATTTTAAATGGGACACCCCTGCTATTAAATATCTGGGAGTCCGGATCCCAAAAGACATCACCAAAATTCCAAGAACCAATCTACCTTCCAGGCTAAGCAGACATGGGAGGGGGAGTCTGGCCTGGAGATATCTAAGGATGACTGGAGAACTGTGTGGGTGGGTCAATCTAAGACCACAAACTCCAGAGCCTGGCGTCAATTTTGTTGGAAGAATATAATACGATTTTTTGCGACCCCTAAATTGAAATCTATTCAGCAGGGTTTCCATGGACATGATAAATGCTGGAGACAATGTGGACAGACAAAGGCAAATCACTGTCACATATTCTGGTCGTGGCCCCTTATTAAACCATATTGGCAAGACCTTGCTGGAGAACTTCGGTCAATCTTTGGTTTAAAAGTTGATTTTTCTTTTATTACACTGTATTTGGGTAAAATCCCAGTTGGTCTTATGGCCACAACTACCTTTATAAAGTGCTCTTGGCTGCAAGCAAGAAGGCCGTTACACAGAAATGGCTGCCGACAAATTTTCCATCAAGGACTGACTGGATCACCATTGTTAATAAAATACAATGCATGGAAAAACTGACCTTTACCCTACGACTACGGGTTGAACAATATACAAAGTACTGGGAAAGGTGGACTTAATATAATTTAAAGAGTAGCTCAATGTCTGTGTGAACGATTACTCCACTCTGCACTGATGTATGGCCTGTGTCAACCTGTCTGTTCACTTTTATTCTCTATCTTTGATCTTGATTTTTATTTTAATCTTTTTTGTTTGCTTATTTGTTTATTTATTTGTTGTTAAAAAGAACTGAACAATCAAATAAAAAAGTTTCAGAAAAGCCTACAAAACTAAGTGGCCTTTCCTCTGTTTCCCAGCTAAGGGAGGTACAATGGGCAGGAATCTTGATTCATTCCGTTTTAATTTACATAGAAAACCGGTTCAGATGCATGGCTCTCACTTCCTTTGTCAGAGTGAATATTAGTGGTGGTTTTGATGTGCAATAATATCTACATCCCCTCTCCAATTCTGCTACTTTGCATCAATACTGTGCTTTTCTTAGTTCAGAATTTGTTTAGTTGTTGACTAATGTTACATTAAAAGGGACCTGTTTTTAAAAGGTATAAGCAAAAATATGTGTTAAGTTTTTGTTAATAAGTTTTTTAATGGAAATGAAATAATCTATTTTGAAGTGACTGAAAATCATTTTAAAAAGTCCACAGCCCTTGCTATGTAAATCGCTAGAGAAATTACACTGACCAAAAGCCCGTACCTAATCATAAAATCTGATTAAACTGTGATTGAAAACTGAATGAAAATCTCCCACAGCTTAACTGGAAAGCACCAGGTCGACCTTTCCATTTTGTCCCTATCACCATGGGAACTAATACATGTTTCCATCATCCTCTCCCCATCCCCTTTTCCATCACCTTGAGTCCTACCCGTTCATTACTCCACTTCTCTATCCTCCCATTTTACATGCCACAATGCTCTATCCCACACAGGGAAAAAAATTGAGGGCAGATAATGCTGTCTTGAGCCCTGGCCTTGTGAATTATAACAGAGAATTAGGGCTGATTTGCTGGTGTGGTGCACCCGCCCACCCTATACCTTTCTCCCAGGCTGTTTCTAGTTTCAAGCCATGCCCTACACCCACCACTTTCCTCTTTCAGTCAGGATCTCTAAGCTTGAGGCCTGTACAGAAGGATAAAGTCTGCATCCATACCATAGATTACAGAGATAAATGACATCTTTGTTCTGTTCAGTTCTTTTATACATTTGAAACAGTTGCAGAGAAGTCATTTTTTTAAGAAGGTACTCTTTTTAGTTTGTCTTTATAGACTATGCCATTTATTTACTGTAGCTATTGCCTAACATCAAAGAAAGCACTATATATGTTTCAATGCCCGATTTTGTACAACCATACCCACAGTGCTATTAGACTTAGACTTCTCTTTATTGATACTTTTGGGATGACTCCCGCAAGGAAATTGAATTTCCAACAGCTTAAAAGACATTTGAATAAGGAATAAGAGGTATAAAAAATACAGTATAGAAAAAACAGTAAAAATAACAAACTTTCAGCTATAAAAACATCTTTAGCATAAATAAAACTAAATAAAACAGTTAAGGGCAGTTTGTGTCCAGGTATGTATGTATGTATGTAGATTTTTAAATTAAGTAATTGCAAACCATCATTGTAAATGTAAAGACTTTAGTTGATTTCTTAACATCAGACACTTAAATGCATGTTGCTTTCTATTGTCTGTATGTTATTTGCATTGATGATAAAAAATGGTATCCTCTAGCATTGTGTCCTCTAATATAGTAAATAATGTTACTGTTACACACAATTAAAGTGGTTCTATTCCATTGAGAAGAAAAAAAGGACCTCTGCATTATGTCTCATCTAGCAATGGGAGAACATCAGTATTTACTAAAATCTAGGGAGGCATTCAGTTAAACATTACAATACCAACCAATGGAGATTTCAAAAGTTTAATCATACATGAATTTGTTTGGCCTTCCCTATTAATACAAACAGTTATATTTGGTTTGAGTTCCCCCATTCTGTTTGTTTTCCGGATGCA
Organism: Percina caprodes; assembly: GCA_013375575.1. Taxonomy (NCBI): domain Eukaryota; kingdom Metazoa; phylum Chordata; class Actinopteri; order Perciformes; family Percidae; genus Percina; species Percina caprodes. The sequence continues at coordinate 288,682 of JABXJD010000073.1, forward strand.
TTCGTTTTAAGGTAAATTAAAAAAATATTTTGATTTATAAATGAAGGTCTTTGACTGAATTTGTTTTGCACATCACCAACAAAATAATTACAGAGGAGACCATATGGAATTTGAAATGTTAGTTGATGTATTTTCTTTATGAATAGTTGGGGGAAACAACTTAAATAATAAAAATAGGCAACTGAATAGTGGAAAGAAATTAAATATAGATGACTGAATGCATCAGTACCCATGAGGGAATCCCTTAAGGAAAAACATTTTACATTTCAAAACCACACACACATGCTGAAAAAATGGTTCTGCAATTTAGATAATGGCTAGCATTTGTTTTCCCCCACCATTGTAATGAAGCCTGAATATATTTCTCAGTATAATGACATCCCATGATGCTCGCTGTTTGCATAGTAACCAAATATAATTGCCTGATGACCATGCACCGGTGCTTGCTCATTACTGTGGCAAATGAATACTGCTGGAAAAGAAGAGACTGCAATGCCCCCACAGCCTAACACCACCCGACCCACACTACATCATGACTCTTTCATTCACTTTTATAAGAGATAAATGGTATCTTTACACTGTAAGCACACTTGCCTGCCTATGTGACATTTCAAAGAAAGACGTGATAAGAAAGGTAATGCCAATATTTGCAGTGGTGTCACATGGGGCCAATACAGGCTTGCTACAGCTGTTGATAACAAGGCAATAAGAGGGCCTGGACAATGAGGCCCTTGGGTGACTTTGATTGAGAAAAAGGAAGGGCTGAGTAGTGAAAGGGGCAGGTAATGGATTTTTCTTTTGTAAAGATACAGGCATCAGAGAGTAGACAATGGTGCATGCTTGTAAAAAGCAGCATGTGGGTAAATAATTGTGGACACACATACACAGTCATTTTGTTTTCCCTTTTTGCTTGGAGGGCCATATTTAAAAAAGTAATGTGTTTTAAGGCTTACAAGGATTACTCAGATTGTTCTTTTTGCTGTGCCGTCAGGTGCAACTGTGTTGCATTTAACAGAATACAGAATAAACATAGGCCTAAAACTGGGAAATGAATGACATTGCTCTCTGCTACATAAAGAATTAGCCTTTACATTGAAGCTGGCGGGTGCAATGGAGATATGTGTGATTATAGGTGTTTTCATGTGTGCTTTTGCTCGTATACCTCCATCAGAGGCAGCTGGGGCCTCAGCCCTTGTTATATTCCCTGTCGTTTAGTTTGAAGTGAGGCCTTTATTTGTATCTCCAGCTGTCGGCCACAACAGCTTGGGAGAGCAGACCTGTCAGCGAGAACCAGCAGCTGAAGGGGAAGGTAGTCTTTGTTCATTCATGCCAGATGCAATCAAAAACTCACTTTTGTCCCCCCATCTCCCCCTCATACGCCCATCCCTGGTCATTCCCATGCTCCTGCTATCACAGCAATGTCTCCTCTCTTCACTGGCAGCTCCACACCACATATTTCCTGTTATACATGTATGCAGTACAATATCACTATTGACACTTACTATCACCCAGGCCCAGGGTTAAAAAATAAACGTCTGTAGAGTACATGCCAGTTTGTCTTCCAGTCAGGCTTGGGAGAAAGGTAAAATAAATATAAATATACGGTTCTCCAGTGACAACATGCACTAGATTTAGATTGCTTTGAAAATAAATGCTAATAGATAACACAGGTATGAATAACTCGCCCAAGCCCAATTTAAATGGCACAGATGTTCCCAATTGGTGCTTGAGTCATTAATGGCTCCTAGCAAAAACCATCTGCTATCATTAGGTCTAAAGGGAGGGAAAACAAGCAGTTCAAATATACATTAATGGGAAATTTTCCCAAGACTTTAGTGACTGTGCTTCAAGGGGCCATTAAAAGAACAGCAAGAATTGTGATGAATCAATAGTCAGCGATATAAGCAGATGAGGGAATAAGGAAAAAAAACTATTGGTCTGCCATCTTGTTAGTTTGGCAGACCTTGGTGCTATGTTTACAGTTCACAGAAGTTAACGACATATGCAGGTCTAATGCCCGGTAGTAAACATCTGTGAAGTGATGCATTAACATATAAAGATGCATCTTAACTGAACATACTCATTTGCTAGCAATGAGTGACCCATTGGTTAAAAAACAAAATGTCCAACTGAATAATGCTTGTAGTTTCAACGTGGTATTGCATATGAGAGAGCCAGGGAATGGCTATGAGAAAAGCCAAAACAAACAGTAGATGAAATAAGAAATATGGGAATAAATACTACAATATATAGTATGCTGAGTACCATGACAAGAAGAGCTAAATAACCCCAGTGCTTGTTTCACTCTACAGGACAACTATACCTAGGATTGTGAACTTACATGTTTGTGTTTCAAAGTAAGTAGAAAAAAAAAGTTAAAGATTATATTTTTTTTGTCAATTACAGGAATGCAGTTTGCACATAATTTTAAGTGGCTGCAACCAAGTATTTTTAAAAGAGACAATATTACTGATCGCTCTGTTTAATGGTGTTCAAATCTAGTTTCATTTTTCCTAATCAATACATTTATTAAACAGGCTTTATTTCTATCCATCCACACTAACATATTGCTACAAATAAAAAAGCATGTAAGCCATTGCATGTACAGTAAGCCATGTTTTTAATGGATAAGTAAAATGCTTAGGCAAGATAGTAAAACTATTTTATAAACATCTTTATCTATATTCCCACACTCCACACTTACGCAACCAATTATGCACATGTGCAAATCAGCAATTTAAAATGTCAAAATGCAATCACATCAATCAAGAATCCCGCACACAAGCAGTCAAAAGTGCATGCACAAACAGTTATTTAATAATCCTCTCCCTTCAGGACCACACTTTTCTTTTTTGTTCCCCCAACTCCTGGTCTCCATCGGTAACTGTTACCCAGGCAACAGAACAGAAAGAGAGGGCAAATGAACGGGCAGAATAAAAAAGGGAAAACAACAAAGACGGGGGGGATGCAGCCACTTCTACCTGACTTTTGTCTCTATTAATAGCCTCCTTCTTTTTTCACTAGCACAGCAATTGGAAGTCTAAAAAGATACAATTTGCTTTGGCCATGACACTTAATCAGCCAAACAAGTGCACTATTACAATGGTTTGTGTTTTCAAACACACACTCACTGTGCATGTGAAAGAGGGACAACCGGATTGTATATGTGGTACAAATCAGTATGTCCGTACACATTAGTGACTGGTAACGTTCTACAATGAGATATTTAAAAGCATAATTGTTACTATTGAAACAGTATTACAAGCATAAAGCATCACAAAAAGTCACACACAACTTTTTTTTTTTTACAGTATGCAGATGTACACATAGGAAAATTACATATCCCCACACCCAACTCAACCTCCCACATACTGTACAGTTAATTTGTGAATATTTAAGCTGGGTATGAACTCTGGTATTAAATACATTCTATGTATTACCCAATTAATTTAATTTAAATACAGTTCAGCCAAACCAACCAAAGAAGGTACCATGGGTTGATATTCACCAACCAACTAAGGCTATTCTGTGGGGAATTTCTGTTCCCAATGTCTGCATGACCCAGACACCCAGACACAGTCCAAAGATATACAAATTGGTAATTTAGAAACTTTGATTATCCCTACAGTAAGTGTGAATGTGTGTGTAATTTGTGCCCCACTATCTATGTGTGTTGGCTTTGTAAAAGATGGTTTTGTTAAAGTAGTTACTGTGATAGGCTCCATCCCCCTACAACCATGAGCACAATAAACAGTTTAAAAATGGATGAATGGATACAACACAGGGGAGGGATCCTGAATAATCATACAGAAAGGGAAACCCACCCACATATACAGTTCAACTGCATATCACGTTGCACAGGCCCATCTGTGTGCATAATTACACAAACTAGACTACAAAAAGTTTAACAACATAACCAGAGAAACCTCTAAGCTCAATTTTTCAACTACTTTTTTATTACTTGATGTGAGTTGAGCCAAGTTGAATGTCCAATAGTTAAATGTGCACTGTAATAACAAACAGTGCCACTCATGTTGGGTTAGGGTTACGAAGCCAATAATATTAACAATTAAATAAAAAAGAGCCACAGAGGCAGTTTCAGAAGTTTTGACCCTGAAGTTAAAACTGCGCCACCTTTATGCAAGAAAAGTAACGACAGCAGTGGTTTTAAACTACATACGCCATATCTTCTGGCGTGGAATATAGTAGCTGCTGCACAGTTAGTTAGTTAGTTAGTTAGTTAGTTAGTTAGTTAGTAATAGTAGATAGTTAATTAAACAAGCAAAAGAAACAAACAAAACTGCAGCTGTAACATTGCCTGTAGGTGGTGCCACAGACAGCAGCTACAGTATTACTCTCTTCGCCAAGAGGAAGCGACATGTATACAGTGCATGGGCCTGCCATGCCACGCCTAACTTTCCCATAGGTGGTGCAGGTTGACATGTATGGATCTGGTCTTACAATGTCCGAACAGCTTCACTTATGCAGAATATGCAGTCTGCTTGTGTCTGTTTGTGCATAATGAGTAACAAACTAATTCCATTACATGCTGTTTATCTAAAAGGCAGATGGATATGAATCAATGTGCAGTGAGTTATCACCGAAGCATAAGCAAATAAGCACATCATGAATGTAAACATTTGTGTGAAACAGAGAAAGAGTGTGCATGCAGATAATTCTCTGGAGTTGTGTCCAAATGAATTCATAGTGTATGACAATGCATTACAAAGCCAAAGAATCAAGAAACAATCCTCTCTCGGCTACACTCATGTCACAACCCAAGCCTGGACCCAAGCCAACATGACAGTGGCATAGCCCTTGAAGCAGCACCACAGCACCTGACCATGTGTTTAGTGCCCTGCTAAAATCTGGGAACTGAACAGCTATGAATGAGAACATGTGGGAAACACGCCAGAAAGCTTCTGTGAAGAGCGGCTTGTACTATTCACTCCCCTATGGATACAAGTAGGAGACTGAGCCAGGGCTGAACACATAAAGAACACCCTGGCCTACCGCATACGCATATGGCGTAACTCGCTGGAGAAGATTATTGTGAGTAGTGGTCCGTTACAAAGCTCCTCTCCTCCTTATGGACTAATTAAAGGAAATTACACTTTTTATACTCGCCCCAAGTGTACTAATGACCTCATATCCATGCTCAGCGTATGGGGAACATACCTGCAAAGAAAGTCATCTCTTCATAAATATAAAAAGTGAAATTAAAATAACGATAAGAATTTCCAGAGAAAACTGCATTCATTACTGGCTGATGCTGATCAAATTTTCAAGATATATTGCATAATTTGGAAGACAATATAAATCCAAAAGGTAGACACTTGTAACTCAAGAACCTGATTACTGAACCGTGCAGCAGTCATTAAGTTATAAGAAGAACATTATAAAACACCATGTTGCTTGTTTCCTAATTACTTCAACAGTATCATCCCCAACAGCATGTCATGGCACTAATGGCTCTGGTTAAGAACAATTAGCAAGGGCGCTGAGGCAATACATTCATTGATTTAATGGACAAGAGGGAAAGGTGTAGACTGACGTGTTCATCAGTCAACATCCCCTTACATCAGGCAGGGGTTTCAGAAGGTGAGGCTAAATACAGTACTATGCACATACCTATATTTTTACAGACATTAACACAGTTTCTGCCTGCATATGCTTCCACATTTTGTTAAATGGGGGTAGTGAAGGTGTCAAATTAACCTGGCCAAGGTATGCAGGACACATAACCCAGAAATAGGAAATAAATCTGATTCTTTCTTTTAGCTTTACATGATTGCTCTGCAGATATGGTAGATTTCAGACCTTCTGACAGACTCAGAGCCCCGTTTGAGACTCTCCTAAACTTTGTGTTGATGGCATCAATGTATTAGATTTAGCTTTAATTTCTCCAAAAATGAAACCTTTCACAGCTAAATAAGGCAACTTATGATTTTGGGGGTTTACACAGGCTTGTAACTTTTCAATATACATTTGGGGCTTATTTGGGGCTACACTCACAAGATTTGGGGCTGAAGCACCGGCAAAATCAGCTGACGCCGCATCTGCCCAATGCTTGGCTTTTGAGGGACATGCAAGGGAAAACAGTTTCAGGTGAGAGGACAAATTGTCTTTGAAACAGACCACAATGACTTCCAGCTGGAACCAAAAGGAGCTACGCCCGGAATAGGGACACCAAAGCACACTACTGCAACTAGGCACATTTAGAGAGTCCCAGTGGATGAGAGGGTCACCCCAATGAGACTGCATGTTGCAGAAAGGGTAGAACTGCTTTTATGCGAGCATCTCGTAGTATGCTAAAGTACTCTACCTTCCTGGGGAACGGTGAGCCGCGAACGCAAATATATAGTGGTACTAGAAAACATAAAATGGCCACATTAGTGACCCTAATGATGCCTGGAGCAGTATTACTGGAAGGAATATCCTCTTGGTTTGTGTGTTGTTATTGAAAATCTGTTATAGTGATGGATTGTCTATACTGAACACCATGCTAAAGAGGCCAAAGCAGTGGCATAAGCAGAAATAAAAGACAAAATAAATAAGAACATGGGCATGAATATGGAGAGCCTTGGAGATATCATCAGTAGCTATTACAAACTGGTCCTCTCTTCCAAGTCTTCTTACTGTCTATAATGGATTGATGAGATTATGCAATACATTATGTGTGTTGCAATATCGCCTACAAATGGTATGGGGTTTATGTTTATATTGGAACATATCTGCTAGCTTAGTTGTTCAAATAAGTGTTGGTCACTGAGGACCATGTATTCAATTGTTGGATATACCAATTGATGTTTTTGGCGTGTTTCTATGATGTGGAATGAGTTCATATGCAGTTGACTTTCATAAGACCTCAAGGGGATGGAGAACATTGGGGAACCAACTCAAAACTAACAAATAAGCTCTCTGGACAGAAGGCAACAGATTTATTAGTGGAGGGAGCTTAGGGTCGCTCCCCATGGCAGCATTCACTGGGGTAGTAGGAAAGCTTGAGGGGTAAGCTGACGTCGATGGATATTGTTAGGTTGTCACAGATTAAACTGTCTCTTCAATGTAGTGTGAACTTGAGAACAGTGCTGTGCATTTGTCTTGGCAGACTGCAGCAGCAAAACAGCCAAAGACAGCTGTATGTGTCTGCCAGGCTACAGTGCCACATTGGTTAAATGCCAAATACTTTAAAGTAATACATTATTTGCAAGTCTTTCACTAACTTGGTCATTGTCTGTTGTAATGAATGAGAAACGGGGTCTATTGCTTGTCTTTATTTAAGTGAAGTGTTTTAGTCCACTGTTTGCAGCAGTGGTGGGTCTTTCAGTCCCCATTCCAGGAACGTTGTGCTGATGAAAGCTGAAATCTGTTGAACACAACAGAACTGGATTTATGAAAAATCCATGTAAAAAGAATACATATTAAATTCAGTAATCATTTTTTAAGTCATTGCATTTAATTCAAAATGGCTCCTTGCAAATTAAGTTTTGAACTAATTTAACAAATGTATTCTGTCTATAGCCCTTAGTACACTATTGCTGCAGTCAATATGTTTGATGGTAAATCTGCCCTAAAACTTCCTAAACATTTACCGCACATGTGATATTGTGAGAGACAAAGTTGGCCCAATTATATTTTTTTACAGATGGCAATACATAATAGCCCCAGGGTCTGAAACAGCATGCTGCTCTATTTTCATGTGACAACACTGTCGACGCAAAAGAAAATCAGCATAGTTTTCCAGACATGCCCTTCGATTCCACACATCCTGGCAAAATATCACATCTTTTGTGTCAGGTGATGGCATGTCTATCTCTATGGACATCTACTGTCACAGTGGGCAAGAAAAAGCTTGCTGTTGAGTTCAAAAGAAATTCATTCAGAAAATATTTTTAAAAGACTCATTTTTAGGTGCAAAATCAAGTGAAATAACACACACAATCTTATGCCGTAGAATGACTAATGTGTGCTGGGGGCATGAGATGGTAAGTGCCATGTGACATGCTGCTGCGCTGCAGTGGCAATGTGTTTTAGACTTAAGGCACAGCATCACTTTGATAAAGTGGGTCTGTTGGTAAACCACAGGTTTCTCTCACCAGGAAAAGTTCAAATCCAGAGTGATTCAATTTTGCACTGAAATGGCATTGTTCAAATAATCAACATGGGCAAGAAAAATAGGCAATTCTCCCTGGGAACTAATATAATTTTTCAGTGCTTGGAACATCAAAAGCCTTCACAAAAATACGTGCCTGTTTTTGTTAAACATAATTACTTGAAGAAATTAATTTATTTTGTACAAGTTATTTATATAGCACTTTAAAAGCAAACATGTTTTGCACCAAAATGCTTTGCAAATATAGAAATACATGTATACAAGACGTACATAACATACAAAATTAAATAGAAACAAGTTTCAACACAATTTAAACCAGGGAATCAGATAAAAAAAAAAAAAAAAACACACAAGTGAAGCTAAATTAAAAGCAAGAGAATAAACGTGGGTCTTAAGGTGCATTTTAAAAACAATATACCCAGGCTTTCTAATGGCCTCTGGCAGGCTATTCCTTTTTTTCCATGACATGCCACGGTGGGTGGATGGAAGAGTCTGGTGGTGCTATAAAGAGTGAGGTTCTTAAATATATGTAGGGTTCAATGGAGATATTTGTTGACAATTAGAAGGACTTTGAAGTTTATCCTTAAATCAATGGGGGGCAGTTTTAAAAGGGAATTACAGCAGCCCAGCTTGGATATTCCTGCATAAATGACTCTTTCTAGATCAGAGGGTTGGGGGAATATAAACATACAAATAGATAAATAACTAAAGCCTGTTACAAATATATAATTTACATTCTCATTTTGTCTTCATACTTTGTACTGTTGCCCAATTTCATTTATCTTTTCAATTCTTTAGCCATTTTCTTCTGACTGAATCATTTCATTGAACTCACAGTAAAATAAAAAAAAGAAAACGAGGCCTTTATATATAAAAAGGTGCATTATTCCACTTAATCAAATTAATACAACTTATTTTAGTTGGAGAATTATAGTTTGATTGGCTAGTGCAGACAAGAGCAGAAAGCTGAATGTCATGCTGTTAAATGTTATTAGGTACCCTGCAAAGTAATGCAAGATAAATTGGATTCAAAGGAAGGTACTTCAACACAATCTCACAGAGTAACATGGTGAAGTTAGCCTGTTAACGCAACTAAAAAGAATTTTGTAATTTCATGTATTTACATAGTTACTGATATGATCATAACCACTACAGTGCTCAATTACCTATTTTTGAGAAAGACATAAACTACAATTTGTTGCTGTGGAAGCATGGAGGACATCCACCACACCCCCCAGCGCTTGCGGGGATTGTTGTCGGCTGCGGGAGACGAGAAAGGCGGGGACGAAGGCTGCCTGCCCGGCTAAGGAATTTACCACACAGATCAACACTGCCAAGCCTCGATCACACATAAAATGTTTAAGCTACAAATTCACACGGAACTGCTGCGTTAGGATTTTCACAAAAGACTGGCTGAACACACATTTCAATAGCAGCTAACAGCTATCAGCTATCTCTAGCAGCTAACCAGGCAAGCAAGCTACCCACCGACAAGAACAAGACAGGGTATGTAAATTAAAACAATGTCTGACTTAAAAACACATCTTGATGTTACTTAAGGGCCCTGTTTATATTGTACAGACATATTAATTGCATTTTTTGTCTGTTAAGAAGCACAAAGGGCACTCTAAAACGTGCCCCGTTAACTGTCGTTTTAGCTCAGTGGAACACGTAGCCGCAGTGTTGCCTACACCGATTCAGGTCAGGGTTTCTAAAATCGAAAGTATTCGCATATTTATAGTGATCAAGATTAACATAAAAATTGGCAGGAATTCTCTTTTAATGATAATGTCGCTCTCTGCCTTCTGGATGTGTAAATGGGCAACTAATTGCCATAGCAATTTCCTAGGGTGATGATAGGTCAGGGATGTGTTTATAGCTTATTGCACTGTGCCCAAGTTGCCAAAATATCCTACATATGGAGCGGTTTAACCTGTGAAATTACCTGGGCAATATTAGCAACAGTACTGAGGCTTCAGCACTTTAGCTTAGTAGTTCACACAAACAAAAGGAAGAAAAAATAACCACAGTGCATGCTAATTTGATTTCAATAATTTTTGGTAATTTGCAAGAATTTGGACCAAAACCTCTGGAAGGTGGAAAAGAGGAAGGACCGATTATGGGATTAGGGTGTGATTGTGGGATTGGTGCGCATAAACTGTGTCGTTTTTATTAAACAATGAAAATAAACCTGGATTAAAAAAGGACTTTCTGATTTTAAGCACAAACAATGTAAAGATACTGTGGTAAAAATATTGGGATTTTTCATTAATTGGATACATGTTGTGGGTTGGGGTTTTACTTGGGGTTATTTTGCCTCCTTGTATCTATTTCTTGGTTTTCTCCCCGGTCCTGTGTAGTTCTCTGTCCTGTGATTCCCCGGTAAGTGTCTGTTTGTCCCACTTCCTGTTTTATTTTGGTAGTTTAGTTTCCCGTCTTGTCTTGTCTTGTCTAGCTTTGCTTTGTTTGTCTGATTGTCCTTCCCCGCCCTGATGTGATTCACCTGATGTCTCACCTGTTCCCCATTACCTTGTTACCTCATGTATTTAACCCCTGTGTTCCTTTTGTCTTGTCAGCTTCCCCAGTCAGCGTGTTCCTGCCCTCCTCTCCGTGTCTCCCAGTGTATGCTCCTGCCGTGCGCAGCTCCCATAAGTCCCTGTGAGTTTCTCCCTCTCCTGAGTTCAGCCTTCCCTATTTTCCCGCGGGGTTTTTGTGTTTGGACTTTTCCCTCTCCTTCCGTTTTGTGTGGATCCCGGCTTGGACTTTCCCTTCCCCCGTGCCAGTTTGGAGTTATGTTTGGATTTTGCCGTCCCTGTTTACTACCTGAGTTTAATAAAGACATCTGCATTACTCTGCATTTGGGTCCTCCATCCTTCCCCGCCATAACAGATACATGCAACATAACATTGATTATTATAAGTCTGATGTCCTAAAACTAGTCTGATGTATTTATACGTAACAGAAAAAGAAAAGCAACACATATACATTTTCTTCCTAATATTTATTAGAGCTTTTACAATTACTCATGCTGTGGTATATATTCTAACAAGCTGCAAATTAGCATATTCAGACAGACATGATACACCATTTAAAACTTTAATAGGATAAGTATAAATAAAGGGATACATACCAAGCACTGATGACGTAAAGAAGCTTTATTAAATGGCGCAGAAGAACAAGTAGCTCCTTCAGCCAATAACTTCTAGACACTCTTAAGTTTATCTCTTAAGCTGATGCCTACCAGAATTTTTAGATTATAGCACTGATTTTGTATTCATGGTACAATGACACGCATGTGTCAATTTATAGAAACCAAAAGGTGGCCGAAACAATTAAAGCTTGGAGCAATAAAAATGTAGCTTGCTTGGACTTTAATGTAAAAATTAAAAAATGTCTTCACCCGCAGCAGCATTATGCCTGAGTGTGCCAGGGCATGGTGAAGATTAATTTATGTAGCTCCTGATTTCACAGTTGCCTCAAATGCGTCGATGACCCACCACACACTGATGGTAATATATCACCAGTGACTGCTTAATTATAAGGAAGCAATTTCAACCGTGTAGGGTGCACTGTGATCTTCATGCATAACTATCAGGACAGAGATAAGAATAGTAGTCTTCCCTTCACATTGTGTGAGTGCATGAATATTAAATTACCCTAGGCATAGGCTCAATGATGAGAAATTATTTTACAAATGAATGTTTTCTATAGATGTATTTTGTTTTTAGTGGTTGGCTAACTAAAGTCTTTCAAATAATGTCCAGATAGTAAATTAAACATGTATGATTTCCTTTTTTTTTGTTGTTGTCCAATAAACACCCAGATCTCAGGGAATAGATGATTATGTTCGGTAATGTGGCATATGAAAGGCCGTGAACTGCCAGCTTTTATTGCATCTCATTTTGGTAAAATACTACCTGTCCTCCCAGTGAACTCAAACATGCCATCTTTTGAAAAATTATTCACAGTGCTACACAATATGACTGACTGCCTTTTCCTGTGAACTCCATATTCACATTCCCACTGCATTATATCATTCTCACTACTGATGAGAGAGAAATGCCATTTTATCTTACCTATAATTCGTTTTTCCACCAAAACACATCCTATAGTGCATCATGCATTGTTGCATCATGGATTTTTTCTGGTAAGAGGTTGAATTGAGCAGAGAAAATTGCTTTTTCACTGTGATCTGTCTTAGCTGTGGGGCGGGGGCTTTGTTTAAGGGCTGCTTCAGTACATCTTAAGAGATCTGATCAAACCACCAGTGTGACTCTTTTTTGAACACAAATTGTCTGGTGTTAGATGTTAATAAGTCCATGAATCACATTATTTTTTGTCATGTTTCATTCTACAGATCAAAGTTATTTCCAAAATGGTTTAAATTCAATCAATCATCTTTGCCTCCAATAGTGTGAACACATTTATTACTCTGTATGTAGGTGTTATATGTCCTGCCTCTAATGTTCCCATTTTTGCAAATGTATGATGATAAAAAACTATTATATAACTATATCATTTTACTGAACAGAGTCAGAGGCTGCAGTAAAACAGTGATAGACAGCAGTGCTCTGCAATGAAGTACTTTGCTGATACTGAAATATGGAATACTACCCTTCCTATGATTTATAATCACAGTCTGGCTCCTGCCAGAAAATCCCTCAAAAAAGGTACACATCAAAAAGAGCCGAGCAAAGACTAAAAGCAGCTAACCACCAAAAATAATCCTTGCTATAGCTGCTAAAGTGTATGTGATAGTTTTGATGACACAATGCAAATAAAAATGTTTTCAGATAAAGACCTCCAGGCATGGCAAGGGGGCACTTTGTGCTGTAATGCAGAAATGCAGCAAAAAAAAGGCTTCATTGTACTGCAGTGTGATAATAAGTGCTAATTTCATGATACCTCACAATCAAACAATTAAACTACATGTGACAAGCAGTATGTGTCTCAGTCTGTGTGACTGAATGCAACAAACCGAACTTCTAAGATTATTTTATTTTTCATTTGAAGGCAGTTTATAAAAGGAGGTAAACCATTATAACAACAGTAAAGTGTTACAGCATCATCAGAAAGTGAAAAAAAAGACAGTATAAAATTTTTATTAAATGAGCAGGGTTCTTGAACAGTGTCAAAATGTGAAGTATCACCATGAGGTTGCAGTCATGAATACATTTAACAGCTATGTACAGTATTTTACAAGAATAATATAACCATTGTTTGAGTAAGAGATGAAGAAGAAAAAAACAAACAAACCAAAGAAAAACTTTAAGAATCCTATGGAAACCAAACTGTGTTTTCCTGTGAAAGAAAGGCTTCCCTTTGGTAGTAAGCAGGTCTTTGTTAGCTCTTCAAGCATAATTGTCAAGGCCCATATTTTCCTTACAAATGTCAATATAATTATTCTATTATTTACTTGTGTTGATGTATATCTTGAAGAGAACCTTTTTTTATGAAAAGGACAAAACTAAGGAACTATACTAAGGCTAGTAAGGAATAGCCTAACACGCTGTAGATTACTAATACCTTGTATTTTGAGGTTATACCAGAATAGGTTTACATGGTTCGATTTTCAAAAAAAGACCATATTTTTGCTGCAGATCCTGTTTTCACCCTGTGTGCTTGGGTCTCTGTTTTAGCTACAGAGTGAGACATCTCACTTCTCTACTATCTTTGTTGGGAGTCGCACATGCACAGTAGTAGCATAATATAACATAAGCAAGAAAACTCTTTCTCCAACTTTGATCAGTACAAGGCAGGATTAGCTGGGAGACTTCTTCTAAACGAGGGCACACTTGTGGAATACCCGCCTAACAGGGACATGTAAGTATTTCTTTTGTAGATTATGGTGAACTAGTGTGTGTTGGAACAGTGTTTTGCCATTGAAAACGAGCTACCATGCTAGTGCTAGCATGCTGCAGTTAGCCACCTAGTCTTGGCTAGTTACGTAGAAAGCCGTGCAGATTTGGAACAGCTTACCCGGAGACTGAAGGCAGAGGACATTCAGAAACCCGTATCTCACAACAGCATGGATATTTTTTTTTCTAAGTTTATACGTGTGGACACAAAAAGTGATTGTTTTCATAATATGAGCAATTAAAGTGATAGAAATGGGTGGGGCTTCACAGGTCATATTCAGTGAAAAGCTATCTTGTCACATACCCCACTATCTGTATACCGCAAGAAGTAATGTTTTGTAGCTGCTGGAATTTCTCAGCAGTAGGGAGAGAAAAATAATACAAATGTTGTGTTTCTTTTGCAGTGATTATATTCTAAAGCACAAATAAATAACCATCAACACTTAGATGATTTTGTGCAGACTGATTTCTCCTCTGCATATTTATTGCAGCAGCTGGAAAAGGAGGTTACTCTAGTATATATTTTTGACTTATTAACACGAGGGGAGAACATTTCTCCTTGTTTCGTTTCATTAAAAGTAAAGTTGGGCTTTGCTGTTGGCTCATTTAAAAAAAAAAAGAAAAGACCAAAAAAAAAAAAAAAAGAGAAATTCACGCTACCCAGCAACCACAATGAACTGCTCTCTGCAGACGGGTGTCTGGCGGTGCAGAGAGAATTTTTACTTAACGTTTCATACGTTTACGTTATAACACTGGGTTTTTACAGGCAGTTCGAGACCGGGGCATTGGTGTTAAAAGGGGTAATAAAAATGCTGGCAAACTGTTCCATGCTTAAGACAATCAACGTTGGATGTGCCCTCTGAATTACGCTACCCCATGCATGTATGAAGCGCCACTCGTAACAACGTCCACAAAAGATATGACCAGTCATTCTGTGTATGCAGTAGCGCGTGTCGTGTATGGTCAGGTGAGTATCAGAAGCGTATGGGTGTAAGGTGAGAGGTTCAGACCATGCAAACTTTAAGAAGAGGTTGTACAAAGTATATTTTGCAACTAGTTATAATACCACACCCAGTTTAAATGTCACTGTTCAAAAGGGCATACAAAATGTAATATTTGAATAAGTAAGTATTTGAATTTGTATTTTTCTTTGCTATTTATTGTTCTATGTATTTTATTTGTAATACTGAGCAAAGCAAAATATCTATTTTGAAAAGATTTCTTTTTATTTAATTTAGTACATTTATTTAGTTATTTAAAAAATCTTTGTTCATGAATTTCTTTTTATGCTTGTTTAACATTGTATGTTTATTTGTGAAATTCACATTTCAAGATTTTTGTATTTTGTGCAGTGTCCTTGGTAATCAAGCAAGTAGACCCATAACATTATATCGCAATCGCTGTATTGTTAATCGCAATATGACTTTTTCTTAAAATCGTGCAGCCAATCGTACTGTAAAACACACCTATCTGATTTCTAAGTCAGTCAATTGTCATTTTAGCCTGTGTTAAAACTGATACCTGTCTCTGTCTGCTGCTGTCATATGACGGCGAGACAGCGGAGGGGAAGGACAGCAGAAAGCAGGAAGACTTGGGAAAATTATTGCTTGAGTGAGTGAGAAACTGACAGCTCAATGCCAGAAGAATAGAGTGATCACACTTCAGTCTGGCCCAGAATTGACAGCATCAGACAATGTGATGTTCACTCAAAGAGCCCAGAGACACCTTGGGGCCATGAGGCCAAACCACCAGACCTTAAGTCCTGTTCAAACTGCCTCAATATGATTCCCCTATTCTTACCCTCCTTTACATTTCAAACACTGACATCTATTTTTAAAGAGATGCCAATTCACAAGAAAAGATAAAAACAACTACCTAAATACCCTATTATACCGTGTTTAAAAAGACAATGTACATGCACAATTGTATAAACCATGTTTAAAGCAGCTATGATTAATATTTAACAATGAAGAACATGACTACGTGTATTTTATAAAAACTCAGATCATTATTATCTGACTCTGCAGTTCCCCTCAGCTCTATGGAGCTCAACAAATGCTAATGTTCCTCTGTATTTGCTGGATGTGTAAATAGGCTTTAAATAGGCTTGCTGACAGCTTAGCCACATCAATGTAATGTACAAGGTTTTACTATGTACGATGTCAGTATTAGTCAGTGTCTGTCTGCCAAAACATGCTATGCTAAAAGTAGCTTAAGGATTTTTTGAACAACGATCGAACTATGGAGCAAAGTTTATTGTGCTCTACTAGCATGCACACACAGAACCTGAGGTGTTCATTTATTAAGGATATGGGTTTACGATGAGAGGGATAGGAGCACAGATGGAACAAGTAGAGCAGTGTCTAATTATAAAGATGTACTGAAGGAGAGAAGGTTGAGCAGAGGACAGTGAAACGCAACCAAGGGAGGGAGAAAGACGGAAGTTATAATAATTCATTATTGTAATACTTGTTTCAGAAATAATCCAATAGCAAAAACCACAAATTAAACATCTTCTGTAATGGTTTGTTTTGCTTGGCTTGGGCATCAACTGGGCATTGGGTGAGAGGCAGGCTACACCCTGGGGTGGTCCTCATTTTACAAGGCTAACACACACAGACCAAGAACCACATTCACACTCACATATGGTCCATTTAGAGTTGCCAGTTCACCTAACACTGCCAACAAAAGCTGTTCCAGGAAATTGAAATATATGGAACAAAATGGGTACACCAAAACAAATTGAATACAAATTAAATATGATATTACTGAAGTGAATTTTCTAAAATACTTTTAAACAGAAATTCAATGCAACTTATCTGCCAATTAAAATGAAGGGCACAGGCATACAATGATGCATAGATATTTGGAAGGATTTACAAAGCTGGCAAGAACACCACAGGATATTGATGAAAGCCTTTTATTATTTTAAATGGATGACATTTTGTCACAGTAAAAAAAGGAGATATAAATAATAAAATTAATGATTTCTGAATCCCATTTAGCTTTTTGGGTTACAGGATCCTTCGTACTCCAACAAGTCAAAATGTCTGTGGAAAAGGCCTACCTGAAACATCTCATTAGATTAGATTAGATTAGATTAGATTAGACTTTATTTATCCCACAACGGGAAAATTTCCTTATTACAGCATCAGCATTATCTTCTATACAGCAAAAAACACACAAACAAGTAAACACACAAGAAATACAGGCAAAACAATAAACAATAATTATAAGGTAGACAGAAAGTAAGCAGAATGGCATCAAATAAAGGTATTTTAAAGTATATTTTAAAGTGCGGCCATGATACAAGAAAACAGTGTATGGGAATAATAGAATCACAGTGTTATGACGATGTGATAGTTCATGTCAAGATGTTGAGATCTCTGGTTGCAGTGAAAGTGACAAACCAAATTACACACAACTCTGGTCATAAAATTCTGTTCAATTCATGTTTATCTCAGCTGTGGCAGCATAGTCATGACAGTGTTATGCACACCCCTTTGAATAATGTTTCACCAAAAGTGTTCTTAGGGTGAGAGAAGAGGAGTTGGGTCTGTGAGCAGGAGAGGTCAGAGGATTTGAGAGAATGCAGAGGTGGATAGAGCGAGGAGATGCGGTGTACTGAGAGGAGGGTAAAGACCGAAATAGAGTGCGAAACTTGCAATTTGAAGTTGGAGTTTTCGGAGAAAGAGAAGCTGTGATGTGACAAGAACACAAGACTACGAGAAGAGAGGTGTAAAAATACAGCCAGGAGTGTTCACGAGTTACTACACTGAACAAAATTAACAAAAAAGGCCACTCTACAATGTGCAGTTTTACTGTATTAGGAGATCTGGGGGTCCGAAAACCAGTCAGTATCTGGTGTTATGGTTTCTCTCTCCCCCTCTCCCTCTCCCTCTCTCTCTCACACCCGTTTTCCAGCGCATTCTTGATTTCCAATGTGACGCACCAGAAGAAAAAATCCAATGCATATTCATTGACTTGCATTGGGAAAGTAGTCTATCATTAGCAGAGTTTCCAGTTCAAAAACTTGAATATATGTGCCAATTTGTGTTAGGAAAAGGGTATAAGAAACAAGACTGATTCTTATTCATAGGTTTACTAAAGAATGACACATCATTATATAGCTGGTTCCACTTTTCACCTGGTGAATCCCAATGCACTACAAATAGGCAAACTGGCCAATACTTGACACAGCTATATCAATGGTTATAACTAAACTAAAATGATTGCCATCGGCCCTCTATCGGCAGAAATTGCCCATTTATGATCAAAATCGGTATTGGAGGCTAACAACGTGATTCGGAGCTCTACTAAAAACACAGTAAGGTAAAAGTGCAGAGGCTGATCTTACAAATAAAAAATTTTTTTAAACAAGTCTAAAGGGGACAGAATTTTGTCACTATGGTGAAAGAGCGGCAGAACAAATTTAGGTGGTCAGTTAAGCTGCATTCTTGCATCTGTACGTGTGTTTGTCAATACGGAACTTCGGCCACAGCAGATTAAAAGCAATAGTAAATCCTTATATGCCACAGTCATAAGCCTACTAATGAAAACCCTACTCATAGAAGAAAACAGCTACATATAAAGAAAACTCATGTCTTCTTGCCATTACTGTCGAAACAGCTTTCTACTCCACCCGTTAACAGTCGGTAATTGCATACTTTTAAATGCTGACAATTCCCCATATCCTAACAGAATCTTATCAACATGAACTACTACACCAAGAGGTGCTTAAGCTGTGAAGCTGTAGCTCTGCTTTCACCAGACTGGTTTGACATCTTAACTTCCACCGCATACTTCCTGTCAACAAAGTCATTACTCCTTGTACTCACTGTATCAGTACCACTAACTCCAACTCTTCCTTAATGCCAGCTGGGAGGAAGAACCTTGGGGAAAAAAAAAATCAACAACACACTCTTCATGCAGTATGGGGTGACGTCAATGCATATTTAAAGTGCATTAACACCCGAAGGTGTGTCAACACACTAACTCACTACAGTAAAATAAGATTATCAAGAGCATCAAGATATGAAACACTGACAGAGACGTCATCAGCTTGCAAGCTCTATAAATAGATCCTGTATACATATGTGGTGGTAAAGGCCTGGTCCCACCATCATTTATAATGGCAAAATGGAATTGCTGTGATTAGTAAAAGTAAAGTAAATACATGCATGCAAGCCATCTTGACAGTGTTGAACTTTGGAAAACGGAGACCTGGAGTTGGAGGAAGCTATCGTAGCTTCTTAGCTGTATTTCTCCATCCACCTTTAACCCTTCTGTTGTCCTCTGGTCAAATTTGACCGATTTTCAAAGTTTCTACATCAGAAATTTAAGATTTCTTTCAAGCAAATTACCCAATAATAACACGGATGGTTCTATACAATGCTCTTCGCAAAGAAATTGAAGGATAAGATCTGTACTTACATAGAATGTTGGGTGTTTTATTACATTGTGTAGCATTTGAAGAAACAATGAAATGGTTTCTAAACAGTACCCTGACTCAACTTTGACAGTCTGATTATCCACTCAATTGTAACTATTTGTTAAAATAATTTTGTCATTTTAGATTTTTTTTATTTTTTTTTACTCAAAAATGAGGTAGAGTTTCATATAAATGAGGTTTATAAAAAATGAATTTAGTGTAAAACAATCGGTACTAAGTTGATTGGTTAGTGGTGACTCTAGTGAAAAAAAAGCACCAACAAAAATGGCAGAAACCTTGAAAAAGGTTAACCTGGGAGGACAACAGATTGCATGTTGACGGGAAGACACAAGGGTTAATAAACCTCCTCTGTCAGAGCATAAATTGTTCTTCAAAAGAGGAATGGTTTGCAGACGGTTATGAGACAGGAGTCAATTGCAGAAATGTCTTTTAAATAAACTGTGTCAACTTGTTGTCCCATTAGCTAACAAGCTTTTTCTTTTTTAATAATTAGAGCCTGAACAGCGACAGCGGCGAAGGCCCGATTGAAACTGAAGAAATTATTATTATTCTTCCGGCAAATTAAAAGCCTTTTGAGGAGCTTAACATACTCATAAACTCACCAAAATTTGCGGTTAAATCAATCCTGGTGAAAGTTTATGTGTTTTAAGGTTTTCGGGAATAGGCGCACAAAAATGGCTCGCTGGCGCCCCCTAGAAAGTTAATTAAATTGAGCCCCTGCAGTATGTTTAACGTAGTCTAACGGAACTCGGTACACATATGTAGCATGTCAAGACGTACAAAAAAACGCATGGGAGCCATACCCTAAACCCAACAGGAAGTCCAGCATTTTTAATTGAATGTACAAAATTAGTGTGATTTTAGCCATTTTAAAAAACTCCTCCAAGAGATTTTATCCAATCAATTTCTAATTTGGTCTGTGCCATCTTAAGACGTTAAAGATGAAAAGCTATTAAAAGAAAAACTTTTTGTCATAGGGCATGGCTGTGGCGGGGAGGCCATTTTGTGCATATTGTCATCCAAACAGGAAGTGGGTGTAACTTGAATGTACATTGTCCAACACTTTTCATAATTTATAAGAGTCCAACATTTTCATGCCATTATTGGCTCAAAGTCATAGCGGCTAATGGCAAAAGAAAGTAGACCTAAAAGTCAAAGTGCTCCAAAGACAGATTTGCAGTACAGTGCAAGTATACCCTACGTCAACAAGATTTGTGGATGCCATTTGCTGTGTCACTTTCTGATTTTGACCTTACAAGTCACATGACAACCATCACATGTAAAGCGCTTTCACTATACAAACTTAAATGTCCACACTATCCAGATGCGACACAATATGAAACTCTTTTTTGAGTGTCAAAAAGGATCTTCAGAGAGAAAAAGAGGGCCCAAAATCCAGCAACCCCCAGTCACAAATGATACTGTGGATAAACCAAATGGACTGTCACACTTACCAGCAAAATATAATAGTGTGTTTCTTTGTGCATTTGCCATGCTACACATGCATTTCTGAATCAATGTGTATCTACAACACCATTTCTTAGGCTTAAGTGTTCATAACTTACCATAACCGAGATGTGCAGCAGATGCATGTGTTCATGTAGGGCATGAGTAGGCTCCCGAGCTGTGGGTTGTGTTGTCTGTGCTACAAGCTCAGACTCAGTCATGGACACATGGAAGTACAGTGTCCCATTTTCCAACCACTGCTGTTTCCAGTGTACCTGAGAAATATCTTCTCCCGTACCCGACATCTCTACAGAGAACAAAGAGAGAGGAAAAAGGGACAACATTTAATCCATGAGAAGTCTACTGTAAACTGGTGTTAAAGTCTGTTTTCCTAAGCTTACTGTGTGAAAACTCGAAAGAAAAGTAAACATCTAAAACAGCCTGTGAGGAGTTTAGTGCATTAGTATTCCAGTGCTATGTTTTGTCTAAGCGCACACAAACACTGTGCTGCAACTAGAAACCTTGAACCCTTGAATAGCTGGACAGACTTATTATGCTTATCATAAGTGTGTGCATTTGTGCAGCTGGCTCAGAGAGAATTACTGTCAACATTTCTTAACTACTTTGATGAAATCTTCATGATTATAACTTTTTCACCCATGGTATGATTCAGAAATTTCTCAAATCACAAATGTTTTAACCATTACAATCAATACATCACTTCAGACAAAATCAGTCACAGATGGGGAAGGCTTTTACTTGTTAATTTTCATTATTTTCTTGTCAGGCATTAAACATAGATATAACACCTCTACAAATGGGAAGACAATTGATTTATCAAGCTTGATTAAATTCATATGTCCAAAGCAATTGTAGAAATGCTGTCTCACCATTCAATGTCCTTTGCTAATCTGCATAAATCATCCTACATTTTGCACCAATATAAAACCATTAGCTCCAGGCCATCGCTGGCATTAAGTATCAAACATCAAAGGAAAAGCTGAAAACGTTTTAAAGCAAAGGAGGAAAAGATATGTGCAAAATAAAATAAAAACAGACCAAATTGCAATTTATAGAGCAATGGGAAAAGGAGATCAAAAAGAGCAGGGGGATCTCTAGTATATCTCGATATGGATCATGGCACAGTAATCTAATACTATCAAGTGGGAGTGGTTGTTTAGGAGAGACGTACTGAGAAGCCTCAGGGAGCCTTAGATTGCAAGGCTTGATACAGTATTTGTCATGTGGGCGGGTGACAAGGGCATAGACAACTGCTGACATCTCCTATCAGCGGCAGGTAGCAAATGACAAATGGCATTCGGTGCAGCTGGTTATTAACCCACTAACTCTGGGTCAAAGGACATGGATGGCAGGGGAGGGTTATGTGAGCTATGTGCTCAATAGTGCCATGGGCCCTAAGGTGCAGGGAGGGAGCATGCAGAACACACATCCCCTCAGAAAATGATGAAACTCCTAACTCCTCACATTATTATGCTACATTAACTAATAGGCAACATACTTAAACATACTTAAGGCCTGCAATTAACAATTATTTTCCTCATGCTTTCCTTTTTCCTTAATTGATCTGATTATTCCTTTTTTAATTGATCAATTGTTTAGTCTATAAACTGTCAGAAAATATGGAAAAATGACCAGCACCAAGCTCAATAAATCCTCACACGTGCAAAGCAGTAACCAGTAAATGTTTCTTTTTCTCCCATGAAACATTTAAAATGTAAATGGGCTGTACTTATATAGCGCTTTTCTAGTCTTAACAACTACTCAAAGCGCTTTTACAAAGTACAGGAACCATTCACACATATTCATACACTGTGGCCGAGGCTGCCGTACAAGGTGCCACCTGCTCATCAGATAAATACTGGGCATTCACCCTTCAATGGCGCAGCATCGGGGGCTACTCGGGGTTCAGTGTCTTGCCCAAGTACATGGGACTGCAGGGCCAGGGATTGAGGCATCCTTAACCAAGAGCAACCGCTCTACCACTGAGCCATAGCCGCCCTATATTATTACACTTTTTTTTAAATTCATGGAAGCATTCATTCACTCATCAATATAAACACATAACCTTATTTTCTAATACACCCTTTTAAAAGTACACTTTAAACATTATCCCTTCTTGTACTATAAGGTGTTCTGTTTTTGTAGGGTGTGAAATTATTAAATGCCATAACTGCTGGTTATTCAACTCTTTCTTTTATATGTGGGCTGAAGACACACTGCTTGACCTTTCACCTTGACAGGAGATAAAGCTTTGACTGCTGGTCCAACAGTGAGGTGCCTCCCACCATCTGTTACGGTTTTAAACAGAGCTTATCAAGCTCCTATCAAATTTACCTTGGAATTTTTCTTACGTGTTTCATGTGCATTTCAGAAAGCTTTAAATAACTGATTGTGCACAAAGCTGCCACTTAGTGTGATCCAAAGTGTTTTTTCATGTCAACAACTGAACAACTGAAAAGCAAGTCTTGCCGTAACAAAAGCAATCATATGCAGGATGGATGGACAGTAATAGACTTTCAAGGGCTGTTACCTACCTTTGTACGATTGTTATGTAGATGAGGAATCTCAGTAAGCATGCTATTTAAAGACAAAAGGATTGTGTGGGAGTGTGTGTGTGTGTGTGTGTGTGTGTGTGTGTGCGTGCGTGCGTGCGTGCGTGCGTGCGTGCGTGCGTGCGTGTGTGTGTGTGTCCTTGTCTTCTGTGCTATGAGGCTTGTCATTGGGCACCAGACGTTAGTGGGATATAGGTGTATGGCCTCAAGGTCTGTTAGTAATTCATTAGGAGGAACATTATTAATGTGGATATGTGCATGATTATGTGTGTACGTGCATACTGTATGTATGTGACTGAATCCAGCATGCTCCTAGCAAGGGTGTCAGCAATGCTGTGTATCCAAGAGTGAGTCCAAGGACAACTCAAAGGAATGCCATAGTGGACATGACATAAAAAACTGTATTCATTAACCCTGTGAATCACATAGAAATGGTGACACAACACAAAACTATTACAGGGTAAAACAGCTTATTTGAAGTACTTTACTAACGGGTTATCAGCATTGTGGTCATAAAACTCCAGTCGGAAAGAGACAAAAACATTTGGTTAATAGCCAAAAACTGTTCAAATAACATAAAAGTGGGGGTCTGGTTTGCAGCATTTATCTGAATCTATAAGCCACTATTGAGGTTGCTGGCTGCATTATTATGTTTTTTAAAGCATACACTACATGTAGTGTACCAGTATAGAGGTCGTAATTCATTTCAGTCAACAACAACAAAAATCAATGCGAAAATTACTTTAACTTACACATACAGTAAAGTACAGGTGACCCCTCCCCCTGGTTTCCTTTCGGTCCATGTCATGCGCTCTCATTGGCTGTAGCTCCCCATCAGAGTCACCGACACAGGGGACAGTTTACACATTGCACTCAAGCGTTTTTATGTGAGCCCCAAACCAATGATGATTTGCTTCTGATGTGGAGCTTTTGTTGGGGAGCTCCTAAAAACTGTTGCCGAGTGGAAATTCAGGGCTGAAGTCTTGTAGTGGGCACTTTCCATTAGAATGACATCAGTGAACCTACGCTCATCAATTGTGGAGTAATAGTATAGCTCGTAGTAGTAGCTGTTTAAAAAGATAATTTCATCTGCAATAAAGCATTGCAATGATGAGCAATTCCATAAAGATAGACATCAGGAAAATGATGATGTGAATGTCCCTGTCATGGGTTGGGGTCTTGTTGGGATTAGTTTTCCCTTTTTTTTTGCCTCCTTGTGTTTGTTTCTTAGTTTTTTTCCTGGTCTTGTGTTGTTGATCCTGTCTCGTGTTCCCCGGTAAGTGTCTGTTTGTTCTGCTTCCTGTTTTATGTTGATAGGTTTCCTGTTCTGTCTCGTCTTGCCAAGCTTTACTTTTGTCAGTCTGATTGTCCTGTCCCGCCCTAATGTGATCTCACCTGTTCCCTGTTACCTCGTTACCTCTTGTATTTAACCTGTGTTCCCCCCTTTGTCCTTTGTCAGATCCTTTTGCTGTAATCTTGCCAGTTTGTGCTGCCTGACGTCCTGTCTGGTCTCCCAGCCCTTGTGATACTGTCTTTGTTCCAGCAATTCCCCGTGAGTTTTCCCTTGTGTATGTTTTCCTGGTTTGGATTTTCACCTTCTCCCGTGCCTGTATTTGGATTTATTTTGGACTTCACCTTTTGCTCCTGGGTTTTGCTGGACTCTCAGACAATAAAGTCTTTTCTGCATTTGGGTCATCCATCCTCCCTCATAACAGTCCCTGTTTCTTGCATGAAAAAAAATAAATCCTGATTTCCACATCATAGGGAAGTAAATTGAAGCAAATAATGCATGAAATGAAAGGAAATTAAGTATGTTTTATGTAGTTATAATGCAATTAGACAAAAAGTAAAAAAGTATACAGGATGTAATCCATCTTTATGGCCTTTGAAAAGTATCAATTCAGAACTGGACAATATATTGTACCCTCATCTTCAGGAATTCATGCTGAACACTGTACACAATTTAAATATTTCTCCTAATTTTTTTTTTGGGTTGATTGTGAAAAGTTTATTTACTGAGGAAATTGGTGGTTCAAAGTAGTTTCACAAGTAATTTGCAGGGTGGCAGAGCAGCAAACTGAACCAAGTGATGCTGATCTCCAGCGCTTTGCGTTACATTTTAATCACTCTTTTCCCTTTGTAGTAAGATCTATTTTGGACATGACACATTTTGAAAATGTTCATAGCTTGCCATGATGCTATCTTGTGTTGCTCCATGTACAGTGATGCAGCTAAAAAAAAATGGCAGTAATTAAATTGAAAATATTTTGATTAGAGTCAGTTCAGGTCTCGTTGCCTGATTATTAGGATCATCGAGGTGTAGGGAGCAGCATAATGTTTTCCATTTATTACTGGAAGAGTTCAAAGTAAAACTGAGGCAGAAAAGCTGCAACAACAAATATGCAAATATGGTTTAGTTCCCTTTTAGTTTTCATAAAGTTTGCATAACAGTTGGCACAATTATACGCTTAACCCAAAAACCTTCATAAAGCCTTCTTACTCTTTGTTAAGTCCTCTATGCAGGTACTTAAGATGAAGTGAAATCTTTTGAACACTTAATGTCAGCAGAATTCTTATAAGAGCCGGTTATCATATAAGTGCTCACTCTGCAACTTACTGTGCTTTTCTTCATTCCTTTTCCTTTCTTCTCTCCTTTAAGATATTGTATCTTTTCTTCATCATTTGCAAGTGCTCTAGTTTTCACATTCTTTAAATGTTGCCTTGAGCAAAAGTCATTTCCACTTAGCACAGTCTCTCATAGTTGGATATTTGATGAGATGAGGTTGCCCACAACCACTGAGTAAGGAAACCACTACACAGCATACAAACCCTGAATAGTTGCATCCTAAATGTATGCTGCTTGCCATTTGCTAGCAGGCCATATCTTGAACTTTATATGGTGATAATATGTTTATATTGTGTTTTTTACAGCTTGTTTACACTGGCCCCCATGTGGCCAAAATGATCACTTAATGCAGGTTTAAGCAGGCTGGTTGTATGTATCAGATAACTACTCCTTTACCAACCTCTGTCACTAGCAGGGCCAGCTAATATCAATGTCAGCCCATAAAAGTAAAAACAAGTTTAAAGAAAAAAAAAAAAAAAAACTCACCTTTGTAAAAATTCCAAACTGTGGGATCAATTTTTGTATCCTAAAAGTAAAACAATCCTGAAACTAAATAGGCATTTGCTGTTCCAAAGTTTCAGTGTTTGAATTAGAACAGGGGAAAGACTGGTAATGATGTCATCCAGAGTCAAATTCTAGAGCTGCTACACTAATCAGGAATACAAAATGAAAAAAAAATCCTTTATCAGTATTACAGTACTGGTGATTTAAATCAGATATGAGCATATTTTCTTAATCACAGCTGGAACTCATTTTAATGGAATGTCTGAAAATTTCAACGAGCCCACGGAGTCAAAAACCTATTTCACTCAAACAGATTAGCTCAATACATCTACAATTCAATCCTCAATGCTATTATTTCCAGCTAGGGAGATGGTAGTCTGTTTGGAGATGCCGTACTCGCATTACAGTCTGACTTTTTTTTAAAACAATACATTCAACATCATCACTACCAACTATAGCAAAATCATGTCAATCACCATGTGTCATGACAATCACCATCAAGGTTGCACTGCCTGCAGACATGGGTTAAAAACAGAATAATATCCAGCATTCAAATATATTCTCATAGGAGCTGATAAACATTACCTACACAGTCTTCTCTTCTGCCCCCCCAGTCTCTCTCTCACTCACACACACACACACACACAAACACACACACACACACACACACACACACACACATCAAGTTCAAGCGCGCATTTGCAAAAGGTTGGCTCTCATCAGTTTAAAGGTGATCATAGCAGTATAAAGTCAGTGATTGTGCAAGCCTGACAGCTCCATGACATTTTGTCAGCTCGGCAACAAGCCCACGTCATCAACATTTACTGTGATGAAAGCTGGCACCCTAAAGGCACTTTGCTGCCTGTAATTACATGGCATAACGCTTCTGTCTTCCATTGACTGCACCCCACATCTCATTGCTCACACTGCCTATAGTATGGATGACAGATGAAGATTCAATAACTTATTTGAGGGAATGGTTTCAAATATCTTGGCCCAAAATGAAAGCAAGGACAGAAAAGAAGAGGTGAGAGTGTATGAAAGAGAGAGACAAGCAGACAGAGACAGAAAGGGGATTCATCAAAAGTCATCAAAAGTGTTAATATTAGCATACTTCCTAGACATTCAAAATGTACCTCAAATGTCTTTGTCACCTGTGACAATGGCAAATTCTACACATTTTCACTTGTTAACTTTAAGATGCTGGAAGTCACTGAGGTAGTTAACCAACTCCACTGTGGCAAAGCCCCAGGGATTGATGAGATCTGTCCAGACCTGCTGAGAGCTCTGGATGTGGAGGGGCTATCTTGGTTGACACGCCTCTTCAACATTGCGTGAAAGTCTGTAACAGTGCAGTGCCTAAAGAGTGGCAGACCGGGGTGGTGGTTCCCTTCTTCAAAAGGGGAGCAGAGGTTGTGTGCCAATTATAGGGGTGTCACACTTCTCAGCCTCCCTGTTAAAGTCTACTCCAATGTGCTGGAAAGGCGGGTTCGGCCGATAGTCGAACGTTGAGTTGAAGAAGAACAACGCTGATTCCGTCCTGGTCGTGGAACAACGGATCAGATCTTCATTCTTGCAAGGATCCTGGAGGGAGGTTGGGAGTATGCCTAAGCGGTCTAGATGTGTCTTGTGGATCTGGAGAAGGCGTATGACCGGGTCTCCCGGGAGATACTGTGCAGGGGTGTGGGGTCCCTTCTCAGGGCTATTCAATTTCTGTATGACCAAAGTGAGAGCTGTGTCCAGGTTCTCGGCCGTTAGTCAGACTCGTTTCAGGTGAGGGTTGGCCTCAGTCAGGGGTACGCTTTGTCACCAATCCTGTTTGTAGTATTTATGGACCGGATATCAAGGCGTAGTTTGGTGGGAAGATATGCAGAAGATATGGTCCTGATGGCATCATCGGCCTGTGACCTTCAGCACTCACTGGTGAAGTGGCAGGAATGAGGATCAGCACCTCTAAATCTGAGGCCATGGTATTCAGCAGGAAACGGATGGAGTGCCTTCTTCAGGTTGGGAATGAGTCCTTACCCCAAATGAAGGAGTTTAAATACCTTGGGGTCTTGTTTGCGAGTGAGGGGACAAAGGAGCGGGAGATTGGTTGGAAAATCGGAGCAGCGGTTGCGGTATTACATACATACAGAGCTGAGCCAGAAGGCAAAGCTCTCGATCTACCGATCAGTTTTCGTTCCTACCTTTACCTATGGTCATGAAGGCTGGGTCATCACCAAAAGAACAAGATCCAGGGTACAAGTGGCCAAAATGGGTTTCCTCAGGAGGGTGGCTGGCGTCTCCCTTAGAGATAGGGTGAGAAGCTCAGTCATCCGTGAGGAGCTCGGAGTAGAGCCGCTGCTCCTTTGCGTCGAAAGGAGCCAATTGATGTTGTTCGGGAATCTGCTAAGGGTGTCCCCTGGGCGCCTCCCTAGGGAGGTGTTCCAGGCACGTCCAGCTGGGAGGAGGCCTCGGGGAAGACCCAGGACTAGGTGGAGAAATGATATCTCCAACCTGGCCTGAGAACGCCATGGGATCCCCCAGTTGGAGCTGGTTAATGTGGCTCAGGAAAGGAAAGTTTATGGTCCCCTGCTGGAGCTGGTGCCCCCGCAACCCCGAAACCGGATAAGCGGACAAAGAGGATGGATGGATGGATCTTTACACTGCTCTCAGTTGTTGATAGAACTGTTCATCAGCAGCAAAACAGGCTGAACACAATTCACCCGATTAGCCACCAAATGGTCTTTATGTCATATCCTTCCATTCCCCAAATGCTAACTGTGCCATTACCATTTAAAAATGACCTGATGGGAGCTATGGAATATATAGGCAAATAAAGGATGAGCTACAAAAGGCATGCAGGGTGCCTCTTTTTAATGTAACACCCATTCAACAAAATGCCACCCTTTGTCTTATTACAAACACTAATGAAATAGCTGTCCTTCACATGAAGACCACTGAAAATTAACACAATTAAAAATGCATCAAGACTTTTCTTTTCCAGGAAATGTAACAGGCCTAGAAGGATAATGTGCATGGGTGTGTGTTCTTGTTAAAAATAGTCTAGCTCATGGATCAATTGGTCCATGTTGTTTTCTCACAATCAATGAGACATACCTAAGTTCATTCGGAAGAAGGGCTAGGCACACATTTTTAGGCAATGTTGGTGGAATTCTTTTATGTGCGTTAAAAGTCAAATTGCATTATTACCTGCCCAAGTAAAGTCAGTAAACACATTTAAACATTTGATCCCATGAAGCTCAAGAAAATTTGAGAGGGAAAGCGGGAAGGAAAAATGTTGGTGCAAATTTTGATAAGTTAGATTTCAATAATCGAGGGAAGTAGAAAAGCGTGATCCCTTCATGTTTCTTATAAATTTGATTTAGGATTTCCAATTTGGAATTGGTACCAAATACCTAAAAAAGGTATTCTGAGCCAAATTGCCAAACAAAAATTAAATAAATAAAATCTGTGAGTACTTTTCTCCTACATCCAGACACCTAAGAACTGTAGACGCCTGTCTCTATACATCCATGCTTAATCAGCACTGTGGGATCTAATTCTGTTGACTCAACACCCGTTTCTCTAGTTGACCCGTTTTCCACCTCACTTCCCCACATTTTACACACTGCAGAGGCCACTTTATACACTTGACATTTCCCAAGACGAAATGTATAAGTAGCACTCACCATTGATAGTCTTACTAACCATTAAATTACAGCAGCTCATGAATGAATCCCGTTTGGTAACGTAATTCCATGTTCTGTGATGAATAAATTTGCCTGCTATAATGGCACTTACTTAATGGACCTGTTATCTAAAGCCGTGTCTGAATCAGTCACTGACAGACTGTCCTGTAAGTATGAACAACAACTAATGCAGTGCATTTCCAAATTTGTATGATTCTTGCTCTGCACAGTGACAAAGAACACAGCCAGTTAATATTAGTAGAAGAGGAGGAGTGTTACAGGATTTAAGACAGTGAGACAAACTTTGTCCTTGGATATTCTTAGTGGGGTCCTCTGAAGGATCCCCTGTTAACTAGAAGCCCTGTCAGCGCCACTCAGGCATTATCGCTGATGTCCACACCCACGCTAACTCCTACTGTGCTCAATCACAGCGGCAGCTGTTGGACTGCATACTGACCACCTCCTACAGAAAACCAATCATATTTTCAGAGACACCACCAGTGAGCCTCCCAGCATGAAGGAGAAGGTGAGTTATGACTTCAGACAACCAAGGTGTGGCAGTAACAGCATCAGGCAGTCATAGCAAATGTCTTAAAGAAAGTAGATATTTCATAATTTTCCCCCAAATAAACATCACAGGAGTTAACAGAAAGTCACAGCAATATAATGCATCTTGCTTCTGTAAGAGACCAATATAACTTTAATTTATAAAAAAAAAAAAAAAAAATCCACAACATAGCCTTTCATAAACATTGCTGAACATCGTCCTACATATTTTCCATGAACAAATACATGATAAGGAAAACTTAGTTTTATAGTGGGGCTGACAGACAAATAGCTGCTTGCCATTGGCCCCACTGTGGCACTGTGGGAGCTAGATTATCTCTCATTAGCGGTGAATGCATTCGGCCGAGTGTGTTATTGTTCATTTGTCTGTATGTACATTTGCACGTGCACGTTCGGTTATGTACTGTTTGTGTGTGTGTACGGTTTGTGTGTGGATGTACTGTTTGTGTGTGTATGTGCTTACATTGTTGCTCAAGGTCACCTCAATTATAAATTATTTACAACCGGAACTTTTAAAAAACAAAAAAAAAGCCCTGTTGTAGATTTTATTGTGTAATTAAGTCAAAAAATAATTTTGTTTTTTCCCCAGGAAATTAACATCATTAACTCACTGAAAAACAGTTAAAGCATTATTTATGTGTTGATCTATAAATGCTTTGTCCCTTGTGCTCTTCAGGATTAGTGAGGCAGAGTGCCAAGAAAAAAAAAAAAGAAAAAAAATCTAGGCTCCCTCCTACTCCTAATGTATTTAAAGTGACACATTAGTGGGATAAACAGTCCCCTTATCTGTTGAGTACATAGGCTTCTTCTAAAACACTACAATCCCATTAACAAGACCTATTCTGATTTCACATCTCTCTCTTACTATAATGGAAGGCTTTTTTACCGATGGGGGTTGTCTGCCAATGCCAAAGTGGGAGGCTTTGATGTGATAGTACACACATTAAAATGTACTAATCCTTTGGTTTGGCCCCTTCAATGAGACCTCAAACAAATAAAAAGAGTAGAATGCATTGGCAGTCACTCATTTAAAATAAATAAATAAAAATAAAAAATGCAAACATATAGATATGGCTGCCAACAAAACAAAACTTATGCCCTCAAGATCTGTAATTTGGAGGGGCCTCACTTGTCTGAATGAGTAACAATGGAGTTTTCCTTCTGAAAAATATTTTATTCTGTTAAATTTGGGGGAAAATGAATTAGCCATCCACAAATGACCATCTGCTGCGCAATAATT
Source organism: Percina caprodes (assembly GCA_013375575.1). NCBI lineage: Eukaryota > Metazoa > Chordata > Actinopteri > Perciformes > Percidae > Percina > Percina caprodes. The sequence continues at coordinate 320,738 of JABXJD010000073.1, forward strand.
GCGTCAACTCAATTTTGAAATGTAGTGGGGTATTAACCTGGACTACAGAAGTAACTGAGCCCAGCCACAGTTCATTTAATATGTTTTAAGATTTGATACAGACTGTCATGACATGTGTTAAACATGTTTGGAAAGCAGGGTGGTGCAAAAGAAAATGTTTCCTGCTGATGGACTTGAAATATTCATGGTAGAGAAGTACACATTTTGAACAAGAATGTATTCATCCCAAAGATGAAAGTTATTTGTGAGGAAATACTGAGTAAATGGCCAAATGTCATCAGGTCAACAAAAAGGTCTGTTGTTAAATATGTTATGAATAAGGTAACACTGTACAATAAGCCCAATATTTAATTTCTTCCATTGACTATATTTTAGCTAGAGATTATATCTATATAAATAAATAACAGGCCTACTTACAGCATTGAGTATTACTGGTTGCTTCAATCACACCGCACATTGACAAAAAGCTTTGTGGTTAGTGGGCTCAAGACTTGCGTGAGACTGGAAGACTGCTTTATGAGCCATACCATGTTGGTCTCATTGATCTCAGTTCCTAGAGGGTTTCTGTGATGGGTCTGCTTGGTCCGTAGTTCCAAGGCCAGCAGTAGTGACCTTCACCAAAAGCAATGACCTTGCAATAGCACATAATAATGCCCATGTAACAACAAACCATGGTGTGTTAAGTGTATTCAACTGAAAAAAAAACACTGGTCAAAGATGAATGGTGGTCATTCAACTGGGACTCTTCTTTATCCCAGAATGCAGTTGGAGAGAAGGAGAAAAATCATAAAACGCTTGGTCAAGGATTTGATATACAGTATAATAGGTCATGCCCGTCAAGGGTTGCCACATGGGATGTTTATAGCCACAGCTAACTCCCACTTCGTTCAGGTTCTTTCTGTTGTATTTTAATTCTCTTGCTGGACTTGGCTCTGCTAAATAACCTCGCCATTGTATTTACATGTTCAAAATAAAGATAGCAATCAACCAACCAACCAATCAAAAAAAGCCATTCAGGTCTTGGCACAAGCCCACAATTGCTGCTGTGTCCCTCAAGCTGTTCTTTTGCCCCCTAATGCATTTTGTCATAGCACTGGCACTAAAACTTTGCAAGGTAAATGGAAATCAGTCTGTGACTATTTTTTTCCTAACAGGAATTGATCTAGCTTGACACGATGAGCTTGACACCTCGCCAGCTGCTTGCAGGATCTGTTATCTGCCTGGCACCAACTCGGTGGTGACACACATGAAGGTCTTAATCAGTCTTGACCAGGAAGTGGATCATGACACACTACTTTCTGGCTCTGTAGCCTGTACCAGTATGGTCACCACAATAGTGTAACCTGATGACTTCATTGCCAACACTGTGGAGAAGCAACAATAGTGTGCTTGGTAGGGAGATATCATTACAGATCTTATATGTACAGTGCACAAAAATCAGCACTACATCATGGGTAGACTTTTGAAAAAGATGGGTCTGAAAAGTCACCAGACCTTACTCAATCTTTTAAGATTGAACCTTACTCAATCTTTTAAGATTGAACATTAGACTGGGGAGTATGCTCCTTATTTTCTCTGCACAACAGGTGTGATCAACGGGAATAGCTCAATTGACTCTGTACGCAATTGACCTTCAACCAATCAGTCCAACGATCGGGGTGACATACTTTGCAGAAATATTAGGCTATTACCAAAGCCGGTTCGGTAGTAAGGCAAACACATCATTCTTTTGTAGGAATTGTTCCAGGGCAAGTTTCTGTTCCATTTCAGAGAAAGCTTACCTCTGAAATCTTTTAAAACAGCAGTGACAGAGGCATCAACAGGTTGCTATGCTTTGGTGTCCGCCATGTTGAACGTAAACAAAAAGCTGCTTGCTGTCACTTCTCTATCATGTTAAACCCCCTAATAGCGCGCCAGGTGGATAAGCCAGTTTGGTTTGATTGGTCCCCGCAGATTTTTATTGGAAGTAGGATAGAAAAATGTACAGGTTTCCAGCCTGAGCTGTAGGGCGAAATCAAATCGCCGGGAGATCGGGATGGGTTTCCCCAGTCAAGGGCCTGAATTGAATGCTTAGCGCTATTGTTTTTTTGCTGTGCTTTTTATTTTATTGAAACATTTTCTTTTTTCAAAACCTAATCACCGGAGGGCAAATCCTCTGTTCATATCTGACAACAATATATAACTCTGAGCAGTGGATGAGACAGGGCGTTTATCTAAAATATTAGAGGAACAAGGCTATATGTAAGCACTGCTAGTGACTAGATTATCCTAACTGGAAATGTTCCTGGCAATGTACTGTATGCTATAGATCCCTATATCCTTTATTTTCTGTACTATATGCTTTACCCAATTCCATAATGGATCATCAGGTAAAATGCTAAACTGTTGGTCTGGACAAGCAACATAATATATCTTGCATCATGACTCAGCCATTATTGTACACTTTTTCAATTGGCATGTTTCATAAATCTCTGCCACTGGCTGCTGGCAAAATCTCTCCTGTCATCAGTAATGTTGAAGTCACGTAAATCAGTTCTTTTCATGTATCGTCTTTAACTTAAAGGTGCTATGTCTGGCTTCTTGTCAGTATCTCTTGTTACAACACCTAAAGTGTTATGTTGTTTGCAGTTGTGCATTTCATTGTGAACTACTGGATTTTGAGGCATTTAGCATTTACTTGTCTATTACCATGTTAACCTTGGATCTTTGTGATTATCTCCCCCCTTACCCTCTTCCATCTTACCCTTCCACTGATACCTTTAAAACCCATTTCCTTTTTTTAGCCTCTTAATTATAATTTGAGGACATGCTTGAACGCACTCAGGTTTTTATTTTATTTTGTTGTTTGTGCAATGTTGTTTTTGTTATGATTTTATCAAAATATTCTATATTTGTATTCATTTCCCTATATTCTCTTATTTATGCATGTGATTTTATTTGATTATTCCTGTTTCATTTAATCTCTTTGGTCAAGGTTTCTTTTTAAATGTGCTCTATGAATACACTTGACATCATTGTACTGTATTGACCAAATAACCCTTCTGTGAACCAAACCTGTCCTCACAGACTTCCTCCCACACATGTTAGTTCTCACTCTCTAAATTGACATTGCAATTTTAACATAATATACAGCAGAGCTCCATAGGTCTGTTTTACAAAAACTGAAATATTCTCAAGTGTCAAAATCGGTTTAAATTTATCTTGACAAAGACACACTTAACATGATGAAATACAAATGCACTTTTTGGTCTTTTAGTATATAGTATGTCCTCTACACTTAAAAGGGAAAAGTATTAATTTATCGTTTGTGAAAACACAATGAAATTGATTAGCACTCAAAGGGAAAGTGAACAGCACATTTTGATATTTTTATTATCATTTCATAAAATCTGTGGGGTAGTTTTAAGTAAAAAAAAAAAAAAAAAAAGGTAGAAGAAAAGATGGCAAAAAATTGACAGATTAAGGCCTTTGCCAATGGAGACTAGATACAGCATGGTTCCAGAGGGACTTAAACACTGAATTTAGCTTTGCACACAAGATGTCCAACACCGGCACCGCCTGTGGCTAGCCACATTAAACACATTTTTACATTTTCCAAGCCCCTAAAACAGTAGTAATTTCACCCAATATGTCTGTTGAAATATGTGTTGTCCAAATGATTTAGAAATATAATTTGACAATCAAAACAAATCTACAGCATTTGATTTGCTATCACAGGATCAAGGCTAAGGGGCAGGAAGTAGAGGTGTTAAAAAAAGTGGTGCCATTTCATTAAATCCTGTGTTTTGCACCAATCCATGTCATGGACAGAGGTTTCCGAGTGTTTTCTAAGCTGCTAAAACTGTTCAACTGGATCACTGGCAGTTATTTAAAGCTTAAAATGCCCACACCAATTAAAATCCATGCAAAACACTATATTGGCATGTGTTGTCTTAGAAAGCTCCAGCTTAAATTCTTTCAGTTCCCCATCTGACCTTTCTTCCACTTTCTTTCTCTCCTTACACATGGATATCCCTTCTTCTGTGAATGCATATGTATATGGTATGGCAAGACATGCACAATACTACAATAAATTAGCTACTATGAATAATGAGCCTATGCTGATTTTTAAGAGTTAATTAATTTCCTGTGGGCACGGCTGTGTCTCGCCTGATAAATGATGGCAATGCCATTGACATGCTGAGTTGGGTCCCCTGTCACTGGAGATAAATCAGTGGTGCACTGTAAGGCGTCATGCCCCAGCTGTTTCCAACATGTTCACTTTAACTGGCTTCCTGACCTACGACACAATGAGGGGGTGACTGTGGATGTACATGATCATAAGTCAAGTACTTTGCTACTCATGAGACAGTGACAGAGAAATTGATAAATGTGCATGGTCAATTCCTATATCCTATATGTTTGATATTTTAAAGGATTATTCAGTACTAGCTAAAAAACATGATCACTATGCGATCAGGAAGAGGACCAGAGCAATATTAATGGTCTGCTAATGTCATCCATATTAATTTCTTGTAGACTAGTACTTCCAGTACCGCATCTTCTGAGCCTTATAACCACTATGCATCTGTTACAAAGATGACAAAAAAACTAGGACTAGACCATACACGTGTTAGGTCATGTCCTTTGGGTTTGTGTAGAGCCTCAGGGAATAGGTCCTGGACTGTTTCACAGAAATAAATTCTGAGTCTGACATTACCAACCGAATATCCCCAGCAATAACTTCCGTGTTGGGTGATTCTTCCATACATGATTTATTTCAAAATGTAATATTTAGTACTGATGCAGGAAGTAGAACCTGTCTTTTATATAGCATGGCAAATAACAAGGATGTGGAGGTCCAGGTGGTGGATGTTCTCTTACACCAACAACTGATCTACAATATTGAAGGAACGTACAAACAAACATTAACATTTTGTCTGGTGATAGAATTGACAATGGATATACAATGAAAATTCTAAATGGATTTCCATGTCCCAACATGATATCTTTGAGAATTAGGGACATATCACATAAACTTTAAGAGAAATTTAATTTAGGAAAAAAAGCTGCAGGTCTTGAAGCTCTAATGATTATGCAGATGTTTTAGACTAGGCAACTTTATTTTATATCAAAGAAAAATTATGTTTCCAGTAGTCAGTCCTTCCAGGATTTCGCGATGTCGCAATTGCAACAATTCATGCAAATTCTACCAATCAACGTAAATTTGAATTTTGACCAATCAACGCAACTTTTCTGCAATTTGACCAATAACCAGAGTTTACCACAACAACCAATCCCAGCAGTCACGTGCCAGACTTTGTATCAGGATATGACAGAGTCACTGATCAAGCAGGAGTGTGAACAGGTTGACGTTACACATATGTCGGCAAATTAATTTCCTTACTTCTAATATGAAACTGAGACGTGTGTGTCTCACATTTACAAACAAAATGTACAGCGAAAGACCATCCTGCCAACGTGTACACATTTTAACATCAAAGTCCGCTGTAAGGTTTTTTCACTCTCTGCAGCAAGCAGGACTACCCCTCAAGTTGTATTAATGTGCATAAAGAAGCCAAGAAAAGATGGAAAAATATCCAAAAGGCATCAAATGACACATTAGAAATTTGTATAATATGTCACAAAAAGTTAGATTTTATTTCCATCCTTTACACTTTCAAAATAACAGAAAACTAAAAATGGCATCTGCAAAAGTTTGGGCACCCTGCAGAGTTTATAGCATGCACCGCCCCCTTTGGAAAGTATCACAGCTTGGAAACGCTTCTTGTAGCCAGTCTTTCAATTCTTGTTTGAGGTATTTTCACCTTTTCTTCCTTCCAAAAGTCTTCCAGTTCTTTGAGATTTCTGGGGTGCCAAAACTTTCGAGCCGCACTATATTATATTATATTGTAGTGAATGTGACAATCATAATTCACCATGTTGCTAAGTGTTGTTCCACACACATTTTGATTAGACACATTTGATGTAATTTACTGCCCTTGAGTCACCGCAGGTAATAACCGTTCGGGGAACACGGCTCCTTTAAATGTTGTGATGCGTGATGACGTGGGACGTTATGGGGTTGGCATTAGGCTCAGCGCCTGGTTTTGTATTTTATGTTTTTTCTGGTTGAATAAACGAGCCACGCTTTTCGTGTGCTCAACGTGAGAAATTGTCTCTTGCATCTTGCCGCAATTTCCACACTGGTGACCCCGACTTTAGTCTGCTGGACGGATCCAGAGACACGACACGATAATGACCGCAAACGCTGTCACCCTCAAACTCCCCGAATTCTGGGAATCATCGGCATCTGCATGGTTTGCCCAGACAGAAGCGCAGTTCGCGTTGCGAGATCACCGCGGATACAACGAAGTACTACTACGTTGTGTCTGCCCTCGGAAATTCAACAGCGTCCAGAGTGGTGAGCTTGCTAAAAACCCTCCAGCAACTGGGAAGTATGCAGCACTCAAGGCCCACCTGTTGAAAACATTTGAACTGTCGGACGCTGAGAGAGCCAGTAGGCTTTTCTCTCCAAGGACTGGGTGACAGCAAACCGTCTGAGCTCATGGACCGCATGCTGGAGCTTTTGGGTGAGCACAGACCCGATTTTCTGTTCGTTCAGCTTTTCCTGCGTCAGCTGCCTCCCCAAGTTAGAGCTGCACTAGCTAACACCACAATCGTTGACTGTCGGAGACTGGCCGAGGAGGCTGATAAGTTTTCCTGGCGAGCCAGGGAAATGTGTGGCCGCGACTTTTCCCGCGCATCACTCCGGTGACACTGG